>JAKOOJ010000006.1:50294045-50649045 GCA_022577455.1 Arizona elegans | reverse complement strand
CTCTGAAAAGTGTCCAATTCCGAGTCAAATACAGTCCAATTTTCAGGAAAAAAGCAAGGGAAATAACTTACATTTCATAATCTCTTAAATTTCATAATCTTTAGGTGGGTGTTATATTTTTTAAATCCATTTTCTGCAATGGTCCGGAGGAGGCAGAAATTCAGTGTCTGTCATCTATTCCGGCTAGCTCCGCCCCCCCCAATTTTGTTTTTAACATTCCTTCCATTTTTGTGAGATTTTCATTTATTTAAACATTAAGAAATAGCTTGATTGTTTTTTGGGGTGGGGGAGGAAGGGAGGCACTGCCACTTCATCTCGCTCAGTCGCTCAGATTCGGATGGACCTGGACTCTGATTGGGCAATTCCAACCAAGATGACGGGGGCAGGTCTTAGTCCTATTGTGTGGGATGAGTTTGAGCCTGTGACTCCTGAGGAAGTGGACAAGGCTATAAGAGCGATGAGTTCCTCCACTTGTTTGTTAGACCCATGCCCCTCCTGGCTGGTTTCGGCCAGCAGGGAGGTGACACGAGGCTGGCTCCAGGCTTTAGTTAACGCGTCCTTGAGGGAAGGGGGCATCCTGCAACCATTAAAGGAAGCAGTTGTAAGGCCCCTCCTCAAGAAGCCTTCCCTGGATCCAGCAGAATTAAAGAACTTTCGTCCAATCTCCAACCTACCCTTTGTGGGAAAGGTTGTAGAGAAAGTGGTGGCACTTCAGCTCCTGCGGTCATTGGAGGAAATGGATTATCTAGACCCTTTTCAGTCTGGATTCAGACCTGGCTACAGCACAGAAACTGCTTTGGTCATGCTGATGGATGATCTCTGGTGAGCCCGAGATGGGGGTCATTCCTCCATCTTGGTGCTACTTGACCTCTCAGTGGCTTTCGATACCATTGACCATGGTATCCTTCTGGGACGACTAAGGGAGCTGGGGGTGGGAGGCACCATGTTACGGTGGTTCTCCTATCTCTCTGGTCAGTCACAGTCGGTGTTGGTAGGAGGACAGAGGTCGACCCCTAGGCCCCTCGTTTGCGGGGTGCCTCAGGGCTCGGTCCTCTCTCCCCTCCTATTTAACATCTACATGAAGCCGCTGGGTGAGATCATCTGACGATACAGGGTGAGGTATCAGCAATACGCTGATGATACCCAGCTGTATATCTCTACCCCATGTCAATTCAGTGATGCAGTGGATGTGATGTGCCAGTGCCTGGAGGCTGTGAGGTCTGGATGGGAGTCAACAGGCTCAGACTTAACCCAGACAAGACCGAGTGGCTGTGGGTATTGCCTCCTAAAGACTATGTCGATTGTCCATCCTTGGTTCTGGGGGGTAGAAATTGTCCTGCTCAGAACAGGTTCACAATTTGGGTGTCCTCCTAGACTCACAGCTAAGATTAGAGCAACATCTGACAGCTGTGGCTAGGGGGGCCTTTGCACAGATTTGCCTGGTGCACCAATTGTGACCCTACTTGGATTAGGAGGCTCTCCTCACAGTCACTCATGCCTTGCACCTCATGGTTAGATTATTGCAACGTGCTCTACATGGAGCTACCCTTGAAAAGTGTTCGGAGACTACAGTTGGTCAAGAACACAGCTACGCGAGTTGTCGTGGGTGCACCTAGGTACACCCACATTACACCAATTCTCCACGAGCTGCACTGGCTCCCTATTGGTCTCCAGTCACAATTCAAGGTGTTGGTTATTACCTTTAAAGCCCTACATGGCTCAGGGCCAGGTTATCTTCGAGACCGCCTTCTACCGCATAGCTCCCAGCGACCGGTAAGATCCCACAGAGTTGGTCTCCTCTGGGTCCTGTCAGCTAAACAATGCTGGCTGGCGGGCCCGTGGGGGAAGGCCTTCTCTGTGGCTGCCCCAGCTCTCTGGAACCAGTTACCTCCTGAGGTCCGATCATCCCCACCCTATTGGCCTTCCAAAAAGTGATGAAGACGAGGCTTTTCCGGCAGGCCTGGGGCCGTTGATCTCGCTTTGCGATCTGACAAGATCTGGCCATGAATGGTGTGAATGGGTTTTAATGTCTTTAATGTTTTTAATTTTTAAGTGTTTTTATAGTGATTTTTTGAGTGCATTGTGAGCTGCCCTGGGTCTTCGGAGAGAGGCGGCATATCATCATCATCATCATCATCATCATCTGCTTTACAAAATCATGTTACAGATGTGCCATTCACTTATTTTAGCCTGACATCTAGGCACATGTACAATTTTAAAAAACTGATTTTTTTACTGTTCTTTCCTGTTTTTTTTTTTTTTTTTTTTTGGCCTGCAAATCTGTTGACAGGGTCAGCAAACAAACACAAACAAAAAGGCAGATAAAAGTTGATGGTTCTTCTCAACTGACTTTGTATAAATATACAAAAGTATGAAGGCTATTGCTTAACATATTGTAAGCCACCCTGAGTCTCCGGAGAAGGGCGGCATATAAATAAAAAACAAAACAAAACAAAACAAAAAAAACTGGAAAAGTGACTTTAAGATTAAAATAACAGTATAAGACTAGAAACAACATAGCTTGTTGAGCCATAATGTAGGTACATTCTGTATATTTGAATGTCTTATTTTTACATTTTTCAATACATCTTAAAACTTGTCATCAACTAAACATACTGAAATCAACTAAAGCAACAAGCCAACAAAGCAATGTTATTACAATAGCCCTTGTATTTATACTACCTAAGTAGCATTAATAACACACATGCATGCACATATAAAACAACACTAACTTTTCAAGTAAGCTAATGGACATGCAGTTGTGATTATATATCTTCTTTGTGGTCATATGAACTATTGCTCTTCCATTTATATTCAACTCCTGCACCAACCCATCTAGTCTAGGCAATACCAATAAGTGATTTTTTTCCTTTAGGTTAAAAAAAGTTAATCCGATGACAATATGTGAAGCAATCTAGTTGCAGTAGGTGGAGGAGGCATTAAAAACGCCAAGTTTGTTTTCAAGAACAAAAATAATTTCTGACCAACCCAGATTGGATCCTGCAAAATTAATCTGTATTATTCAAAATGAACCTCTTGACATCCGTCCTATATGCTGGTCTAACTTGAAATAAGCAGAACAGCAGTTGGAAGCTGGAAAGTTTTATATGTTCCTATAGTGGAATTAATTGATAATCTTGAACCTTTTATGGAAAAACTCTTAAAAAAAGTTTTTGCACAATAGATTCACTATATCCTTATTTGTCAACGAAATATTTGTCCCCACATCAATATTTGTCAACCAGGCTATTCATCCTTGTCAAGCAAGGGATTGCATGATTGAATGAGCCAATCCACAGGTGTGAAGATGTTGTGAAGATGGTCATCCTCCAAGGAGATAAGGAACTGTTCCCAGACACTTTTTTCAGGAGGCTTCAGAACTGAGACAAAACAGATGACCCTCCTCCCCTTACACATTCCCCAAAGGTAAATCAAAGAACAGGGCAGATAGATGTCAGAACTAGAGTTATAAACCAAGGGATTACAGGATATGTAGGAAACAGGAAAAGGGTAATAAGTGAATAAATGATCCAGACCCCCCCCCCCCGAAATGGCAGTATCTTGATAGGGATCTGACAGTACCTATATTAAAAATAGTATACAGGTTTAATGAGGTATGGCAATATATGCTATGTTTCATTTTCCATTCAGGTTAGTAATTTATAGTATATATTATTTCTTTTATATTGTTAAAGCTTTGATTTGCTGGAATAGCTTTAGGTGTATGTAATCATCACTTTATCTTCATAACTAAGTCTTACCATATAGATGAATGTAGAATGAAGTTACAGTATGTCCGCATGACATCTTTGCAATTGTTAGGATGGATGTATCTTTGTATCTTTGAACTGTCTTATAGTGAAACCTTAAAAAAATACTGATTTGTGATGTAAGATTGCAGCTGCATGAATTTTAGCCTTTCCTGATTTAAAATTGGGAACCAATTCAATTACCAATTTTGACATCATAAATCAATAATTTTATGTGTTTCACAATAAACAGATTTTGCTATACATGGAAGCTTATGCAATTTGCCTGGCTGTATGATGTTATATGCTAAATCTTCCTTTGCTTATCTTTGCAAGAACTTAACAGATACATTTAAAATGCATTCTATTTTCATTCTTGCTGCATTGTTTTTTCTCTTTTGTGTTGTAGGATCAGGATATTCGCCAATAGATGATGATGAAGATGTGTATGCACGCAATAGATATAAAGGTGAATGCTTTGCTTATATACTAATGAGGATCATCTGTTGGCAAGAGAGCTTTTCTCTTTTCCTGCTTGGAGCATGAAAGCTTAGGTCTGTACCAGCCAATTTTTGTACAATTTGTTTTATGATATGTTGTGAACAGTTTATTCGAATTTCATAGTAATTTCATAGGTCCATCAGAATTTTAATTTTAGCGCTACATCACTGTTACTTAGTTTTAATCATGTTTCTCCACTATAGTCTGCTTTTCAACT
Organism: Arizona elegans; assembly: GCA_022577455.1. Taxonomy (NCBI): domain Eukaryota; kingdom Metazoa; phylum Chordata; class Lepidosauria; order Squamata; family Colubridae; genus Arizona; species Arizona elegans. Next base: position 50,644,578 of record JAKOOJ010000006.1, on the reverse strand, counting down.
TTTGCAAGCATTATGGACTTCTTAGGGGAGCTGAGTCTTGCATAGCGTGTCTAAAATATGATAATTTGAACATGTTAATTAGCACTCTAAAGGAACATTCTGCTTTGAATTTTCTACATTCTATTTGTTTGTTTACCTGACTATACATATCTTCAAGAATCTTCTCCATGACCAAAGTTGAGAATCACTACAGAGTGTCATATGAGTAATGTGCTCAGTAATCCAAGAATTACAACAATGAAGCCTGTTCATAAATGGATACAGAAGTTTATAGTGAATTAAAAATGAAGAAAATTGTATAAAGCATAGCATTGTACATTCATTTCTGTAACTATATTCACAGTTTTGAAGTTGAGTGCCCAGGCTTTTTTTTATACTTAATATGATAAGTCCTCATTTTTAGTGTATTATCATTGACCTGGTAAACCATGTGGATTACTTGACCTACTGTACATTAAGTGATACAATAGTATTAGCATTATCTATCAGGATATCAAACTCACAAATTAGAACATAGTTTATACAGTAGAGTGCACTACTTAATTATTTATGCTCTTACCTCCATCAAATTCTAAAATGACTGATGCAAACATTTATATATTTTACAGAGCTTCCCATACTCCATCTAAGACTATCATCTGATGCAGAAATGAGTAGTAATATTTTTCTTCTTATCTTAAAAACTTGACTCTTGCTATTATTTTGTAAACCTGCAATTGTCTTTTTAAAAAGACTTTTGCTTTATAGGAATCTCCCCCCACCCCCCAAAACCTAAATTGTCAAAGCTGCTATAGAAGGATTGAGCTCTCTTTCCAATGATCATGAAAGAAGAGAAGGCACCCTTGAAGCTCAGCTTTTAGGCAGAGAAATAGTTGGTTAAGCCAGAAAAGAGCAGGATGTGTTGCTCACAGTTTGATTAAGAAGACAGTTATTGTGGCATGTGTCCCATGGTTTCAAAGTAAGTATTTCCTTTCCAGAATTCAAACAAAGCAAGCCAAATAAATAGAAGATACTTTGGGTAAGGAATTTTTTTAACAGCAATATCAGTGAACATATCTAGAAAGCTTAGTGCCCTCCAATTCCAATCATACTTGCTGGGCCTGAAGGAAGCTAAAAGCCAAAATATTTATATTTCATGCCTCTTTATTATATACCTCTTTATTAACCCATGTGCAGGTGATGACACCAATGATTAATTGGAATTATGGATTAATTGGAATTATGTGCTCTCTTTCCACCTCTCTTAAGGCAGCATACATAACTCTCCCCTTCCACTTTTATCCCACCAACAAAGATAAATAGATTGAGATAAACTAGACTAAGTGATGGCAAGTAGCCCAAAGTGATCCAGTCACATTCTGTGACTGGTGATGGATCTGAATCAGCCAGACACTTAATTTAAAAAAAAAAACTGTTAGAGTGATGATACTTAAATTACGGAGCTGGCACTGTCTTGCTTGCAGTGTTAGGTAAACATTTTCTGTGTTCTGTGGCAGTCGTCCTAACATGGAATTTGCTGTCCCGTAGGCCCATGTGACCCCATCCTTTGCAGACAGCACTTAAACCATTCTTTTCTATGGGACCTTTGAGCATAGTTTTCCTTATACTTATCTTTGTTTTTTAAATATTTCTTTTTACTGTGGATGTTACCCAGAGCCCAAAGATTGAGTAACATAATGCTGTGAAAAAGCAAGTAAGGTTGGTTTAGTATATGGTTTGTGCTAATTAATAAATATGAGTTAGTATCCTAAGTCTCCATGATATCTTGATAGTCAAATTTATTCACCTTTAGTATGTCAGAATCTAATAGTTGAAAAAGACTTCAGAAACTATCTACTTATAGACTTCCGGTGGCACCACAAGCACTGACAGATGCTCCTTTCGGACCGTCAGCCCACGATTTCATTAAAACCGCCAAGACAGTGCAAATCAGCTGTCTGGTGGCTTGGAAACCTTCCCCTCGGGAGAAGAGAGGAAGGGAGCAGCCAGATAATGGTAGAGCTCCCCAAAAGCCCTAGGAGCAGTTCTGGGGCTTGAAGGGTGAGAGCTCCCTGGTAGTTCGACTGAGCTCCGAATCTGAGGCTTTTCTGCTTCAAACAGAACAAGATGCCGTGACCACCCCTGCAATCAACATTCAGATTCAAAATAAGCTTAAAGCAGGCAGAACAAAAACAGGAGTCCTAGCAACTGCAAGTACTGAACTTTAACTCTGTGTCTATACTTCTTCCTTCTAAGACTTTTAAAATGAAAGCAAAAATGGCGCCTGAATTGTAACAGGGCGTGAAAGTGAAAGTTATAGTGAAAGTGATAGTTAATATCGTTAGCACTTTAAGTTAGCTGTTTAAGACTACTGGGTTCTACAACAAAAAAAGAAAGATTTAAAGTGGAAAGACTACAGTTTGGACTTTAAATAAACTATAATACTTAAAAAAAGATTTAAAAACATTTGGATTTATTGATTTGGTTGCTGTAGGAAGTATAAATTGAAAGCTAAAAATGGCTTCTAAGCAAATAAAATCTGGCTTTAAAAGTGCTGGAGGATTGCCAGCACAACCATCAAAACTACAATCTTTGTCTACTTCAAACCCACAAATATTGACTTTGGAAGTTCTACAGGAATCTCTGCAGGACGCTTTGAAGCAACAAACTTCTTTTTTTAGAGGGGAAAATTAAGGGAGTGTCTGAAGAGATGGCTGAAATTAAAGAAGTCATACAAATTTGGAATCAGGAAATAAAAGAAGACATAGTAATGGCATTTCAGTGTCTGGCAAAACACATTGAATTGTTGGATGAAAGAGTAGAAGAAATTAATCAGTCCAATTTGAATTTGGAAAATAAAATGGATGAAGTTCAGACCAAGGTGGATAGGGCAGACGATGAAGTAGTGATGTTACAGTATAGAGCGATGGAATTTGCCCTGAGAGTAAGAGGTTTGAGAGAACACAATCAAGATAATTTGAGAGAGATCTTTGCAGAGGCTTTTGCAAAGATAACTGGGGAACAACAAGGAGATCTCTCATTGCAAATTGACAAAATATATTGTGTTAATTCCTGGTTTGCCAGACAGAATCAATTGCCAAGAGACATTGTGATTTATTTTACAACAAGGAGGACCCGAAATGAAATTTTACAAGCTTTCTATAAAAATAAACTTCAAATTGCAGGACAAGAGGTTTTAGTGCTGAAAGAAATTCCCCCAAAAATGTTGAGAAGCAGAAAGGAGTTTGCTTTCTTGGTGGATGAACTTAGAAATTGACAGATTCAGTTTAGATGGGATGTTCCAGCTGGACTGGTGGTGAATTATATGGGAGAAAGGTATCGTCTTAACACAATTTGGAAGGCAAGAGATTTTTATACTAATGTATTAAAGGCTGGATGCCCACCATCTCAGGAAATGAGGAGAAGAAAAGAAGAGCTGGCGATACAGGGACAGAAGGAAAGTAAACAGCCACAAGCTGCAGGAGAGACCTCGCTTATTGAAGAAGATTTATTGCAATTTTTTGGTACTGATCAACTTTTGGAAGTAGCAGAAAAAAGAGAAGAACCAAAAGATCAAAGGCAGACTTGCGCTGCAGCAAAGCGAAAAGAACAAGACTTAAAGTTGCAGCAAACCCAAATGAAAGCTCAAGAAGCTACAAAAACAGAAGCAGTGGGAGGAGCAAGGCCAAAGAGAAAGGTGAAGGAGGATCTTCAGCTGGTGCTCTTAAAGCTTCAAGGTGCCAAGAATGGTAACTAAATTTTTGACCTGGAATGTCAATGGTTTGAATTCACCACAAAAGAGAAAGAAAATATTTCATTATTTGAAACAGTTTAAAAACAATGTAATTTGCCTACAAGAAACACATATTAGAGTGACAGATCAAAAATACTTGATAAATTCAAGATTGGGGACACATTTTGCTGCATCTGCTCCAGAGAAGAAAAATGGTATAGTTATATACCTAAGGACAGACTTAACAGCCAAATTAATTGAGGCAGATGCTCAAGGAAGATATATTGCAATTGAATTCCTAATAGAAGGGAAGAAAACACTTTTAATTGGAGTATATGCTCCTAACCAACAGCAAGAAAAATGTTATAAGCTTTTGCATACCAAAATAATACAATGGGATTATAAATCGTGTATATTAATGGGTGACTGGAATGGAGTATTGGATACCCAAAAGGACAAAAAAGGATTACTTCAAAATACCCAAAATCGTGTAAGATTGCCTAAATCTTTTTTTGATATAATGGATGGTATGGAGTTGAGAGATATCTGGCGGGAACAAAATGTTGAAAAAAAGGATTTTACTTTTTTTTCTGATAGACATCAATCCTTTTCTAGGATTGATTTCATATTAATTACTAATGATTTCTTTTCTAGGGTAAAGAAGACAAAGATATGTTCAAGAATTTTATCTGATCATAGTCTGGTGTGGATGGAATTAGAGCAGGAAAAGGGAGCTAGAAGGTCTTGGAGGCTAAATGAAAATTTGTTTAGATATGAGGAAAATGTGAAAGAATGTAAAAAACAAATGAAATATTTTTTTGCTATGAATATGCATAAGGGTACGCCTATGGAAATGGTTTGGGATGCAAGTAAAGCATATATGAGAGGAACCTTAATATATTTGAATAATAAATATAGACGTAGACAAGAAAAGAAACAGAGGGACTTAGAAGAGGAAATAAAAAAGAAAGAGCAGGCACTTATATTAAATCCAACAGATAAGAAAATAAAGGAAACAATAAATTTGTTGCGAGGGCAGTTTAATATGTTGATGGCAGACCAAGTGGCAACTAACTTACAATATGCTAAACATAACACTTTTTGTAATGCAAATAAACCAGGTAGATGGTTAGCCTACTTGTTAAGGAAAAAACAAAAGCTACATACTATAGAAAAAATAGAATACAAAGGTAAAGAGGTATATCAACAAAATATGATTAAAAAAGCTTTTTTAGAATTCTATACAAAGTTATATGCTAGTGATACAATTCAAGGCAAAGATATAGACAGGTATTTATAGGAGGAGAATATCCCGGTAATTACACCAGAGCAAAGGGAAGGATTGAACCAACCAATAACTTTGGAATAAATTATTTTAGCAATTAAACAGTTAAAGGGGGGTAAAGCTCCAGGCACAGATGGACTGACTGCTGTTTATTATAAAAAATTGCAGTTAGAAATGGTAGAACCACTTAAGGAATTATTTTGCAAGATTCAAGCCGGAGGAGATGTACCCCCTTCTTGGAGAACAGCTTTTATTTCATTGATTCCAAAGGAGGATCAAGACCGTAGTCAACCTAAGAATTATAGGCCAATATCGCTTTTAAATACTGATTATAAGATTTTTGCTAAAATATTAGCAAATAGGTTAATGGTAATCATGCAACAAATGATTCATAATGACCAATCTGGATTTATAGGTGGGAGACAAATGAAATGTAATGTAAGACAAATTGTAAATTTATTGGAATATTTGGAAAGGAACAACCAAGTCCCTGCAGTGCTTATCTTTTTGGATGCAGAGAAGGCATTTGATCGATTGAATTGGCAATTTTTATTGAAAATAACAGAAAAGATGCAGTTTGGAGAATACTTTACACAATCCATTAGAGCACTATATCAGAGACAAACAGCACAAATAATAATTAATGGTGGTTTAACAGAAACTTTTAAAATTGAAAAAGGAACGAGACAGGGATGCCCTCTATCACCATTATTGTTTATTTTAACTTTGGAACCTTTATTGAATAAAATATGAGAGTCAAATAAAATAAAGGGAATTAAAATTAGACATCATGATTATAGATTAAGAGCATTTGCAGATGACTTGGTTGTTACTTTAACTCAACCAGTACAATCAGCTACAGGTTTAATGGATATAATTAGCCAATATGGACAAATATCTGGATTTAAAATAAATAAACAAAAAACAAAGATAATAACTAAAAATATGACGGTAAAGCAAAAAGAAGAACTAGAAAGACTAACAGGATTTGAAATAGTAAAAAAGGTTAAATATTTAGGGGTATATATCACAGCCTCAAATGTAAAATTATATAAAAATAATTATGAATTGTTATTGCAAAAAATACAGAAAGAGATGGAGAATTGGGGAAAACTACAATTATCTCTGTTGGGAAGAATAGCAGCAATAAAAATGAATGTTCTACCTAGATTTTTATTTTTGTTCCAAATGATACCAATACTCAAGAAAGATGAAATTTTGAGGGAATGGCAGAAGGGTATTAATAATTTTGTTTGGGCAGGGAAAAGACTGAGAATAAAGTTAAAAATAATGCAAGATATATGTGAAAGAGGAGGTCTTAAAATGCCTAATCTAAGATTATACTATGAATAAGGTGACCAGACGTCCCGCTTTTGGCGGGACAGTCCCGCTTTTGAGCAATTTGTCCCGCGTCCCGCGGCGTTTTAAAAAAGTCCCGATTTTTCATTCTGCTCCTGAGTCCCGGCTGCCTCCTGAATCCCCGCTGATGGCTAGAGGGAAAAAAAATTCTTTAAACTCTTGCCGCGGGGCTTCAAAGGGCCGACCTACAGCTGATCAGTGTTAAAAAAAAAATGAATAGACCCATGTCTGCAAAAATAGAAAAAACAGCCCCTGTTAACAGCTTCCGCTAGGTTAATTAGCTGCAAAAAGCTGCAAAAAGTTCCTGGAGCAGATTTCCCCCCCCTCCCCAGCTATACTGAAAACAAAGGCGAAAGCGAAACTAAACCTGCAAGGTGACAAAATGAGGCAGAGAGAGATTTCTTTCTTTTTCTTTTTCTTTTTCCTCACCAAAAAAGGTAGGTACAAAACTGCAAACAATGGGAAATTTTGGGCAAAAGAGGAGAGTTCAAGATTTTAAAACACAAAAGAAAAAAAGCTCTATTTAACTAGGGAATTGTAATAATTGAGATACTATTAATAATTGTATATTGTGTTGAAAGCAGAAATGGTTAAGTTGTGGTTTGGAGGAATATATGGGGGAAATTATTTGGTTTATTATTATTGGTAAATATAATTAATTGATTTGTAAGAAATTGGATTGCATGGAAATAATTGGAATATTCATGTTCATATTGATTAATATACAAAAAAGATAGTTATATAACTAATTGATTTATATTAAAATGTTGAATTTGTATTAAACAACTGTATTACATAATTACATAATTAACCAATGTGAGGATGGATATAAAAATAGATGACAATGGGAAGGGGTATAATATAGAATAGAAGGGAAAAATTGAATTTGATTAAGATTAGAGATGAGGATGAAGGGTAATATTGTTTTTTTAAAAAAATAGATGAGGAATAAATATGGCAAAAAGGAAATATAGAAATTGTAAATTTAATTGAAATGACTAAACGCTGTTTAAATTTGTGAACCAGCCAAATATTCTGTTCAAAGAAAATACATTGTATGTTTGTATGTGTGTTTCTAATTATTGCTATTTATTCATATTTGTTCTCTTTTATTCTTTAAAGTTTAACAATTCATTCTTAATCTTAATATCTTTATATTTGCTTGGGGTTGGCTTTCTTCCCTTTCATCTTTTTTATTGTACAGCAATCTTTCTCCTCAAACCTACCACCACTCTCTTTTCTTTCCTTCTTACTTTCTCTTCCCCCACCCTCTTTTTCTCCTCCCTACTTCCTCTTCCTTTCTCCTTCTCCTCCTCTCTTCCTCCCTCTCTTACCCTCACTCCTACTCTAATTTCCATTCCTTCATCCCTCTCTATTGCTGTATCCTTTAATGCATATGGACTACTCAGAGGGCTGAAAAAGTTATTTTTGACTGGTCCTCACACTTTTGACCAGTCCTTGAACTTATGACTGTCCTCACATTTTACATTTTTGCCCTATCTTGTCATCATGGTGAAGAGAAGCAGTTGTGAAATGAGTGATATGGTTGTTAAGAATGCTGCATGGGCATAAATATGAGGATGGTCATAAGTGTGAGGACCAGTCAAAAGTGCGAGGACCTGTCAGCCCTCTGAGTAGTCCCTATACACATAGCCATGGCCACCCGGTCACATGACCAGCTAGCCACACCCACCCAGTCACATGGCCTCCAAGCCACGCCCACACAATAAGTCACGCCCACAATGGTGTCCTTCTTACCAATGTTAAAATCTGTTCACCTTACCCTATACACATAGCCATGGCCACCCGGTCACATGACCAGCTAGCCACGCCCACCCAGTCACATGACCAGCTAGCCACGCCCACCCAGTCACATGACCAGATAGCCACGCCCACAAAATAAGCCACACCCACAATGTCCCTCTTTACCAATGTTAAAATCTGGTCACCTTAACTATGAAGCAGCTGTCCTAACAATAATTAGTGATTGGATTAACTCAACAGAAGAAAGAATATTGAACATTGAAGGATATGATTTGTTATATGGCTGGCATACTTACTTATTATATGACAAAAAGGTGGATAAGACCTTTAAAAGCCATGTATTAAGGAATGCCTTGCTACGAGTTTGGAAAAAGTATCAATATAAGTTAAATTATAAGATACCTATATGGGCAATACCCAGACATGCAATAGAGAATATAAGTGCAGAACAAAAGCAAGAGGTGATTACTTATAAAGAGCTTCTTAAAATGGAAGGGGGTGTATTGCAGTTAAAATCTTTAAATGCATTAAAAGAGGAAAGAATAATTCAAACTTGGTTTCAGTATGGTCAGTTGCAAGCTAGATGGAAAGAAGATCAGAGAATCATGCAGAATGAGGAAAATTTGGTAAAACAAATTAGAGACCAAGGTCAAATGCATATAAAAAGATTATATAATGTATTGATAGAAATAGATTCAAAAACGGAATTAGTTAAGGATTGTATGATAAAATGGACACAAAACATTCAGGAACCAATAATGATGGAAACTTGGGAAAAAATATGGGTTAGAAATGTTAAATTTACACAAGCACAAAATTTAAGAGAAAATTTTTATAAAATGTTCTATAGATGGCATTTAGATCCTAAAAAGTTAGCTTGTATGTATCCAAATTTACAATCTAAGTGTTGGAGATGTAATTGTGAAGATGCCACTTATTATCATATATGGTGGACTTGTAAAAAAGTTAAAGCATTTTGGATTATAATATGGTGGATTATCCAAAATATTCTTAAAAAGAAGATAAAGTTTACACAATTGTTTTTGCTGAGTATAATTACAGATTGTATGGTTATAGAGACTAAATTGATTTTAAATTTAATAACTGCAGCTAGACTTTTGGTGGCGCAATATTGGAAGAAGGAAGATTTGCCTACCATTGAAGAATGCACATTAAAAGTAGCGAATCTGGCAGAAATGGCGAAGATTTCAGCATTTTTGAAAGATCACTCACAAGAAATATATATATCGGAATGGAGAAGATGGATTGATTATATTCAAAACAAATATTGGACTAAAAAGTATCAAATAGCTTATGAATGAATAAAAAAATTAAGAGTATTTATATTTAGTTAATAAAAGGGGAGTTAAAGTGTGAAGGGGGGGATAGGAATCCTTAGTTAATTAGCTTAGTTTAGCATATGATTGTTAATTGTTATACCCTGTATTTTGTTCTGGGAAGTCCGGGGGGTGGGGGGGAGGTAAGGAAGGGAGGGGGGTAGGGGGACTTGTAAAAAATTTTTTTTCTTTCTTTTTGTAAAACTCTTTAATAATAAAAAAAAAGAAACTATCTACTTATTGAAGATATGAACACTGACTGTGGGTAGGATGACAACTGCCAGGGAATAAATATTTAACAGTAGATTTCTTGTTTCTTCTCCTTTCAAAATTTGTTTGAAATATTATAAGTACATTCTTAGAAGTACACAACTCTTGTAAATGTTTAGACAAAATATGTTTCAATGAATCCATATGTTAACAAAAGCTGGCAGAATCTCTACTTATTTAAGAGTAAATAAATCTACTCTATTAATAGTTAAATAGATAAATAGATAAATAGATAAACCAACCAACCAACCAACCAAAGAGAGACTGACCTGTACATAGACTACCATGCTCACTACATCAAACGCAAGTCCAGCGTCCCATGTCCCAACAACTGCCCCAACAACCAAAACTAGGAATGCACGCCCCAACTTCCTCCAGGTCCACTCCACCGACCTCAAATTCAAGCTACTTAACGCAAGAAGCCTTGCAAACAAAATGTCCAAATTCCTCCTGCTACTAAATGCAGCCGTATTCGACCTTATTTTTGTCTGTGAGACGTGGTTGAATGTATCCTTTCCAGACTCCATTATTAAAGTAAGTGACTATTATGTTTTCCGGCCTGACCATGAAAACCATAGAGGGGGTAGTGTTGCTATCTTCTATAAAAAGTCCCTATATCTGAAAAAGATGAATGTTACACAGGAGCTTGCTCTTCCTGAGACCATTGTCTGTGAACTGTCCCTAAATACCACAGTTCATTTTTTGCTATGTTACAGAGTCCCTGATTACGATCTTGGTCATACGAACAAGCTAACTGCACTACTAACGTGGGCAGCTTCCTGCTCTCACCTCCTTATCTTTCTTGGAGACCTCAATTTGCCTCTTATTAATTGGACCCTAAACAAATGTACAACTGAAGCTATACATGCAACCCTGTACAATGCTGTTGCAACTATGGGCTGGAACAGTTGGTAACAAACAACACTAGGCTCAAAAACTGCTTAGATCTCATCTTCTGCAATACTCTAAACTCAATTTATGGCCTACAAGTTAAGGAACCTTTTTCCAACAGTGACCATAGCATGATTGATTTTTGTCTCAATTTATGTCCTTGCAAAGAGGGTCATAATGATGGGACTCCAAATTATAACTTTAAAAAAGCCAACTATGATCTCATAGCTGCTGACCTCGCATCTCTTGATAGGCACCTTCTGTTCACAGGTTGTAATACTGCAGAAGACCATTATAACACATTTTTGATCAAAGTCAATAGAATCATTAACTTATACATACCAATAATAACCCCCAAAGCCAAAAAAAAAAAAAACCAAATTACCCGTAACAATAAGAAAGCTACAATCCAAGAAAAAATAACTTTGGTGAAAAAACAAAACTGGCTATGTAGTTAACTTTAAAAACTGCTATAAAGTCTTATGCTGCCAGATAAAGGCAGAATGTACCAATTCCCATTGCAAACAGGAGGAAGAGCTGTTACACTCGAAATCTACCCGAGCCTTTTATAATTTCGTAAATACCAAACTTAAAGACTCGAAAACTATCCCATCCCTAAAAGGGCCTAATGGGGAAGACTGTAACAATGAAGCTGTTAAAGCCAACCTGTTCAATACGTTCTTCAGTTCAGTCTTTGTCAACAGCAATGGCTGCTGCCCCACATTTCCTAGTCGTACCATATCTAATTGTAACAATTTACTACATATTGATTTTACAATAGATAACGTTGAAATGGCACTATGTAACCTAAAGCCATCTCTATCTCTTGGCCCTGATGGATTATGTATCTTCTTCTTAAAAGAGCTTGCCACTGCCATAGCTGAGCCTTTATGCACAATCTATGAGATATTTTTCAGAACCAGCTCCTTGCCCGACTTATGGTCATTAGCCACAGTCATACTTATTTTTAAAAAGAGAGACCCTAGTCTAGTAGAAAATTACAGACCAATTGCATTATGTTGTGTCACCTGTAAAGTTATGGAATAAATTATAAACCAATCCATCACCACTAGAGACAAACAACCTGCTTTCTAACAAACAGTTTTGTTTCAGGAAAAAAATTGTCCTGTAATCTGCAACTCCTACACTGCAGAAACATTTAGACCACACATCTTGACCAGGGTAAAGCAATAGATGCAATTTACATAGACTTCTGCAAAGCCTTTGATTCAGTGGTGCACGACAAACTACTGTTAAAACTAAGTTCTTATGGAATTTCTGGATCCCTGCACAAATGGATAGCTGCATTCCTGTCAAACAGGCAAAAAGTACCATGTTTCCCTGAAAATAAGACAGGATCTTATTTTCTTTTGACCCCCGAAATATGGCCTTGGCTGACTGGCTGCTTCATCAGTGCCGCTCAGGCCGCTGCCTCCAGCAATTGTGGTAGTTTTTTCATTATTTCCTGAGCAAACAGCACGAGGTGAGGCGGGGGGGCAAGGGGGGAACATGCCCCACATGCCCCTGCCATCAACATGGAATGGCCTCCTGGAGGCCGCTCTCACAAACCCTAGCTCGTGCACCCCTTCTCTTAGTGACGAGCTGGATGCACTGCTGCCACACGAGAGAAGAAGAGAGAGGAGGCGCTATGAGAGAGCCCATTTCTGATGTTGTTCTTCTCCCAGGCAGTGGCAGCGCATTCAGCTTCCTGAATCTGGGTTGCCAATCTTGGCTGGCAAGGGGGTGGGGAGGGGTGAGGCAGTGGAGAAGCGACTCCCCTTGCCATCCCCTCGTCCAACATGGCAGGAGTTGGAAGTCAGGTAAGACATGGCGGAGAAGACAGGCAGAGAGACAGACAGGGAGAGAAGCAACAGAGTGAATATCCTCCCATCCGCTTTTATTTGGTAATCACGTGCTGACCATTTAGCCAGCTCTCAACTCCACATCCTTTGGAGATTTGGGAGGCGACTATTTTTTCCCCCTCGCTTTTCTCTCTCCACCAACTTCATTCTTTAACTGGGAGGGGAGGGCATGGGATGAGGCATTTCTTGCTTCAGCTGCACAAGTGGTCTTAAAGCGCTGCCCACCCCTGCTCAGCCTCGAACCCGACAGGAGAGTGAAGCCTCCTTCCTATCTCTTGGGTTCGGTTCGCGCAGCCCAGACATTGAAGGCTTGTCCACCATGTCTTACCTGACTTCAAGCTCCTGCCATGCTGGGTGAGGGGATGGCAAGGGGAGTCCTGTCTCACTTCTCCGCCGCCTCACCTCTTCCCACCCCGTCGCCGACTGAGATTGGCAAGCCAGATTCAGGAAGCTGAATCTGCCAAAAGCACACTGTGTTCACATTTATAGTGCGCGCCAAAAGCATACAGCACGCACATCTGCAGTGCACACCGAATGCCATCTGCGTGTGTGCACATGCTCAGTGCTCATCAAACACTCACTTCACACACAAAAAAGAGACTTAACAAGGTAAGTAGAACAGTGAGGGGAGGGAACAGCTGTGCCACGAGATTTAGATTCACTAGAAAGCAGGATTTCCTGCTTTCTAGCGAATCTAAATCCCGCGGCACAGCTGATCATTGGTAATACTGGTTCAGATGAACTGGTAACTTTTTTTGACAACCGGTTTGGCAGAACCGGTAGCTTTTATCACTACTGGTTCGCCCGAACCGGTCTGAAGCAGTAGCATTTCACCACTGGACCAAAATGTTCTTCCATTTTTGTGCATAAAGTAATCTTGCTGCCATCAACACAATGGTGGGATTCTACCGGTTCACACCGGTTCAGTAGAACCAGTTGTTAAGTAGTTAAGCAATTCAGAGAACCGGTTGTTAGAAAAAATCTCCTTTTGTTTTTTTCCACTTTACAGGGTTAATCCTGTAAGGAATTGTTTTTTCCTAGCCTAATCTTTATTGCCCTGCTTACAGAAATTGCCTCTTCATTAACCCTTATTACATTCTTGGCAGTATGCCTAGACTTACTGTAGCTTCTGGTTCCGGAGCTTCTTGGAGGGTTTTTTTTTTTTTAGCTTCACTTTCTTAAAGGGGAAGGGTTGTTTTAAGCTTTTTACACCGCTGTTGGGAAGAAATACTCCCCTGTTGGAGTTCTTCCAGCCAGGGTGCAATGATCAGTACTTTGAAGAAATAATTGAATAACGAAGCAGAAGCTTTTAATGAAAAGGAACCAAGATGAGTGACATTCAGCAAGGCTTATTGGCTAGCTAGAAAGATTGACATTCAAATGTGAGTTTACATATCCTTTCTGACTTTTGATCTAAAATTGGTTTTTGGTGAAGTTTAATTCTGTGCTTGGTGATGTTTAATCCTGTGTTTAGTGATGAGATAATTTTCCCTATTCAGCTTTGTTTGGAAGGAAAAATGTTAATCTCTGTTCCTGAAAAGAAGCAGCTTCGGAAATCTAACTAGTTCCTGTGTCTATTTGTTCTGGTAATTGGTTTAACAAGCAACAGATACTCTGTTTGCTCCTTTGCTTCATTCTGGAGAGCTTAAATGACCTCTCTGCTAAAGAGTTTCACTTTATGAGCAAGAGTTGGCTGCTGATAGTTATCATTGCATTTTAACTATTTTAATTCCTCAAGGTGCTCTGCCACCCTGCCTGATTTGTAACTCCACTTTGCAGGTATTTCTAATCTAATGATTGGTATTTAGGGCAGCTTTTTGCAAGCAAAGAAGCTTTTTGTATTTTTGTACAGGTAATTCGTGACTTACAACAGTTACAATGGCACTGAAAAAAGTGACTTATGACAGTTTTTCACACTTATGACCATTGCAGCAAACTGTCATTAGGGCAAAGAAGTGATGCCACATGACCACCTGGCCACGCCCACCTGGTCACATGAAGCACCACAGTTATGAAATGAGTGACATGGTTGTTAAGAATGTTGCAACGGGCATAAATGATGAGTGGTTCTAAGTGTGAGGACCAGTCAAAAGTGCAAGGACCTGTCAAAAATGACTTTTTTCAGCCCTCTGGGTAGTCCCTATAGGGACTACTCAGAGGGCTGAAAAAGTTATTTTTGACCGGTCCTCGCACTTTTGACCGGTCCTTGCACTTATGACTGTCGTTACATTTTACGTTTTTTGCCCTATCTTGTCACTGTGGTGAAGAGAAGCAGTTGTGAAATGAGTGACACGGTTGTTAAGAATGCTGCAATGGGCATAAATGTGAGGATGGTCATAAGTGTGAGGACCGGTCAGAAATGACTTTTTTCAGCCCTCTGAGTAGTCCCTATGCACATAGCCATGCCCACCCGGTCACATGACCAGATAGCCATGCCCACCCGGTCACATGACCAAATAGCCACGCCCACCTGTTCACATGACCACCAAGCCACGCCCCCAAACAAGACACACCCACAGAACCGGCTGTTAAAAAAATTGAATCCCACCACTGCATCAACATATATAATGTTAAAATTCCACTTTTTTTTCTTTTTCCATTAAACCTAAAAGAAAACTTTCTGGTTTTATATTTATATTCATTTTAAAAATCTTCTGTATTAGAAAACGAATCCTACTCCAATATTTTTTCGCTTTATCACATTTCCACCATAAATGATATAAAGTCCCTTCTTTATATTTGCATTTCCAGCATTCATTTGAAATACCTTTATACGTTATTGATAATTTATCTGGTGTTAAATACCAATGATACATCATCTTACAAAATTTTTCTTTTAAATTGTAATTTAGTGTAAATTTTAAACCTTTCATCCATATATTTTCCCATTGTTCAAGCTTTACATTATATCCAAAGTTCCTTGCCCACTGAATCACACAATGCTTTACATATTCTGTTATGTCCACGCAGGTGTGAGCAGAGACTTTTCTTCTGCCACACAGGTGCGGGACATATTTTAATGTTATTAGTTAAAGGCTGATAGTTTTCCTTTAAAAGGGCCTATCAGCTGGAAGTTGCATGTTGGTTTTACTGAGTCATTATCTGCAATAAACATTGTTGCTGGAAGTTTGACTTCTCATCTGTATTCCTACTCTCACACATTCCATTGGTGACGAACGAGGAATTGCTGGGCCCTGAGCCAACGTAGAGAAAAAAGAGGCAAACGTGAGTGGAAACTGTTTGTTTTGGAAAGAGAATGGCTAACTCACCACAGTTTGTTCCATTTGATCCTGAAACACAGACGTGGGATTCTTATCTAATCCTTTTTGACTGTATATTGGAAGCTAATGACTATACCAACATCACAGACAATCGTAAACGAGCACTTTTTTTGAGCATTTGTGGAAAAGAAGGTTTGAGACGGCGAGGGCCCTCATTGCGCCCTAACCCCTGCAGACAGTTCCTTGGGATATATTATTAAGCAAATTGAGGGAACATTATGCTCCTCGACCATTTTGCATTGCTAGAAGACATGCTTTTTACCATAGGGACCAGGCAGAGGGTGAGTCTATCAGTTGTTATATGGCAGCCCTCAGGAAAGCAGCTATCTATTGTGAATTTAGCAACTTAGATGAAGCCCTTCGAGACAGATTGGTCTGTGTTCGGGATGTTTGGTTACAGAGATGATTATTGGCAAAACCAACGTTAATGCTACAGACAGCAGTAGAGGAGGCGCAAGCCACCGAATCATCGAATAGATTGACAGAAGAGATACAGAAGTTGGGCAGTCCCCTGACGGCTAGAAGGAGGGAAACCGTCCTTCGGGGTGAGGTGGAATTACAGGAGGACACTGAAGATGAGGGAAATAATCATGATGATGTCCATCAGTTGAGAGCGGCTAGTAAGGAGCGTAGATGGACAGAGGATCGAAAATTGTTCTCCTCGTGTATAGGGTGTGGCAGAAACCACCCGAGAGCTATGTGTTGCCATAAAAACACCACTTGTAGATGTTGTGGGAAGAGGGGCCACCTAGCACAAGTTTGCCATGCCACGTTGCTTGCCCCTCCAACTGGACAGACTTCAATTTGAAATGGGGGGGGAGGAAGCGTGGCTTCTCCCCTCCAGATTAAGAACTCCAGAGGACAAGTGTTTTACTATTAACATGGACGTGTGTCATTCAGAAAGGGTGAGCAATCAAACCGGGATTCCATGAAGTAGTAAAATTTACATGACTGTCATTGCGGCATCTCCCTGCTGGATGGAAGTGGATACAGGGTCGGCAACAACAATTGTATCCTGGCAGACTCTATAGAAATTGGTGCCACACGGAGCTGAGCAGAAGCTTATGTGTAGTGGTATTTGTTTGAGAGATTATCAAGGAAACAACATCCCCATTAAGGGTAGCGGAACGTTCCACGTAGAATATAAAGACTTCTCCGGGCCACTTAAATTGGTTGTTGTTGAAGGTGCACTGCCTAACCTCCTGGGACTGGATTGGTTTGCAGCATTGGGGCTAGAAATTACCAGGGTTCATAAAATCCAGGGAGAAACCATCGGAGAGTTGAGTAAAGAGTTCGCCGATGTGTTTGATGGAAAGTTGGGAGAATATAGGGGTACTCCGATATCCTTCAGTTTGGACCCCAAGGTGGCACCAATAAGAATGAAACCAGGGAGGGTGCCATTTGCACTAAAGTCCAAAGTTGATGAGCAACTAGATAAATTGATTCAGCAAGGTGTACTGGAACCTGTGGACCATGCCATGTGGGAGACCCCTATCATGATGCCAGTGAAACCAGATGGATTGGTCCGAATTTCCGTGGATTATAAATATACATTGAATAGGGCTCTTCAACATAATGCTTATCCTTTACCAGTGGTGCAGCACTTGTTACATTCGTTGGGGGGGAGGTAAGATCTTCACAAAGTTAGATCTTGCCCAAGCATATCAGCAGCTCCCTGTAGATGACGCCACTGCAGAAGCCCAAACAATCATAACGCATCGGGGGGGTGCTCCGTTGTTGCCGCCTACAGTTTGGGGTGAGCATGGCCCCAGGGTTGTTTCAAAGCCTGATGGAATGTTTGTTATATGGCATCCCTGGGGTTGTGCCCTATTTTGATGATGTGTTCATCTCCGCTACCCATAAAACGGAATTATTTGAATGACTACGACAAGTACTACCAAGATTTCAAGAGGCTAGATTAAAGGCAAAGGAAGAAAAGTGTAAAGTAGCAGTAAATCAAGTCGAGTTCCTGGGTTACCTGGTCGATGCGTCCAGATTGCACCCCACCAAGGAGAAAGTACAAGCAATACAGGCTGCACCAACACCAAGGAATAAATTGGAACTCCAGGCCTTTTTAGGGCTCCTCAATTTCTATAGTGTGTTTTTGCAATAAAAGGCATCTGTTGCTGAACCACTACATCGACTATTGAGAAAAAAGGTGCCATGGGTATGGGGGCGCAGAGAAGCAGCTGCATTTGTGGGGGTAAAAAAATTAATTTCCTTGAATAGCATCTTAGTTCAGTTTAATGAATGTCTGCCGTTAGTCCTGACGTGTGATGCATCCCCGTTTGGACTCAGGGAAGTTTTGAGTCATCGCCTTCCAGACAATCATGAGGCTCCAATAGCATTCTTTTCCAGGACATTATCATCTGCTGAGAGAAACTACAGCCAACTTGATAAAGAGGCGTTGACTGCGGTGGCTGGAATTAAGAGATTTCACGAATATGTTTATGGAAGGAGATTTTATTTAGTGACAGATCATAAGCCACTTTTGGGACTAATCGCAGGGGACCGGCAAACACCGCAGGTCCTGTCCCCAAGAATGATTCGTTGGACAGAGTTCTTAGCAGCATATAGTTATCGATTTATACATCGACCCGGCATAGAACTGGGCCATGCTGATGGCCTAAGCCAATGTCCGCTACCTAATCTAGTGGAGGATCCAGCTTCAGCAGCATCAGTACTGCTGATTGAGACCATGCCATCCGTTCTTGTTATGGCTGCGGAAGTGGCAACCCAGTCGAGAAAAGACCGAAAATCATGCAAGTGTTAAACTGGGTATGGAGGGGATGGTCTAAAGAGACAGGGAGTGTAGAGTTTAAGCCATTCTGGGCAAGGCAATATGAACTTTCAGTGCAGAAGGGTTGCCTATTGTGGGGGAATCGAGTAGTGATACCCTCAAGGCTAAGGAAATCATTATTAGAGACTCTACGCGAAGGCCACCCTGGAATTGTAAGGATAAAGGCGTTGGCCCGTAGTTATCTGTGGTGGCCAAATATAGATAGAGATATAGCGGAGTGGGTGGCATTATGTCAAGCATGCCAGGAATCGAGACCGGCACCTCCTGCAGCACCACCATGGGACTGGGAAACACCAAAAGGCCCCTGGTCTAGAATACATCCTGATTTTGCAGGGCCGATAAAGGGGTTGTCATTCCTAATTGTTGTGGATGCCTATTCCAAATGGCTGGAGATGGCCAGAATGAGGTCAACCACGACAGATGCTGTTGTGAGAGTATTAAACAAAATGTTTGTAACACATGGGTTGCTGGATGTGTTGGTATCGGACAATGGGCCGCAATTTACAGCAACTGCATTCAAGGTATTCCTAGTAAACTGAGGAATACGTCACACCCTGGTTGTGCCATTTCACCCCACGAGTAACAGGCAGGCGGAGCGAATGGTGCGAATGACAAAAGAGGCCTTGACTCGAATGGGTCCAGGGGACTATCAGGAGAAACTTGATAAGTATTTGTTCAACCAACACGTCACTCCCTGTGTAGCCACCAGAAAGAGCCCAGCCGAATTACTTATGGGTTGCAGGCTGAGAACAAATTTAGATAGAATACACCCCAATTATTCGAAAGAAACTCTCACAGACTGGGAAAGTATGGTCAGAACCTTTAAGCAAGGTGATCTAGTATACACCCAGAATTATACTGGTCAACCCATATGGGTGCCGGCACAGATTACAGATGTTATGGGTCCCGTTCATACCAGGTGGAGCTCGAGGATGGGTGCCTGTGGCGCCGACATATCACTCAGTTTCGGAGCTGAGTGAGGGGGACAGCTGTTAGGGAGCTGGAAGAAATAAACTGGGGTGGGACTCTAGAAGAGCGAGATGGACAACAACGCAGTGAAAGGGTATCTGAAGGGCTGAGGCCAGTGCAGAATGAAACACCTGTTATTGAAGTTCCATTGCCATGGAGCTCATCTCGCTTTTCCCCATCTCCAACTGAGGGATATGTTCAGAAGGATTCCCCCAGAGAGTATGTGTAAGCCATCTGATGTAGTTGAAGAATCGTCGAGAAGGCAGTCGATGTGCGAGGGCCCGACAGAAATACAGGAGAACTGCCAGTCGACGCGAAGCTGCTGAAGACCAATGTATCTGGATGATTATGTTTGAGGTATATGAAGTTTCCCCGAGGAAGTGGGAAGAGGTGTTAAGTCCGTGCAGGCATGAGCAGAGACTTTTCTTCTGCCACGCAGGTGCGGGACATATTTTAATTGTCAGGTTTCGGTGCTATCTTAAATAAGCTTCATTTTCAAGCGCAAAACTTCCAATGAATCATTTTTATTTAAGAACAGAAATAAAACCGACATTCCTGACTCTAATTGCTGCCAAACTGGCTCCTCCTTCCAACCCCCTACTCTTCCGCTCTCCAACCCAATGTCCCATTGGCCATCATGCAGATCCATCTCTACGTCCCGGCACGTTCTTTTCACAGGAATGTGGCCCCCACCCTCGTCTCCCAGGAAACCCTATCTGTTGCATACAGAAAACTAGGTAAAAGTTCATCTCAGCAATAAATCAATGCCTCTGGTCTTTGCTTCATCTCGTTCATGTCAGAACTGGAAGAGAGCCTAATTTGGAACGCTGACATCAATGTTATTAGTTAAAGGCTGATAGTTTTCCTTTAAAAGGGGCTAACAGCCGGAAATTGCATGTTGGTTTTACTGAGTCATTATCTGCAATAAACATTGTTGCTGGAAGTTTGGCTTCTCATCTGTATTCCTACTCCCACACATTCCATATTCACTTTCCAAATTCAAATTCAATATTTTATAGAACTTAGCAATGATATGTTCATCACTACCACACAGTAGGATTTCCAATTCATTTTTAAAAGAGTCAAACCCATAGTATTTTTGTTTAATTTAAATCTTTCTTTCAGTTGTAAATATGTAAACCAGTGGCTGACATATCCTTCTGATTCTAGCTCTTCCTTAGACTTGAGGATAGGATCACCAAAATTAAAAGATATTATTTTACCATAAGTCTACCAGTCTGGCTTCGCCACCATTTCTTTTCTATAAAAAGCTTCCTAGGAGACACCCAAAGGGGCATCCTCATAGAAAACCTTATTTTATATTTATTCCAAACTCTTAGAATGGCACATCTAACAAAGTGATTGCTAAAATCAACATTTACTTTAACCTTGTCATACCATAAATAATGGTGCCATCCAAATCTTTATTCATGACCTTCTAAATCAAGTAGCCTCTTATTCTGGAAGTTCACCCACTCCTTTAGCCAGACCAAACAACAAGCATTGAAATAAAGTTTCAAATCTGGTAAACCCAACCTCCCTCTTTCCTTAACATCTTGCAGTAGTTTATATCTAATTCTTGGTTTTTTTCCCTTGCCATATAAACTTCAAAATACCCCTATGCCACGTCTTCTCTATAATAATTTTGATGCAACCTCTGTCTCCTTTCTGTCTTTACTGTGGATGTATTCATGGAAGGTTTGGCTATGTGAACCTTTTTTTTCCCATTCTTTTTCCTGAAGTATTGTTTAAACTAGATCGCCTTGAAGACGTGCACTGTTGACATACAGATTCATATGGATGGATAATTGGATTTGTTTTTTGTATAATCACTGTCATGGGATTCTCAGCAATAGACAAAAGCCTTAAATCATTCCTGGTAAAATAAAAGACATCCACAATATAGCTAACTCAAGATAATTAAAACCAAACTAAAATTCTAGTTTCTAAAAACCAAACAGTATGTAAGGATAGTGAATGTGATTTCCTCAATTTTAAAAAGGCCTTTAGAAACATTCCTTTCCAACTTGTTTCTGAAAACCCAACAGTGTCAGGGTTTGTCTGATTTCCAGGGGAAGGCTGCTTCATAACATGAGAGCCATGAAATGTTTCTTCCTGAATTCAGATGCCTTGGTTTCATGGAAGCAGGGAATTACAAGCAATTTTTTCTGTGATATTCATATTGGATAGGTAAATTTTGATTGAAGGGGGAAGTCCTGCACACACCTCACTGTCAAGCTGTTTAGTTGTATTACATATATTTTATATATTGAACACTAAATTTCTCTTTCATGCGCACCTCTTCTAATTTTTCTCCCTGATATATAGGAGTTCATGACAAAAATTTCACTGTACCAGCCATTAATAAAATGAGATTTGGTTTAAACAAATTCCTAAGCTCTTGAGAAAGGCTGTTAAATATTAGGGGAAGTAGAATCAGCTGGTATCACTCAGTTAAACAAATTAGTATTCTAATTTGGTTTATAAGAGGAATTTTTTCTTTTTGAAGAACAGAGTACAAAGCACACATGGAACTAAGATGGTAATATTTTCTGTAAAATAAAATGAGGTTGTGTTATACTTGTCCATGAAGTATTTCAGTACATCATATTCTCAGATAAATATAGGATAGCAAGAAACATACACAATATTTTATCCATTTTGATGCCAATTTAATCCACTTTTTTTTTGAAAGAGAAAAAAAGTATTTATTGTAACTAGCCAGTTGGTGGCAGATTTATCTCATAACAGGAAACTAAGGTGGCAGTCCTTATGTCAGTACAAATTGCTGATTTTAATAGTTCAGTATTTGTATAATTTTTTATATAATAATTCCTGGAACAAACAAGGAAAGTCATAGTTTTCAGTTCCGTAATGTTGGTGAGTGAGGCCTTTTGATGATATAGTTTCTGTTTTCCTGTGTAACTGCATAGTCTTCTTTTCCCACCACATGAGCTGCATAACTAAATTAATTCTACTGTTCTTATTTCCTTTGTTGGTTTTTGTCCTGTGGTTTCTCTTTCTAGATATACCATGGTGCTCACCTATCAAGGTAAAATATGGTTATGCAAATTGCAGAAGTCCCCAGGAAGGGTATAACAGAAATGTCTTGGGGACCACATGTGACATTCATTGTCAGAAAGGTTATGGACTGAATGGTCCTCAACATCTTATTTGCCAGTCAAACAAACGTTGGTCTGGGAAAGTTCTCTGCAAACGTAAGTGGCTCATTTTTTCCTGAAGAATTGCTTTCAAGTTCTTTGCTTTGATCCTGTTACTCTTGACCATATATAGTTGAATTTTAGTGGAGCTCTTAGTTTAGTTAGTGTTTTAGCAAAATAAAAATTAGTTATGGAATTCTTTGCTCATACAGAAGAAACAGTAACTTTAGCATTGAAGGTTTTTCTATGCTGGTTAAACAGTTGACAGTGTTCAGTTTTATACAACAAAATACTTTTTTTTTAGTCTTCCTGTATATTCCAAACAGAAGAATTTATGTGAGTTTTTTTAATTGCATTGGCAATATTTGTTGTAATTAATTTCATTTATGTCCCTATATGGTTATATAGGCTGCTTTAAATATATGCATGGTGTGGGTGGGTGGGAGAGCTGACATCTCAGGAAGAATGGCGAACTTTTACAGGGCTCTGTGTTAAGCCGTGGTATTCTACCTGACAGGAGGTCCAATTGGACTCAATTGGATCCAAGCCACCTTGGAGAGGTGGTGGAGGTAGAGGGGGAAGTTTCGCTGATCACAGGGAGCCTGCAAACTCACTATTTGATCCCGGAAAACTCCTCATCCTGATGGGGAATGAGGCCAGACCGAGGCTGTGACAGCTCTGATGAAAAAGCAATAAAGGAGATGAGCGGAAAACAGTGTGTGTGACCTGGGTGAGCTATTCTTAATTTCCAACTCCTGTTGAGGAATTTACCCCCCAAATTAATATCTTTCTGAAAACGAGACTCTAAAAGAGGAGGTGGTTTTTATTCACTCCTCTAGAATGGCGGCGACTAAATACATGAGCTGCTGACAGATCTGAGCAAAGGAGAAGAAAGCACTTTGTAAAAATAGACCTTTAACGGGTTGGAATTCCAAGTGGTTTGCTTGTGGATACTTTGCCAGCTTTATGGATATTTAAAATACCATTTGATATATAATACATATTGTAATCCTGGAAAACAAACTTTGCAAAAGTGAAAGTTGGATTCACTTGGGTGAATGGGTGAAAGTGGAGAAATAGAGTAAGGGTGCCACCTGCTGGTTGAACCAGTCAAGCAAAGGGAGAAGACCCTGAATAGTCTGATGCAATTCAAAAGGCTTGGGTTCCTTGGAACTGAACTGAGCTGATAAAATTAATTGGATGTCTGCAAATTGCTTACACTGGATACTTAGAAACAGATGGGGGAGACATAGAAATTTGTCCTTGAGATCATTTGACTCTTTGTGGATTACAAATACATTGGACAGAGTGAAATTTGGACTCAACTTGAAGCTAAGTGGAGACTTTTTGAACTGCTGAATAGAGGTGATGTGCAACTAATAGGTGTGGGTTTTTTTGTGGGCCTTGCAGATTACAAATACCATTTCCTACAAGAAAAATAAGTGAATCAAGAGGTATATTGAAGAGACTATCTGGACATTCTAGATACAATTTGTGTGGAATTTAGGATTAAAATTAAAGTTAGAAGATAGTGAAATTAGTTGAGGTTTGAAAGGGAGGGGAAAAATTGTGGGGGAAAGAGCATTACTGGTTAATATTAAAAAGGGCACAAAGAGGGAGTGGAGAATCTGGGAGAGGCTTGAAGAGTGGTGGGGCACTTTATCTAAAGTTGCTGATATATTTATCAATTTATAAAAATGTCAAATTCAAACCTATTTAAATTAGGGGGAAAAACTGGCACCATCATCTGCCCCATCATCCACCCCATCATCAGCAACGTCAAGCCCTTCAAGTCAAAGGTCAATAGAAAGCTTAATTCAACAGGAAAAAATGAATACAATTCAAAAAGATATGCAAACATTGTTCCAATTGCTGTTTCTCTTTGTTTCTGACCATCCATGCTGCACCATGTAAAAGCAAGGCAGCAGTAAAATTATTTCCTGTTCAGAGCTCAGTTTCTTTATGAAAAATCACTGACTTTTTGCTTCTGCATGATGCAAATATCTCATTTCCACAGAGAATTACAAAAAATACCTTTCAGAACCCTCAGTATATCTCATGCTCCAGTTTAATCCAGATTTGCTCTAGATATAGTTAAGCATAAATAAGCAACCTTCAGGAGTGCAAGCAAAATGAGGAAGTCACCTGCTATGAGTGAAGCAGTGGTGGGTTGCTCCCAGTTCGCACCGGTTTGTGCGAACCGTTGGCGGAAATTTGGCCAGGGTCACAGAACCAGTAATGGTGGCCAGCTGGCCACGCCCTTGAACCAGTTCCCCCAGTCACCGGTCGCTTGCCCCAACTGCCATGTTCATTGCCACCATGTTCTTCACGCATGCGCATCCCATTACCTTGCAAGTCCAATGGGATGCACATGCGCGAGGAACATGGCGGCAACAGCAGCAGCTTTTTCTGCCAGTATGTTTTGGCGGCCTGCAGAGAAAGCGGCTGGCAAAGAAGCCTTTTCAGAGGCTTTTTTGCCAGCAGTTGCAGCTGGCTGGGGGCTGCAGAAAACTACAGTCAGCTTGCCTTCTGGACTGTGGACCAGCCATGGAACGTAAGCATCCTAAATAAGGAGGCGGTGGTGGGGGAGGAAGGTGGGCAAGCGGGCCTAGCCACGGGGATTTCCAGGACACCCCTCCACTGCCCCCGTGCCACTGATGCCTGCAGCGGCAAAAGCCATGCAGGAAAAGTCCCGGGGAGTTCCGGGACTCCCTGCCACCGCTGCTGTCACCAGCGATGCCTGCAGTGGCAAAACCCATGCAGGAAAAGTCCCAGGGAGTTCCGGAACTCCCTGCTGCAGCCGCCGTCACCAATGCCTGCAGTGGCAAAAGCCACGCAGGAAATGTTTCAGGGCACTGAAGCTTCCATTTCGACCCCTGTGCTGCTGCTGCTGCTGCCGCCACCGCAGCCAGGCATTTTCTCTTGGGCCTCCCAGTCTCACTCTCCTAGACTTTGCCTCCCCCGCAATGCCCAGCTGAGCCGCACGATCATCAGAGGCTTTTATTCTTTTAAATGGCTCTGACGATCCAAGCTCTGACGATCCCAGCTGAGTTGACTGATCGTCAGTGGGTTTTTTTAAAAACCCTCTGCCGATCAGGCAACTCAGCTGGGATCGTCAGAGCCTTTTGAAAGCATTTTTTATGCTTTCATAAATGGTTTTAAAAGTAAAAAAAAAACGGCCACGCCCACCCAGTCACATTACCCCCCCTCCCCCCCCCACCAAGCCATGCCGACAGAACCAGTAGTAACAAATTTTAGATTTCACCACTGAGGGAGGGAGAGAGAGAGTGAAAGAAAGAAAGAGAGAGAGAGAAAAAGAAACAAAGAAAATGAGAGAAAGAGAAAAAAGAAAGAAGGGAGAGACAAGAAAGAAAAAGAAAGATACAAAGAAAGAAAGAGAAAGGAAGAAGGAAAGGAAGGAACAGAGGGAAAAAAGAAAGAATGAAAGAAAAAGAGTCATAGAAAAAACAAAGAAAGGAAGGAAGGAAGGAAGGAAGGAAGGGAGAGACAAAGAAAGAGAGAGTGAGAGAAAGAAAGAAGGAAAGAGGAAGGGAGAGAGGGAAAAAAGAAAAAATGAAAGAAAAAGAGACAGAAAAAACAAAAAAGAGAAAGGAAGGAAGGAAGGGAGAGACAAAGAAAGAAAGAAAGAAAGAGAAAGAAGGAAAGAGGAAGGGAGAGAGAAAAAAGAAAGAAAGAAAAAGAGACAAAAAAACAAAGGGAGAAAGGGAGAGACAAAGAAAGAAAGAAAGAAGGAAGGAAAGAGGAAGGGAGAGAGACAAAAAAGAAAGAATGAAAGAAAAAGAGACAAAGAAAAAAACAAAGGAAGAGAAAGGAAGGAAGGAAGGGAGAGACAAGAAAGAGAAAAGGGAGGGAGGGAGAGAGAGAGAGAGAGAGAGAAAGAAAGAAAGAAAGAAAGAAAGAAAGAAAGAAAGAAAGAAAGAAAGAAAGAAAGAAGAGGAAGGAACACAAACCCTGGCACTAGACGTGGCTTCAGAAGACGCTTTGAAACAGGACAGCGATCTAGGGCTGGAAGGGACCTTAGAGGCCATCTAGTCAAACCCCGCTGTTCCAGCAGGAAACCTTACTGGATTATTTGGTGCCTCTAACAGAGAAGAAAATTGTCAGAAAGGAGAAGGAGTTTACTAGGACAAGGCTGTCATGCAGAGAAAGGCAGAGATAGTCCTTGATTTATGACCAGAATTGAGCCCAAAATTTTGGTTGCTAAGCAAGAGCGTTGTTAAATGAGTTTCACCACATTTTATTCAATCCATGATCTCTCCTGGCTCTAACACTCATGTGCAGGCTAGGGAAGTAAATCCGAAGGCACGTGTAATGTACAGTTAATTTAATTAACTGTAATGTACAGTTACATTTAATTATAGTTAAATGTGTGGCAGAAAGTGGACTCTGGGTGTGTTTTTCCAAATGTAGTAAGTGAGGTTGAATATGTATAGTTTTAGAAGAGATGTGTGTATGTGTACACACACATACAGTATATATAGTAAATAACGTATCTTTTTGTGTGCCTATACACTATACTATGTAATATGTACTTATGTACACATATGGCATATGTGCATAGGATTAAATAGTATATTTTGGATGTTCAGTAGTAGTAAATAAATAGACAGGGAAATTGTTTCTCATTGAGGCCTTTGAGGCGAGGAGAGGCCAGGCACCCTAACCATAACCCTTGACATAAGTGACGTCAAGCTGACCACGCCTACCCAGTCACATGACCACCCAGCGTCACCCATCCAGTCATGTGACCACCAAGCCACGCCCAGTCATGTGACCACCAAGCCACGCACAGTCACGTGACCACCAAGCCATGCCCACAGTCACGTGACCACCAAGCCATGCCCACCAAATAAGCCATGCCCACAGAACCGGTAGTAAAAAAATTTAGAACCCACCCCTGGAGTGAAGGTAAATAGATCCACTTTAAGAAAATTAGGTGGATTGTTTGGAAAGTTTAGCAATTTTTCCCACCTGGGAATCAGGGGAATAAATTGTAATTGAAAGCTGTGTTCTCCCTCTGAATTTTAAAGGATCATTGTCTCATGCAGTGCCGTAATGAAATTCAAGACAATTTATCATTTGCTTAGCAACCAATCAAACTTCAAACGAATCAAGCACTGTGAGGTATGAGACCCTTCAACTTTCCAGTAAGAATTGGAGGGATACAGTAAATTCTGGAAGGATCTTTACTTCACCTCAATTGTTCTACAATATAGATTCCTTTATAAGAAATGCATCTGCCTTTGTGGATTGGAAATGATAGAAAATGCTACCCATGTTTTATTCCGCTATACCCTCTACAGAAATTACTACATCAAGTACTGTATATTACAACCTTTCTGTTGTATCATCCAGCCAATCAGACTACTTCTGTGTCTCTATACTGCTTTCATACAAAAATGATTTTTGTTACTCATGATGTTGTAAATATAGTGCAGTATAATGTAGAGCCTGATAGGAAGTAATAATTATGTCTTCAGTGATTAATGTTGATTTTCTCTTACAGAAAAACGCTGCCCAACACTTTCTATGCCACCTAATGGAGGATTCAAGTGTGTTGATGGTGCATACTTTAATTCTAGGTGTGAGTATTATTGCTCACCAGGATATCAGTTAAAAGGAGATAGAGTAGTACAATGTATGGATAATAAAGCGTGGAGCGGAAGACCAGCTTCTTGTGTTGGTAAGTTGAAAATCATGATGATACACCATTGCATTTGGAGAGTAGTAAGAGCAGTGGTGGGCTTCAAAATTTTTAACAACCGGTTCTCTGCCCTAATCACTGGCTGGGTGGGTGTGGCTGGGTGGTCATGGCTGGGTGGGCATGTGGCTGGGTGGGCATGGCCAACTCAATGTCACTTCTTTGCTTAAAACAGATATACCAAAAGCTAGTTTATTATTTCGTGCATTTAATACTTAAATAAGAACAATAAAAGATGTACACAAAACAATAACAATATTTTTAGCTTTTTGAATACTGGCAGGAATTGTATATTTCTGGGAATCTTTTAAAACATTTTCCACAAAATCTCGATAATCTTTAATATTATTTTCGTAATTAAAGATGTCACTAAATGCAAGCAATTGTTCTTCAGATGCTTTCCACCTTCAATATTCCAGTAATCTGGCTCCAAAAAATTGAGGAATTATAAATTAGTCCTGTCTTGCAATTGGCTACCTGTTTTTAAATGTTCACAGTCTATTAGTCTTTTCTTCAAATTTGTTACAATGCTTTCTAAAAGTCTTTCCTGAGGAAAACTAACAAATCAATGATTTTTGAAGGTTTCTGAAATAATTAATCAATCCACTTCTTTTTCCGTATGCACTCTTTTCCTTTCTAAGCATTTCAAATGCTTTAATTGATCTTATCACAAGTTTTTCAGCCTTTATGATATCTACATTTCTTGCTTGCAGTGCATTTGAAAGAAGAGAAATTCCATTTAGAATGTCAATCATCAATGCCAAATCAGCCATAAAATATATATTTTTGAGATGAGCAGCCATACCTAGGTACTTTTCATTTGAATGGAAATACTGATGCAGCACTGAATAAGCGCGCCAGACAGCCAGGGTTGCCCTTAAACTACAGGCAGCCCATCTTGGTCCCAAAACTCTACCAATCTTTATAATTTCAATCCCAAATTGTTCATATATTTTGAAAAGTTCAGCTTGGCTTTTATTGGATTGATAAAAAATAGTGTATATCTTATCAATAAATTTTTTAAAATGATTTACTTGCTTTATTTCCTTTATCGAATCATCTAAAACAAGTTGGAACCAATCAGGGGTGGGATTCAATTTTTTTTACTATTGGTTCTGTGGGCATGGCTTCATGGATGTGACCTGGTGGTGGTGGGTCATGTGACTGAGTGGGCGTGGCCAACTCAACGTCACTCACGGCAAGGTGGGGCAGCACCTTGCTGTGAGTGACCCTGAGTTGACCACGCCCATTCAGTCACATGACCCCCACCAAGCCATGTCCACCAAGCCATGCCCACAGAACTGGCAGAAAAGTTCAGCCAAGTCTTCTACCTTTCAATCTGGCTGCTTCTCTCCTCCTCAGCTTCATACACACAGAGGAAACAGGCACACATCTCATGGTGCCAGAGGGACTCGCCCACGAGCTGTTTCCTCGCAGAAGGTCCCAGTGCCATGAGATGTATGCACGCTCTATGTGTATGCCTGAGAACGAGGAGAAGACTTGGCCGAACATTTCTGCCTCCCTTCACAGCAGAGCTGCTTGGACGGCAGCTCCTATGGCCTGACCCTTTATGGTCTCCCCTCCCCCCACATCAAAGTACCTTTAAGGGACAGACTGCAGTGGCTGCTTTCTGAGCAGCTCTGCTGCGATGCTGTCCGTCTGGCACAGAAGGCCGTTCTCCTGGCCGGGTCTGGCAATGGAGTGCGACCATACCGGCAAGCAATGGGGAGCACATGTGTGGCCAGTGTGAAGAACAGGGCAGCAATGGCAGCAACGGGACTTCAGGCCTCTTTTTCAGTCTATAGTTTTTGGTAGTTTTTGGCGCAAGAAGCCTGTAGCCACCGCCTCTTTTTCGGCATGAGAAGCCTCCAGCCACCACCTCTTTGCCAGCCGGGACTGAGCCAGCAGCAGCAGCTGGAGGCTTCTCAGACCAAAAAAGAGGTGGCAGCTGCAGGCTTCTTGTGTTGAAAACTACCAAAAACTACAGGCCAAAAAAAAGGCCTGAAGTCCCGTCACTGCCATCGCTGCCCTGTTCTTCGTGCTGACCATGCACATGCACCCCATTGTCTGTCAGTGCTGCTCATGGCCAGACCCAGTCAGGAGAATAGCCTGCTGCGCCAGAGGGATAGCGTCACAACAGAACTGCTTGGAAGGCAGCCAAAAACTACCAGTGGCTGGAGGCTTCTTGCGAAAGGCGGCCCAGCATTGCCCTGCCTCCCCCCCCCCTCACCAAGGCATGGACAAAGGTGAGTGAGCCAGAGGGCAAGCAGTTGACATGCAGGCAGAGGCCCCGGGGAAGGCCATAGCCGGGGAATGGTGCATTCCCCAACCAGGACAAGGCAAACTGCAAGCAGGGGCTCAGGGAATGGTGCATCCCTGCCTCCCCCCAACCCAAGGTGAAGGGTGAGCAGGCAGCATGCTTACCTTTGGTGAGCAGAGCAGGTGAGGCATGGAGGCAAGGCGATTAGCTGGGTCACGTGGTAAAGGCAACATATATAGGGTGGTGTGGGGCTGGGTGGGTGGGGTGAGTGGGCAGGTGGGCGGGGTTGAGTGGGTGGTTGGGGGAGGGGCCAGCCAGAGGTAGTATTTGCCAGTTTGACGAATCAGTTAAAATTTCCACTACTGGTTCGCCCAAAGCGGTCCGAACTGGCTGAATATCACCTCTGGAGGCGATGGTTTATGATGTTTAGAAACTCTTTTGCTATTCTAGTGCTCACTCCAGATTTTCTCCCAAGCATAACACTGGCACCATCAGAGCAAAATCCTATTAATTTTTTTCCAGGTAGTTTGTAGTAAACCCAACATTATTTAAACTTTCAATAACTAAACAACATATTGTCTCTGCATCTTATTTTTCTAATTCAACTAGCTCAACAAAAATTGTTGGTGAGGTAACTGGATCCTCAACTTTTAAGAAAAGTATAGCAACTGGTTTGCAAGATAGCATTGAGTCTTTGTCAATAATCAAACATATTTGCCGAGTATTTTCAATAATTTTAGTAAATAATTTTGTTTTAATTTCTTTCGCAATGAAATAAACTATTTTCACTGCATTTTATGTGAATGCAATCCTATTCCCATGTCTGCTCCATTTTGATTTGCAATTCCATCACTTCTTCCATGAATGAAAATGGCCTACATTTTTCTGCCAGGCTGTAAACTGTATTGAATATTCTACAAATAGTACCTAAATATTTTTCAGTCATCCTATTTATTCCTTTTGTTATTGCAACCTGCTCACATTGCTTTAAGTTCTCTGTGCAAAAGTTGTGAGCTTTTGATGAAAAATGTTCTTTCATTTTTTTCCTTAGAGAAGCTTGTTGTACAGTGGTGGGTTTCAAATTTTTTTACTACCGGTTCTATGGGCGTGGCTTATTTGGTGGGCATGGCTTGGCAGTCATGTGACTGGATGGGCTGGCTTGGCAGTCATGTAACTGGGTGGGCATGGCTTGGTGGTCATGTGACTGGGTGGGTGTGGCTAGGTGGTCATGATCCTAGTTCCCCCTATGAGGATTCCCCCATCTGGACATTTTGCAATCACCAAAGGGTCAAAGGTTTAGATTCTGAACCCTTAAGGCAAACCAAATACAAGTGGTCCTTGCTTAATGGCCGGTTGCTTAGCAAGTGTTCTAATTTACGACTGACCTCCCCAGAGCTACTTGACCTGTTTTTGAAGTTTTGACAGCCATGCACACACACACACACACACTTATGACCAGTTACAACATTCCACACAGTCATGTGACTGAGGTTTTCTGTTTTTTGCCAGTTTCCAACAATTCCTTCTGGTTTCCAGTTAAAAATGTCCATTAGGGAAAATGGACTTAACAACCACAGTGTTCACTTAATGACCATGGTATTTGCCTAACCCAGGGGTCTGCAACTTTAAACACTTGAAGAGCCATTTTCCTATTTTCTTTTAAACAGGTATATCTCTCTCTGTCTCTCTCTTTTCTCCCTTTCTCCCTCTCTCATCTTTCACCCTCTGTCTCTATCTCTATCTCTATCTCATCTCTTTTTCTCATTTTTCTGATCTCTTTCTTTCTCCCTGTCTCTCTCTCTTTCTCATCTCTCGCTCATCTTTTTCTTTCATTTCTCTCATCTCTTTCTTTCTTTCTCCCTATCTCTCTCTCATCTCCTCTCACTCATCTCTCTCTCATCTCTCTCTCTCTCTCTCCCTCCCCCCTCTCTCTGTTTCTCTTGTCTCTCTCTTTCCCCCCTCTCTGTGTGTGTCTCTTGTCTCTCTCTCTCTCTCTCTTTCCCTCCTTCTTTGTCGGGGCGGGGGAGGAGGGAAAGGAACCCCTGAACTGGTGCTGGGTGGTGGGAATCTGACGTCCAGAGGCCGATGAGGCAATCCCGCAAAAATAACACATTTCTTGTCGCTTGAGCGCTTCTGGTTAGGAGGAAGTGTATGTGCCAAAGTTCATGTAATGCTATGAATGAGTTGCACAATACTCCAAAAAGCAAAAGAACCTTAACCTTTTGCACAAAATTTTAGTATGAACCACCAAAACTAAATCATTATTTTAATAAATGGGAATACTTAAATTTCAGTAGTCACCAATCCCAGTCTTAAAATGAGTTTAGAATCAGTGGGAGTCACTGATAACAATGAACTAACTAGCTACTGATAATGAGTCCTGTCCTGTCTTTCTTTTCCTTCTGTCCAAGTTTTGCAAGTACTTTTTCCAGGTATATGTTTTATTCCAAAATATACAAACCATTATTGTTATGGAATAAATGGGTCTTCCAAGCAATTTTAAAAGACACTGTCAGAATGACTCTGCTCTCAGCCCCCCTTGTGGCTCCTTGAAAAGCAACCCCCCCCCGCACATATGTAAATGAAAAGAATAAGCTTAAAAATCCTAGCCTTTTAAAATTGAAAATATGGAGAATTGGGAGGATGAATATGAGACACTAAGGAAGATGTTTCAAAAAGTAAGGGAGGCATTTAAGGGAAATAAAGAAGCACAGAATTGGTTAGCTTGCAAAAAAAAAAGAAAGAGAAAAGATGAATGAGAAGCAAGAGAAACGATTTAATATTGAAAAGGAAATAATTGGAAAAAAGATAAAGATGATTACACTGGGTTCAATAGTGATAGAATAAAAATGGATATGGGAAAATATATCTGAAATATGAAGAAAAGAAATAAATGGGGTAAGATTGAGAATGAAAAGTAATAGAGTTAAAATTAAAGGAAAAAGGCTGAAGGGGAGATATAAGAACAGGAAAAAGAAGGTAAAAGAAATGGGAGAAAGGGAGGAAAACATCAAGAAAGAGAACTGTGGAGAGACTAAGAGAAAATGGTTAAGAGTCAGTGAAAACATTAATTTGTTAATAAAGAGAAGGATGCTAGTTGTAGCGCGGGAATAACGAGAGGCACAAGCAAGCTAGTGACAACAGCTCTTCAATTCAGGGTGAGACTTCAGCAAAGAAACACAGGCAACAGCCCTCCTTATATACAGTTCTGAAATACCCGTTAACCAATCACCAGCATTGCTGCATTTGAATTTCCCGCACAAAATAGATACATACATAACACCCCTCCATTCCCAGAAGGCACTAATCCTATCTATTTACATATTTACATACAAAATCACACAGGTGACCAGGGCATGACTTCACTCTGGTTGACCTGCTCAGTTCAGTTGTTGGTGAGGCATTGAGCCGATCAGAGGGACCTCCT
This sequence comes from Arizona elegans, assembly GCA_022577455.1. Lineage (NCBI taxonomy): Eukaryota > Metazoa > Chordata > Lepidosauria > Squamata > Colubridae > Arizona > Arizona elegans. Next base: position 50,610,478 of record JAKOOJ010000006.1, on the reverse strand, counting down.
GTCTCTCCTGGCTCTGCCAATGGAACCTCCTGGATTTCTCCAGAGGCGTGGCCCTCCCCGGCTGGGAGTGTCGACTCGCTGGGGCAGCGCTGGAACTTTGGCTTACCCGATAAGTAATCTGGTTTACTTGGGCTTGAGATAGCTGTTTCGGGGAAACTTTGGAAGTTAGGTTTAACAATATCAGAGTTTTCAAAGGCTTCACTATTCAACCATTTACGTAATTGATCTATGTGACTTCTCCAAATTTTACCTTGCCCCACGTCCACTGTGTATGATTTTGGACTGGTGATTCCAACAATAATTCCCCCAATCCACAGTGGACCGCTAGCATAATTCCTTGCGAATACCGGGGTCCCAATTTGGAATTGTCTTAATCCTCCCTCTTCCCCCTTAAAATTATCTAAGGAAGAGTTCGGGTGTAAGCGATCAAGAGTGCACCTGAGCTTACGGCCCATTAAAAGCTCTGCTGGGCTGCGCCCTATGGCAGTGCACAGGGTTGCATGTTGTATTGCTAAGAATTGATCAATCCTAGCTTGCCAGTCCCCTGCATCGAATCGGGACAGGGCTTCTTTGGTCGTTCATTCAAATCTCTCTGCAAGGCCATTCGAAGCCGGATGGAAAGAAGCAGATAATGCGTGTCATATTCCTAACTCGGCCAGGTAGCTTTCAAATTGGGTTGCCGTGAATATCAGAGACCAGGGTGTCTGGCAACCCATGCGTTGCGAATAATTTCATGAGGACCTTAATTACAACCTCAGAAGTGGTTGATGGCATCAAAACTATTTCTAGCCACTTGGAAAAGGCGTCTACAATTATAAGAAAATTCTGGCCATGGAAGGGGCCTGCAAAATCAATATGAATCCTCCCCCATGGTCCCTTACGCTTTTCCCACTCTCTAACAGGAGCTACAGGGGGATCTGGGCAGGACTCCTGGCAGGGCCTGCATTTCCCTACCCACTCAGTGACGTCTTGGTCGAGATGTGGCCACCACACATAACTATGAGCTAGACTTGTCATTCTAACTATACCAGGGTTCCCCTTGTGTAGCAATTCCAACACCCGATGCCTTAAACGAGAGGGATTAACCACCCTGTCACCCCACAATAAACAGCCCCCCAACATAGACAATTCATTTTTCTTGTTGAAGAACACTTGAAAAACCCCACTGTCCACCTTAGTTGGCCAACCCCGCATGACCCAGCCCATCACAGTATGTAAAACAGAGTCTCTGGCAGAAACCCTAGCCACCTCGCCAGACGAGAGGGGCACCAGGGATACAACATTGATCAAGAGTACAGGGGCTTCCGGAGTCAGGTTTTCCAACAGATCGAGTAAGGGGCATCGGCTGAGGGCGTCAGCATGGCCCAGAGTCCGGCTCAGTCGGTGGATTAGTTTATACAAGTAAGTGGCCAAGAAAATAGACCATCTGGTTATCCGGGGAGAAAGAGCGGCCAGGGTTGGTTTGTCTCCAGCCAAAAGTCCCAACAATGGCTGATGGTCCGTTATAAGTTCAAAAGTCTGGCCAAACAAATATTCGTGAAATTTTTTGACCCCCGCTACAGCCTCTAAGGCCTCCCTGTCCAGCTGGCTGTAATTTCATTCTGCACTGGACAGAGTGTGAGAGTAATAGGCAATGGGTGCCTTTAACCCATTCGGAAGTCTATGGCTCAACACAGCGCCCACACCAAAAGGGGATGCATTGCAGACAAGTACAAGTGGCAATTCCAAGTTATACTGTATAAGAAAACTGTCTTCAGACAAAAGTTTTTTAACAGCCTTAGACGCGGCTGCTTCAGTCTTGCCCCAAACCCAAGGAACGTTTTTTCCTAGTTGTCTATGCAAAGGTTCCGCAATGGTGGCTTTGTCTTTGAGGAACATGGTATAGAAGTTCAGAAGTCCCAGGAAGGCCTGCAGTTCGGCCTTCGACTTAGGCGTGGGAGCATTTTGGATGGCCCTTACTTTGCTTTCTGTGGGGTGAATGCCTGTGCCATTGATTCGGTAGCCCAAAAATTCTATGGAGCGTACCGCAATCTTACATTTGGACTTTTTGAGAAGTCCTGCTTCTCTAAACCTGGTTAGCACTTGTCTAACTCTATCTCCCAGCTGCGCCTCATTCTGGCCACTAATGAGGACATCGTCAAAATAGGGGACAACCCCCGGGAGTCCTTGTAGAAGGCGCTCCATAGTGCTTTGGAAAAGCCCTGGGGCAATGCTAACCCCAAACTGTAGTCTAGTGCATTTGAACGCACCTCTGTGCGTTACTATAGTTTGTGATTCTGCCGTAGCATCATCTACCAGCAGCTGCTGGTACGCCTGCGCAAGGTCTAACTTAGCGAATATCTTGCCAGGGCCCAGGGAGTGAAGTAGATGGTGGACGATCGGAACTGGATAGGCACTCTGCTGCAACACCTTATTGATCGTGCATTTATAATCAGTGCAGATTCTGATTGATCCGTCTGACTTAACTGGCGTGACTATTGGGGTTTCCCACTTTGTGTGATCTACAGGAACTAGCACCCTTTGTTTGATTAGTTTGTCAAGCTCTGTGTCTATTTTTGGTTTTAGGGCAAATGGTACTCATCTTGCCTTTAACCTAATCTGGGCTACATTAGGGTCTAAATTAAATGAGTTAGGGGTCCCCACGTACTTGCCTAGCGTCTCTTCAAAAACGTCCTGGAATTTCTGCAGGAGGCTTTCTTTTAGAGATGGTCCGCCGATGCTGTGGACACCCATGAAGCCCATGCCGAGGGCTCGAAACCAAGCTAGGCCCAGGAGACTTGGCAGTGGCTTGCTGATGATGGTCAGGGGAAGCTCTTTCTGGAACTCGCCATAGGTGACCCGGAATGTGCCCACGCCTTCCACAGGAACTCGGTTTCCCTGGTAGTCGAGAAGGCGAACTCGTTGCTGTGACAGCTGGTTTTTCTGGAACTTCGGTAGAAGCGATTTAAGCATAGCCCAGGACATGATTGACAGGGTAGACCCGGTGTCGATTTCCATGTCACATGGTCTCCCTTCAATTTCTTTTTTTTTTATTAATTTAATTTATTTATTTAAAACAGTACATCAAACAAAAAAGAAATAGTCAAACAAACGATCGCGACAGAAACTTTACATGATATTTACATTTTCTACGGTATGTAGGCTTCAGTCAAATTTAACAAATATTAAGCATAGTCCTGGTTATACTTGACTTTTTGGGTGTCTGATGTTCAACCAAACATACCATTTGTCCCAACATTGGAAATATACGGAGTCCTTTTGATCTCACAATGCTTTAGTCAGTCTGTCGGCTTCCGCATAATCCAAAATTTTCTCCAAAATCAAATCTTCAGCCGGCAGGTCTTTCCCCTTCCAATGTTAGGCAAAACATATTCTTGCTGACGTGGTGATAAATACACACAGACACCATATATTTGTGCCTATATTATCTGGCCTAATGTTCAGTAGATAGTACTCTGGTTTCAGAATTAGGTTATAACCTGTGATTTCCATAATCCATGCCTGTATGATTTTCCAGAATTCCCTCGTCCTGGAACAGGTCCACCACATGTGGAAATAGGTGCCGATCTCCCCACACTTCCAACAGTTTGGTGAGAGATTTGAATACATTTTAGAAAGATGGGCAGGTGGAAGGTGCCATCTATACAGCATCTTGTACACATTTTCTTTATATGATGTTGCCCACAGGAGTTTCATATGTTTGAGCCAGATTTCTTCCCATTTGGTCAAATCAATTGGATAGCCAATATTTCTCCCCCAGGCAATCATAGAGTCTTTAACTATTTCATCCCCTATCCAATAGTCTATTAGAAGTTTATATATCCTTGATAACATTTTATCCTCTTTTCCTAGAATGATATTTTCCAGATCATGCTGATTCAAATTAATACCAACTTGTTCCCTATCTTTTTTAAATTTCGAGCAAATTTGGGCATAAGCCCACCAATCCAGTTGTCTTCCCTGCAACTCCAACTCATTTCTTGTTTTCAGACTACCATGGGGGTCCAAAAGTTCCCAGTAAGAGAGGTGATTTTCTTTGTTATATAGAGGCCTATACGTTATAGCTTCGAGTGGGACCAGCCAGGAGGGGACTGAAAAGTAAAATTTACCCTTAATTTTCCTCCACGACTCAATTAGAATATTCCTCACATAATGTCCTGCAAGGCACCTGTGCTTTGGGATTTTATTTTGCCAGAGAAAATGATGCCATCCTTGATGTAACCCCTCACCTTCCAAAATCAACAACCTCCTTCTTCTCAGCAATATCCAATCCCTGATCCAGACTAAATTTGCGGCCTGATAGTAGTATTCCCATTTTGGAACACCAAATCCTCCTCTTTCTTTAAGTTCTTGAAGCATTTTAAGTTTAATTCTGGGTTTTTTATTTTGCCAAATGAATTTAAGGACATAGGAATTTAATTTTTTAAAAAAATTGTTATCCAGTCTAACTGGTGCTATGTAGAATAGGTATATCCATTTCGGAAGTATATAAGTTTTTATAATTGCTATTCTACCTAGTAGGGATATCTGCATGTTCTTCCATTTCTCTAGATCCTGACCTGTTCTCTTGAGAAGGTGCAGATAGTTGTCTTCTTTGATCGTGGAGCATTTGGCTGATATAATAATGCCTAGCTATTTTAGTTTGTTTACAATTTGGAACCCCAAATTCACTTCTAATTCTTTCCCTTGCTTTACTGTTAAATTTTTGGCAATAATTTTAGTTTTTTCCCTATTGACTTTTAATCCCACCACCTTACTATATTTTTCTATTTCCTGGGTCAGACACGGTCCCGATATCAATGTATCTTCTAATATAAATACTATGTCATCAGCGTAAGCCTGCACCTTATATTGTTGATTTTGGATATAAAGACCTTTTATCCCCATATTACATCTAATTTCCCTCAATAAGTGTTCTAATGACAGAATAAATAGCAATGGGGAAAGCGGACACCCTTGTCTAGTTCCTTTTTCAATATCAATTTGACTGGATACATCACCATTAATTGAAATTTTAGCAGTCTGCTTCGAATAAATTGCACGGATTGCCCGAATAAATCTTTCTCCAAATTGCATATGTTGCAGTAAACCTATTAAAAATCGTTCACACGATCAAAGGCCTTATGTGCATCCATGAATACCAGGGCCAATTGTTTATCAGTATGGGTTTCGTAACATTCCAAAACATTCATGACTATTCTTACGTTATCTCTAATCTGTCTGCCTGGTAAGAAACCATTTTGGTCTTCATGTATAAATTGGTTAAGAAACCCTTTGAGTCTCTCTGCTAAAACCGCTGCAAATAATTTATAATCCGCGTTAAGAAGCGAAATGGGCCTATAATTCTGAATCTGAGATAGGTCGCTATCGTCCTTTGGCAAAAGAGTTATTAGTGCTTCTGTCCATGATTTTGGGGTCTGTCCCTCCCGAATTACCCCATTAAATAGTTCAGTCATATGCGTACCTAATGTTTCCCAAAGTGCTTTGTAATATTCAATCGGTAGGCCATCTGTACCGGGAGTTTTCCCTGTCTTTTGTTTTCCCATGACCCTTTCAATTTCCCCCTCCGTAATTTCTTCATCCAATACTTCCCTAGATAAGCCTGGTATTTTGGGTATGTCTGATTCCTCTAAGTATTTCTTTATTTCCTGCTCAGACTTATCTTCCTTACAATATAAATTAGTATAAAATTTCTGTGCAATTACTTTCTTCCCTTCTTCCCCTGTAATCCAATTGCCTTTCCCATCTCTCAAATTATGAATTCTGTTCTTTTCCTTTTCTTTATTTAGACGGTAAGTGAGCCACCTCCCTTGTTTATTTGCCCTTTCGAAGTATCTTTGCTTCATCCATCTTATTTTTTTCTCCAAATCCTGTTGATCTAATAAATTAATTTGGTGTTGTGCTACTTTCAAATTCATTTTAAATCCTATATTGCTTGGATCCTGCTGTAACATAGCCTCATTTCTTACCAGGTCATCCATTAATTTATTACGCTCAGCCCTTTCCTTCTTTCGTTTCCCTGCCATATAGTTAATCACCAAACCACGAAACACAGCCTTCGCTGCGTCCCATACGTTGAAAGGGCATGCATCCTCCCTGTTATTTTCCTGAAAAAAGAACCCCATCTCTTTCTTTAGGTGTTTTAAGAATGGCTCATCTTTAAAAACTCCTATGTCCAAACTCCACTTAGGCCTTATTTTCCGGCTTCCCCATGTTATCCAAAGAGGGTTGTGATCTGCCCACTCATTGACGCCTATTTCTGCTTTCTGTATCCCCTGACTCAATTCCCCTGACAGCCACGCCGCATCTATCCGCGACCAAGATGAGTGCCTGGCGGAGAAGTATGTATATTGTTTATCATCTGGGTGCTTTTCCCTCCAAATGTCTCTAAGTCCAAATTCTTCTTGTATTTGCTGCCAGATAAAAGGCAACCTTTTCTTTACCGTATTCTTTTCTCCTTCCTGCTTCCTCTTTCCAGATATATAATCTTTGCTTTTATCCTCTATAGCATTAAAGTCTCCCACTACACAGATATGTGGGTAATCATATTCAACAAGTTTAGAGTGTAAGATCTGAAAAAAAACTTTCTGATTTCCATTAGGTGCGTATATACAAACCAATAAACATTTTTATCACATATTTCTACCTCAACCATCAGCAGTCTCCCGTCTTCGTCTGCAAAAATCAGCCTCGACTTTATGTGTTTTTGTACATAAATAGCTACTCCTCTTTTTTTTGTTTCTGCTAGGGATGTATATAGTTGACCCAATTTGCTATAATTCAATAGGTAGAGGTGATCTCTTTTTATATGTACCTCTTGGAGGCATACTATATTCAAACGTGCTTTCATTAATTTAGTAAAAACCTTTTTCCTTTTATTTGGACTATTCAATCCATTGATATTCACAGACATTAGACGCATCTCTTCCCCCATCCCATCTTCCTTATTACCCTTACTTGCCTTCTGCTTGAGGTTTCTTTTTTGATTGTCTTGTTTCAACACCCCTCTCTACCTGAGTCTGAGTTTGTCCTTTCCCTTTCTTCCTTTCACCTACTTGTTCTATTTCCCCTCTCTCTTCCTCCTCTGGTACTTCTTCCCCACTCTTGCTCTCTAACTCTTCTCCCACGTCTGCTTCTGAGGGGTTCAAATGTCTAATAAAGAAATCTCTAGCGTCTCTAAGATTGTCAATTCTCACCCTTTTTTCCGCCCAAGTAAATAAACCTTCTGGGAGTAGCCACCTATATAATATTTTATGCTTTCTCAGTTGAGCCGTTAAAAAGTGATAATTGCACCGTATTTCCCGAACCAGCCTAGGGAGTTGCCTCAAAAATATCAATTGTTTATCCTTATAGGTTACTGTTTTATCTCTAGCCTTCGCTATTACCTCTTCCCTAAGGGCTTTCTTAGATAGTCTGATATGAACCTCAGTCGGAAGTTTCTGTCTCCTGGCATAATTCGTGTGAACCCGAAACACATTGTCTATATCCCTCAAAACCTCTTCCTTTGTGATCTCCAAAGTCCCAGCCAGTATTTCTGCTACTATATCTCTTAATGGCTCCCCCCTTTCTTCCACCACATTTTGAATCCTCAAATAGAAAGATGATCTTTCCATTTCCAAAAAAATTATTTCCTCTTCGAAGGCCCTGCTCACCGCTATTTGTTCCCTTTCCTCTCCATCTTGTCTTTCCTCACATCATCCCATCCTCTTTCAATGTCTTGTATTTTACTCTCCTGTTGCGTCAAGACCCCCTGAACACCTTCCAAGCTCTCATTCAACATTTTGATATCATTTCTAACGGCTCCCAACTCCCCTTTAATATCTAGTGTTAGGTCCTCTAAGTTTTTAGAAATAGCTTCTTGATTTTTGGTCATCACTTCGTACATAGCCTGCAGCATGTTCTGTAAGCTTGCTAGCGATGGTGGTTTCCCTGCAGCAACCATATCATCCAGTGACCTGGCAGACGAGGGCGATGAGGTGGGTGTAGCCATAGCAGCGACCATAGAGAATGTCAGGACTTTTTTCCCAGTTTTTGCGGTTACCACTGATGTTGCCGTTGACATTTTGATTGGAGGAGTTTTTATCTGATCAGTTCCAAAGAAAAGGGGTAGTCAAGGGTAGGCAAGGTTTAAATTAATCAGGTGAGCAGTCTAATCGGTAGTAGGGGTAGTATTCAATACATAGTTCAGAGAGGAAAGAAAAGTAAGGAGATAGAAAAAAAATCCAAAAAATATTACTTGGCAGAATTCTTCTCTTCCTGGAATTGCTATACACAGGTTATAATAAAGATCTCCACTAGATGGGGGTATAGCGCTATTCTGCACACACACTCTTTAATAAACACGTTGAGAGGAAAAGGGGGTGGGGAAAGGGTAATAGATTTCTAGCAAAAAGTATAGCTGTTTGTTCAGTCACAGGTCCTCCCAAAACCTCTATAGAAAATATAAGAAAGGAGCAGGAGATCAACCCAAAATCAATCACACCCTCCACCAGATACAGCTCACAACTCGATCCTTTTCAAATGTTCCATTCAGCCAGCACAGTTCAAAATCGGCTCAACAAGTAAGGAGTGGGACACACGTAGCTGCTATCCCGTCTTTGCTCCAACCACACACAGGGCACTTTTCATAGATCTCACCACCTCAGCATATCCAGTGGGGCTCTCAGAAGAGTCAAAACACCGTCTCCATTAGCTCTTATTTAATTGAAGGTGTAGGGCGCCTTGTCCGTCGCGATCAGGTTTCCCTTCCTAAATGGGCAGTCATTGCTATGGAGCCGCCATTACTGGCGCTGCCTTCTCAGCCTGGGACAGGAGAGATTCACTTTCGCATGCCGGATTGCCACTCCTAACACGCTCCTAGCTCCTCTCCTCTTGCGGCTGCCTCTCCGGGGCCGCCGCCGGCAAAACAAAGCCGCCCAGGCTAAGAAGTTGGCAAGATTGTGACAGGAGCTAACTCCAAATCCATCTTGCTGGCACGATGACCGGAACCGGAAACCGTCTCCCTTCAATTTCTACTCTCGTGTAGACCTTTTCCTCAGCAGACGTGCTGGCTTGGCCGATTCTCGTGCTGTAGGTCTCTCGCTTTTGATTTTCACGCCGTTTTCTCACGCCACCATCTCTGGTTGGCTGGTTTGAACGTGTCGGTTCTGGTTGGTCGTGATAGTCACGTGACTTGTAATTTCGAGGAAATTGAGCTCTACAGACTCTAGCCAAGTGGCCCTTCTTTTCACAATGCCTGCAAATGGCGTCTTGGTATTTGCAGGATTGTCTCTCGTGAGCTCCACCACAGCTCGAGCAGTTTTCTCGGCGACGACTTTGCTCGCCCTTCTTTTTATCAGTGTGGAAGACGTCCTCATCTGACTCTTCCTCTGTACTAGTTCGCACCTCCTCTCGATGAACAGGTGCTGACTTTGGGCCATCTTTGCTTGGCTGTGGACACTGTAGCGCTTTGGAAGCCTTAGTGGACGCTTCATGCGCTCTTGCTTCGTCTAACGCACCGGCTAATGTCAAATCTGGCTTCGCTAACAGGCACCTCTGTAATTGAGTGTCTCTAACACCACAAATCAACTGTTCGAGGGGCGCGTCGTCTAGGTCCCGGTAGTCGCAATGCGTTGCGGCTTTTCGAAGGGCAGCCACATATGCACTGACCGGTTCTCCTTCTCTTTGTACTCGTTGCTGGAGCTCATAGCATTGTACAAACTTCGAAGGAATGGGAGCATAGTGGGCTCTCAGGTTTGCTTGTAGTATGTCCCAGGGGACCGTCTGGATTGGAGTTGGCACGCAGAGGGACTCGGCCATCTCGAAAACGTCTGGCCCGCAGTGGCTCAAGAAGAGGGCTTTTTTTTCGATTCGCAGAGAGCCCTTGCATTTCACTTGCTTCCAGGGAAGACTCGAACCCGGTCAGATACGATCCCCACTTCTCTCGGGTTGGGTCGAAGGGTTTTGGTGGGACGTAGGCAGACATTGCAGTATGTCTCCTTAGTCCGCTCGTCACTCTGGCTGAAACTCAGAGCTCTTTTTGATTTGCTTCTTGTGGCCTCAATCCCACCTTCGTCGCCAATGTTGTAGCGCGGGAATAACGAGAGGCACAAGCAAGCTAGTGACAACAGCTCTTTAATTCAGGGTGAGACTTCAGCAAAGAAACACAGGCAACAGCCCTCCTTATATACAGTTCTGAAATACCTGTTAACCAATCACCAGCATTGCTGCATTTGAATTTCCTGCACAAAATACATACATAACACTAGTTGTAGAAATTATATGTGAAAATGCTGTTAAATGAAAAATAGAACAATGTAATGTGAAAGAAAGAATGATATTGGAAGAAGCACTAAAAGGAGAGAATAAATTATAATATAAGAATTAATTGAATAAGATGGAATATGGAAATTAAATGTAAAACTGAATGAAATTGAAATGTAAAAAATGATTCAAATGATATATTTGTAAGAAGTAAAGTAAAAATATATTGTTAAAAGTAAAAAATCTAAGGATTGGAAGATTGTTTGAGTAAAGATTTAAAACAAAAAGGTGAAATATACTGCTAATAATTAAAAAGATGAGGGGAAATTTTGACAAATATACTTGATAAATGAAAGAAAGTCCGGGGCTGCTTGGACTCCATAGTGGAAAATATAAAATTGAAAATGAATACAGCAATAGAGATGAAAGAAGGAAGGAGAAAGAGGGAAGGAAGAGAAGGGAGGAAGGAAGGGAAGGGAAATTAGAGTAGGAGTGAGGGTAAGAGAGGGAGGAAGAGAGGAGGAGAAGGAGAAAGGAAGGGGAAGTAGGGAGGAGAAGAAGAGGGGGGAAGAGAAAGTAAGAAGAAAAGAAAAGAGAGAGGTAGTAGGTTTGAGGAGAAAGATTGTTGTACAATAAAAAAGATGAAATGGAAGAAAGGCAACCCCAAGCAAATATAAAGATATTAAGATGAATGAATTGTTAAATTTTAAAGAATAAAAGGGAACAAATATGAATAAATAGCAATAATTTGAAACACACATACAAACATACAATGCATTTTCTTTGAACAGAGTATTTGGCCGGTTCACAAATTTAAACAGTATTTAGTCATTTCAATTAAATTTACAATTTCTATATTTCCTTTTTGCCATATTTATTCCTCATCTATTTTTTTAAAAAACCAATATTACCCTTCATCCTCCTCTAATCTTAATCAAATTCAATTTTTCCCTTCTATTCTATATTATACCCCTTCACATTGTCATCTATTTTTATATCTATCCTCACATTGGTTAATTATGTAATATTACAGTTGTTTAATACAAATTCAACATTTTAATATAAATCAATTAGTTATATAACTATCTTTTTTGTATATTAATCAATATGAACATGAATATTCCAATTATTTCCATGCAATCCAATTTCTTACAAATCAATTAATTATATTTACTAATAATAATAAACCAAATAATTTTCCCCATATATTCCTCCAAATCACAACTTAACCATTTCTGCTTTCAACACAATATACAATTAATAGTATCTCAATTATTACAATTCCTAGTTAAATAGAGCTTTCCCCTTATGTTACTCATTTTCACATCTTAAACTCTCCCAATAACCCAAATAGTTTTGCCCATATAATCCTCCAAAACACAACTTAATCATTTCTACTTTCATCACAATATATAATTAAAAATATTTCAATCGTTACAATTTCCCTAATTAAATTTAAAAATGTTCTAGCTGTTATCCAAGCTACAACTTAATCCTTTTTATTTTCACCACCATATACTATTAAAGGTATTTCAATTGTTACAGTTTATACTTATTCATATTTCTAAAAAAAATAAAAAAAGAAACTTATTGTCTACATTTCAAAAATACAAAGACAAATATTCCAATTATTATTCATTTCATTTTTACAATCATGATTTACCATTTATTTCTTACTACTATTCATATTTCAATTCTAAATATGTATAACATCTTTCTCTTTCATTTCTTTTTCTTTTTCTCCCTTCCCATTTTTGCCTTTTTATTTCTCCTTTTTTTCTTTTGTGTTTTAAAATCTTGAACTCTCCTCTTTTGCCCTAAATTTTCCATTGTTTGCACCTACCTTTTTTGGTGAGGAAAAAGAAATCTGCCTCTGCCTAATTTTCCAACATTGCAGCAAACAGCTAACAGCCAACAGCCTACTTTACTTTCAGTTTCGTTTTCAGCTTGATTAGCACAAGGAAGAAAAAAATCTGCTCCAGCAATTTAGCTCTTTGCAGCAAGCAGCAGAGCCCTGTGCAAAACAGCTGAGAGCAAATCAGCTGAGAGTCGGGAGGCAGAGCTAATCAACAGGCTAATTAGCCTATACTGAAGCTGAAAGGAATTGTTTTTTCTTGCTGTTTGCTTGCAAGGAGGTTACTGCTGCGAGGCACAGGCCAAAGGGTGGGGGCTACCCTCCTTGCCACTTAGTGCTCCCCTGCTGCCCCCTTTTGCCTCTAGTGCCCCCCTGCCACCCCCCTTGACTCTTACCAACCCCCTAAGGCATCCCACTGCCCCCAAGGGGGTGGTACTACCGCCCACTTTGGGAACTACTGGTCTAGGTGAACCCCTATGATCATTATCTTGGAGCAGAAATCCCAATGAAATCAAAGAATCATACTTATTTTCATCTGATTGGAAGCAGAGGATGATACTTACACATATTGGAATTAACTCCTCCTGACTTCATACTTAATTTGATATTCATGTTTTTGGGATAGAGAAACGTCCACTCCTAAAATTACATCTGCCCTAAATTTGTTCCTAGTTTAAGACAGACTCCTATTGTAAAGTCTGGCAATATGCTTAAGCCAAAAGTGAACCAAAACGAAGACTTAAATGGAGGCTTGAAAACCAAAGAAAACAGACTTTATTCTTTGATCAAATTTAAAATTTTGGATTCTTATTACTCTAGTCATATAATCTAACTACATTATAAAAGTCAGTCATATAATCTAATTTATGATTTACATCTTCCTGCAGTGTTTATTTTTTGTTATCTTTTCCTCCTTTTGTCTTCCTAATTAGCCACTTGGTCCCCTATTAACAGTACAAAAGGTGTGTGGATTGCTCTGGTAGTTTGAGATAGGTGAGCCAAGAGATACTTGCCAATTCCTGGAGGAAACGGGGTGGCATTTTGTGGAAGAAGGAAAAGGATTTATGGAGGATTTAGAACTTAATGCAGGAAGGATGCAATTGATTGCACACATATGTTCTTACAGATGCTTAACAATTAAAAGGAAATACTTTTACAGCAGCATGACGTGTGTGTGTGTGTGTGTGTGTGTGTGTGTGCAAGTCTTGGTGTATTCGGGTCTTTTCCCATGTAAGATTGAGAGTATCTTGGCGATGTTTCGACGAGGTCCCACTCGTCATCTTCAGGCTGGTGTCTTTGGCTTCATTCTTGTGCAAGCAAAGCATGATTGGAGATGTCGTCTCTCTAGAAATACTGGTGGGGAGGTGTGGAGTGCTGGCTTTGTTGTTGTAAGTGGGTTGGTTGGCTGTGTTGTTACATCTTGATTAGTTGATGGAGTTGATGTTTGCAGATTAGTTGGCTATTTCATAACATCCAGTGTAGGCGAGGTCCTAGCTGTGTGCCCATTAGTCTTTTGTGTTTTAACGACTTGGGTAATGGGTTGTGTGGTAGCATCCTGAGCTCTAGTGTTGTGACATCCTGAGTTCTGTGATGTATTGTCTTGAACAGATGGCTGTGATGCAACATCCTGGGCTTTAGTTTGGCTCCGAGTCTGAGGTCTTGTTATGTACTCATGGCGTGTGTTAGTTTGCTTTGTGTGGGGATCGGAGTCGGGGGGCAGCAGCTGGCGATGCCACTGTGGTCTGGCCCCTGGACGGTGGTTGCATTTCGTCTATGGGACGAGTGGGACCTTGTCAAAACGTTGCCAAGATACTCTCAATCTTATATGGAAAAAGACCCGAATACGTCAAGACTTGCATACCTGTACCCATGAAAATCTACGAAAACAAATATCTTACCTCTACAGGGAGGAAACCTTCCTGCTGACCAGGACCTACAAGAAACTCGAAGTCCAAAGAGCTTATGTGACCTCACATTCCTACGCAACTGCCAATACAAAAACGTGATCCCCACATGCTTCCACCTAAAATTCCACTCTAAAACCTCAGCCACCGAAAGGATCCTGAAAAGAACTGAATTAGCCCTAATCAGAAATGAACTCCACAAGAAAGATTCCTACTAGACCAAACCAACAGAGACCTACTCACTCTTCACCTCAAACTCAGTAACAAAATCCACCCAGCACTCTGGGACAAATCCAAACAACTAGCCCTCTGGAGAGCCGAAACAGAAACCTCCCACAAGACAGACACACACACCAACAAACTCCACAGACTAGAAAAACGCCAGAAGCCCAACCCCCTCCACAGCAACTCATGAAACAAACAGTACATAACATATCAGACAGGACCCTCACCATAGCAGAAACCAATGTCCTTTCCAAAGGATTCAACTTTGCAGTCGCCCCCAAACGCATCCCTACTGAAAACATCATATGTGGCGTTGAAGCTAGCCTAACCAAAATCAACCCAGATGAAGCCAATAAAATCAGACTTGAAGTCACCAATGTCCTCTGCTCCAGCAATCCACCCAGAAGCAACTTACACAAAGAAGAACAAAAAGCATTCACCAACTTGAGGAAAGACAATAACATAATCATTCTCCCAGCAGACAAAAGTAATGCCATAGTGGTGATGAAGACATCTGACTACCAAGCCAAACTATCCAACCTACTCCAAGACCCTGCTTACAAACCTCTAAACACAAACCCCACCACCTACCTGGAAAAAACCACCAAATCCAAAATAAAAGCCTTTCCCATCAGTGAAGAGATCCAGCAAAAAATCATCCCCAGAGAGAAATCATCCAGATGCCCCAAGTTCTATGGCCTCCCCAAGATACACAAAGAAGGAACACCACTCAGACCCATAGTCAGCTCCATAGGCTCACCTCTACAGAATCTTACCAAATTTCTTGCCAAACAACTTCAGCCCTATGCAGAATCCATCACCTCACATGTAAAAAACTCATTCCACTTCATAGAAACAATAAAGAAACAAAACCTACAACCCAGTGACCTACTCGTGAGTTTCGATGTCATATCCCTCTTCACCCAAGTGCCTATTAAAAAAGCCTTGACAGCTATCCAAAACAAATACAACCCCCCTAAGCACATCCTAGATCTGACCAACCACTGCCTAACCAACACATACTTCATCCACAATGGACAAAGATACAAACAGATAGAAGGAGCACCTTTGGGATCACCCCTCTCACCCGTCATCACAAACCTATACATGGAACACTTTGAAACCAACGCTTTAGATAAATCTGAACACAAACCCAAACTCTGGCTCAGATATGTAGATGACACTTTCATAATTTGGCCACACGGAAAGAAAAAGCTGGACAACTTCTTCACACATCTCAACAACCTACACCACAAAATACAATTTACTATGGCAAAAGAAGCTAACAACCAACTCCCCTTTCTGGACATCTTAGTCTACAGAAAACCTGATGGCTCCCTAGGACACACCATCTACCAGAAAAACACACACACAAACCGCTACTTAAACGCCCAATCACATCACCACCCTGCACAGATCAACTCCCTAGCCAAGACTCTCATCTCCAGAAACAAACACCTAGCCGACAAAGACCAACTGAAAACTGAATTACACTCTCACAAACGTATTAATCTTGAACGGATTCCAAAGAAACACAATTACCAACCTAATCCAAGGGAGATACCCCCCAAGAACTGAGACACAGAACAGGACAACAGCATCGCCCTCTTCCCTTACATCAAAGGCACCGCAGTTAAAATCAGCAAAATTCTCTACAAACACCACATCAAGACAACCTTCTGCCCTGACCAAAAAATAGCCAACATCTTAAGAAACCCCAAAGACAAGATCAAGCTAGAAAACCAAGGAGTCTATGAAATACCATGCAAAATCTGCCCAGCCACATACATTGGACAAACCAATAGGATAATAAATGCACCCATCGCAGAACACAAGAACGCAGTCAGAAAAGAAGAAAAAACTTCCTCCCTTTTCCAGCACCTTAAAACAACAGGACATGAAATTGATTTTGAAGGAACCAAATTAATCTCCAAAACTGAACACTTCAACAAGAGAATAATTATGGAAGCCATCGGAATAGAGAAACACCCACATAACATGAATAAATGTGATGATACCTCCCGCCTACCAGACATCTGGAAACTAGCCCTAGTCAACAAACGAGCCCCAGCCACAAACATTGACACCAGACCCAGGATAACACATGACGCCACCACCAATCATCCTCACCAGATTCAAACCCAATCCCATCCCATAGATGAAATGCAACCACCATCCAGGGGCCGGACTACAGCGGCATCGTCAGCTGCTGCCCCCCCTCCAATCACCACACAAAGCAAACTAACACACGCTGTGAGCACATAACAAGACCTCAGACTCGGAGCCAAACCAAAGCCCGGGATGTTGCATCACAGCCATCTGCTCAAGACAATACATCACAGAACTCAGGATGTCACAACATTAGAGCTCAAGATGCTACCACACAACCCATTACCCAAGTCATTAAAACACAAAAGACTAATGGGCACACAGCTAGGACCTCACCCACACAGGATGTTACGAAACAGCCGACTAATCTGCAAACATCAACTCCATCAACTAATCAAGATGTAATAACACAGCCAACCAATCCACTTACAACAACAAAGCCAGCACTCCACACCTCCCCACCAGTATTTATAGAGAGACGGCATCTCCGATCACACTTTGCTCGCACAAGCACGAAGCCGAAGACACCAGCCTGAAGATGACGAGTGGGACCTCATCAAAACGTCGCCAAGGTACTCTCAATCTTACACAGGAAAAGACCCGAATATGCCAAGACTTGCATACCTGTACCCGTGAAAATCTACAAAATCTACGAAAACAAATATATATATATATATTTATATATATAATTTATATTTTGCTGATAAAGAAATAAAGGGAGACTAGTATAGATCTATTTCAAGCTATTTAGCTCTCATCAGCTAGCCATACCCTTACTTGGATTCGAACTTGGGCTGCCTGCATGTTAGGCAGTTGTATTAACCTCTGAGCCATAAGTTCTCCTCCCTTCATCAGCTTGAGACAGGGGAGAGAGATTAAGTGTTTTTCTATCAAGACACTTGGTCTACCCCAGCATGTGGGAGGGAGTGTATTGTTATATATAACGCTCTCTACATGGGGCTCCCCTTGAGGAGCACCTGGAGGCTCCAACTAGTGCAGAGTGCGGCCGTGCGGGTGGTAATGGGAGCGAATGGCGTTCCCATGTAACACCTCTCCTGCGCGAGCTGCACTGGCTCCCGGTGGTCTTCCGGGTGCGCTTCAAGGTTTTGGTTACCACCTTTAGAGCGCTCCATGGCTTAGGACCTGGTTATTTACAGGACCGCCTACTACCACCAATAGCCTCCCACTGGCCAGTACGCTCTCATAGAGAGGGGCTCCTCCGGGTGCTATCGGCCAAACAATGTCGACTGGCGGCCCCTAGGGGGAGAGCCTTCTCTGTGGGGGCACCTACTATCTGGAACGAGCTCCCCCCGGAGATATGGAGGATCCCAGATCTGCGCATCTTCCGCCGCACCCTTAAGAACTTTTTATTCTACCAGGCGGGCCTGGCCTAATCTTTTCCCTCTTTTTAATTATGCAAATTTTAATTGATTTTTTAAATGACTGGGGTTTTAATACATTTGGGCCAAATTTGTTTAATTTGATTTTACTTTGTTTTTAAATTTTGTATCTATGTATTTTTACTGTTTGGCTGTCACTGCCCTGAGTCCTTCGGGAGTAGGGCGGTATATTAAATAAATAAATAAATAAATAAATAAATAAATAAATAAATAACAATAGAACAAATGTCTATAGAATAACAAGTTTCTATCTATTTATTACTATTCCCTTCACTATAATTTAGAGCTCTGCCTGGGATTATGGTGAAATCAAGCATAGATCTGCAGATGCAAAGATGCTTTTCCAAAAGGCAATTGGACTTTCTTTTTTTTTTCTTTGAAAATGGTTTATTTTTCATCTAAGAAGCTTCTTCAGTTCTTGGATAAGAAGCAAAACGTTTTCGAGAAAGCAACCAAGAAAGTTCAGTTGCCTTTTCGAAAAGTGCTTTTGGGACAACCAAGACTTGGGTGGTTAAGAATCTCCATAGCAACATATATCTGGGGATTTTGGAGAAGGAAATCTGGGGTGGGGGAGGATTTATACTTCTCAGAAAAGCAAGTTGGTTGTAATCTCATTGGGCATTCACAAGAATATAGAGTGGTTTTCCATGTTTATCTTCAGAAATAGCATGTGGTAGATTGGATTTACTCACTAAATAGCCTCGGGGCTTGTTTGGCCTGGGCTTCACACATTACATGAAATTAGCCGTTATAGTTTCCTAAACTATGGCACACAACTTAAGGGGCTGCAGGTGAACCTTTGAAATTGGCTTCTAAATTCCCCTTGAGGGAATTTAGTTCCTCAGCCCCAGACTGCCGCTCTCGGAGTGTCTGTTACAAAAGGCGAGGATAGTGCCACTGACCCATTAAACGTCCCCGAGCCACTATGGGACAGAAAAGCATGTTTAAACTGAGGAAGCCTCTCACTAAGACTGGTCCGCAGGCGGGGAAAGGTGGGAGGTGCAGGAACGGCCGAGGATTACAAGCTGCACCCCCCGCTCTGCCGCTCTCCAAACCAGAAAATCTGCCTCAGGGCTGCTCTGAGAGAAATAGCATACCTGAAATAAGGGTCCTGCCTGCCTGCCACTGAAGGGCATCTGGTTCAACAGCGCTGAGGCTCTGGTGCTGCGATCTCCCACACGCTTTGCTCATGGGCCAGGCCGGCTTGGAGAAAGGCAGGGGAAGAGCTCCGGTGCTGCATTCTCCCACACGCTTCCCTCCCTCCCAGCGCAC
Source organism: Arizona elegans (assembly GCA_022577455.1). NCBI lineage: Eukaryota > Metazoa > Chordata > Lepidosauria > Squamata > Colubridae > Arizona > Arizona elegans. Next base: position 50,591,471 of record JAKOOJ010000006.1, on the reverse strand, counting down.
ATTGGTCCACACGCTGCTGGTATCACCCCTCTGCCAGCTCTCCCTCCCCTGCCCACCCGCCGGCCTGCTTACCTTCCGTGGTGGCTGGTCCAGAGTCTGTAAGGCTGATCTGTCCCCGTCCACACACACACACAAACACAGCCAGCCGAGGGTTAAGGAAGCACTTGGCACGCACCCAGGTCTTTATCTCCAACTTGGCAGCGATATACACACCGTCTGCCAAGTGCTTTTATTGCCACAGAAACAGAAAGATAATATACTCAGTGTACAAGAGTCCAACAAAAACAATATTCCTCTCGGCAGCTTCGGTCGATGCTCTAGTGACTATCCAGGGTTTGTTTTTGTTCGTCACAGGGATCACTGGCCACCACCCTCTATTATATAGTCTCTGGGGTGTGGTCCAGTGACTCAGTTCTAATCCCTAGCACGCCTCCTTAACTGCTGCAATCATTTATCATGCCTTCGTTGGCGTGCGTCCAGGAATGACGTCTCTCCTTCACTCTCATCCGAGACACCTGTCTCCCAGCTAATCTCCTCTCCCTCGGCCGGCTCCTGAGACAGTGCCAGAGGGGAGGGGCCTGGAGAGGGAGGCCTGGCTGACTCCTCTTCCTCATGCTCGGAGCTTTCTTCCTCTGATGGGATAGGCTCAGAGGGCGGGGCCACAACAAAAGCAAGTTGACCGGAGTTTTTAGTGGCCCCCAGCCAGCCGCTGCTGCTGGAAAGCAGCTGGCAAGGCAGTCTCCGAAAAGGCTTCTTTGCCAGCCGCTTTCTCTCCAAGCCACCAAAAGGTACCAGAGGAAAAAGTTGCTGCCGTCGTTGCCATGTTCTTCGTGTATGTGCATCTCATTGAACTTGGAAGGCAATAGGAAGGCATCTCATTAAACTTGGAAGGCAATGGAAGGCAGTGCGTGAAGAACATAGTGGCGACCAACATGGCGACCGGGGAACCGGTTTGAGGGCATGGCCAGCCAGCCATCGTTACCAGTTCAGCGACCTTGCCCAAATTTTTGCCAATGGTTCACGCAAACTGGTGCAAATTGGTAGCAACCCACCACTGTTGTTGTATCACTTTATTTTTCCCTTCTGCCTCAATCAGGAAATATCTGCATTCCTTTGATATATGAGCACTTTTTTCTTTTATGAAGTCAAGTTTAGCACAATACATAAACTTATTTTTTTGTTGGAAATTTCCAATCCCTCATATTTTTCTTTAAACTTGTTATACTGTTGCAATGTCCAGCACTCAGGAAGATTATTTTCAATTTCAGAGTCACCAATAATTGTCTTGCTGCTTTTTCCAAGTTCAAGTGGTGGTGCTTGTGACTGTTTCGGATCATCCAAGAACAATTCTGTTGTATCTGGTTCCAATCTTGGTTTTCTGCTGAAAAAAGTGGTCAAACTCTGTTGCCTTTTCATCCTGTTAAAGGCTACTACTGCAAAAGAAATAAAACAATGTTGTACTTTGGACTTGATTGTGATTGCAGGTTAAGGTTGCCTGTAGGTAATGGAAGGGATCTGTTTTCACCCAACAATATATACTTTATTTTCATCCATTGCCAAATACAAATTGTCTGAAATGGTATTGGTTTGCCTGCCTGAGCAGGAAATTGGATTAAAAGACCTCCACATCAACATAGGACTCTCAGTGGACATCAGTAGCTAAATATGAGCATAAGAAGCAGTTTCAAAGTAAGGCTTCTTTGTGCTTACCCATATCAGCGTTAAAATAAAAGTTTAATGAAACAGAAAGAAAAGAAATTTAACAAGCATTTTGTGATTTGACTGAACTTGAATACTTAACAACACAGATTTGAATGATGTATTTGATGGCCCTTGTTTATAAGCTATCAGTAAGATATAACCCAGAAACCAAAAAAGCAGAGAGAAGCAGCTGCTGACCCGGAGAGCATGTGGAATGGCTCTACGTGCTCTCCAGGTCGGTGGCTGTTTCCGCTGCTGCTCTTGCTGGAAGGTGTCTTGTGCAGCACAGCAAAATTCAGCAGCTGTGAGCCGCCACTTTGGATCCTGTAAGTCCCATCTGGAAAGCACTGCAGCAGAGAGAAACAATATTCAATCAGGTTCGCCATGGTGCTTTCCGGATGGGACTTAGAGGAAAATGGCAGCTCACGGCTGCTAAATTTTGCTGTGCTGCACAAGAAGCCTCCCAGTGAGAGCAGCAGCAGAGAGAAATAGCTGCCGACCTGGAGAGCACATGGAACATCTCTGTAAGCGACCAAGGCTTGCCCAACACTAAGGGCTGGAAGAAGCGGCTGCAAGATCTGAGAGTCGCCGGAGATTCAACCCGGCTGCTTTTCTCCATTGCAGCACTTTCTGATGGGACTTTTTACAGGTAAGAACCTTACCAAAACTGCTCTGGGCCCCCTGCAGTTTGAAGTCAGAGGGGGGCATGCAGGTGGCATGTCGGCGGAGGCCCTGGAGAAGGGTAGAACCAGCATCTGGCACATCCCCCAGGCCCTGACCCAAGGTGAAGGGTGAGCGGGTGGCATGCAGGTGGAAGGATGGCGAGAGCCTCACCCAAAAGGTGGCTGAGCTTCACTGTGTCCACCCTGAGGCTACCATTCGGCCAAGCACCTTACCTTCATGAGCAGCCACGGTGAGCAGAGCAGACGAGGTGCGGAGATCAGCTGGGCCACATGGCCGGTGTGGTAGGCTGCAGTGAAGGGAGGCAATCAGGTGAGGCATGGAGATCAGCTGGGTTGTGTGGTCTGGGCAAGTGAGCCAGGGAGTAGCTGGGCGTGGGCATGACTCTAGCCATCAGCCAAGGCAGGCGAGCTGAGATAGGGTGCGGTGGGGTGGAGCGGAGCAGGCCGGGATGAGGCAGAGCAGGGCGGGGTGGGCAGGACCAGTCAGTGGTGGGATTTGCCAGTTCGGTAAAGTGCACAGAATTGTAACAACCGGTTTGTCTGAACTGGCAGCAGCCCACCTCTGAGTAAGAGATATACTAATTTAAAATGCAAAAGGCCATTAACACAGTTGTTCCTTAGTATACTTTCTGGCACTATTATACAATTTTCTAAGGATCAAAAGATTATAATGCAGCTAAACTAAGACCCAGCATGCAAATAGTGTCCCTATTAAAAATGGCTAAAAACAAATGAGAGCCATTATCATCCCTGCATTGAGTTCTCATTGATGAGAAAACAGTCATATTTCTCTGCATTCATCACATCCTAAATTAGGTATCCAACAGAGCTTTCTGAATATTTAATAGGCTATTCAAGTTGGAGCAATTAAAGAGAGAGAAAAAAACAGTGTAGTAGAGTTGCTAGGTCTTCTGGACACTTGCTTAACATATGTTCAAATCAATGTTCAGCCCTGAAACTTAATGAAATCCTGATTTCTAAACCCAACTTTCGTAAGGATAAAATTGATAGAGGTTGGCACAGAATCACATAAGCCATATTAAGTTCTTTAGAAGGAAGGTCAGAATTAAAAAAAAAAGTTAGGCAATCATCATGTACAGATGTTATTTCTGAGACTCCTGTTAACATCAAGTATACATGATTTCAACAATTTTGCAATGGGTTTGGTATTTCTGGAAAGCTATTAGCAAACTAGCATAGCTGCATGTGGCTTCTTTATATATAAAACCATACATTCCTGCCTTTTGCGAATTTGGGTTGTGTTTATCTAATAACTTTCGATGTAGTTAAACTGAATAGAACATTCTGGTCAGGCAAGAAGAATTTACAGATCCAAGAGAGTCTTGAGATACAGTTCCGATAATAATGCAGGATCGTTATATTAATGTAACTGATATTTATAAAAAAATATAGTTTATATTTTATTATTTAGTGAGAGGGTCCTTAGAATTATATAGCTGAAGCACTGAAAATTCTGGAAACTGGAATATTTCATTTTTTATTAATTTAAGTTTATTCTTATTAGGCATTGCCTTATTTACAGCAACTGCCTGTTCTTTGGGCAGCACATTATAAAAGGTTGCCCTATCCATTAACAACATTTGTAGTTGCATGCAGAATTACGAGCTTCAATTTACTGATGATTGATTAATTTGCCTTAAGCAGGAAGCAAATGTTACAATGCAGGTTTTTTTTTAAAAAAAGAACAGTAGTATTCATTGGACCTAATAGATTTATATATTCCATTTTTGACATAAGTAATGTATGAACCAGTTTGATTTGTACAAATATTCTAAGAACGTGAAGCAATATGGCTTCAAGCCAGGGATGGTATTCACTTATCTTTGCTACTGGTTCACAAATGTGAGCACACACCTCCAACTCCGCGCATGCTCAGGGCCTTCTGCACATATGCAGAGTGTTAAAAACGTGGATAAATGGGATGTGATTACCTCCGGGTGGGTGGGCAGAGCCGCACCCAGCCGCTACCTCTTCGCCTGAACTGGATAGAACTGGCTGAATACCACTACTGCTTCAGGCTATATATACTTTAGTGGGAACACAGTGCCTTTCAGCAAAATGGATACCCAGTATAAAGTTTCATATACTGTAATTTCAATTAGATATCCAAATGCAAGCAAAATATTTAGAAGTCTGCAGATGGAATTTTAAAGTTTTAGTCTCTTAGTCTTCTGCCATCTTTTTTCACTTGAATAATTCCACTTTCTTTAAAATCAAGACCAGATTTTTGAAATTTAGTGTAAATTTAACCATTTAGTTTTTAATTTAGTTTTTACAGGCTTACTAGTAATGATTGTCTACAAAGAAACCAAGTTTCATCGAAATACAACATGAATGATAAAATGGGAAAAAAGTATTTTAGAAAAGTAGGGGTGCCAATTATAATTATAATGTAGTAAAAAACTGAAGACTGTTTGAATAAAACAACTTTGAATAGAAGAAGCACTTATTTTTGCAAAATTAGAATAAGTAATAACTAAAAGTAACTAAAATTGAAGAGTAGGCAAGAAATCACTGTGTGAAACATCTTATTTCTTTGCACAGGTGTTATAAATAGTTCCCTAGTATTTTAGATAACATTTTATTGGTATCATTTTAATATTCAACAGTTTAATTTTAACTGTCCTGGTAGCAGTTTGTGGCTTAATGTTATTACTATTGTTTAAAAATGTTCTATGCTTCAGTAAACACTATCTTAAAACAAATCATTATGTTTGTCTGTGTTTTTATATATAGATATGGAACCTCCAAGAATTCAGTGTCCAAGTGTAAAGGAGAAAATAGCAGAACCCAATAAATTAACATCCAGGGTATTCTGGGATACTCCAGAGGGACGAGATACTGCTGATGGCATTTTGACAGAGTGAGTAAAGATGTAAAAAGTAAAAAAGTAAATTAAACAATAAAGTGACAGTACATAAACGTAAAAGCTGTATCCAAAGCACACTTTTTAAGTTTATATACTTTTAATTTAGTACATAATGCTCTACAAGCTAGTTCTCAAAGGTCCAAGTTCCGGACCTAAGCCAGTAATATGTGTTGATGCTTCCTGGATTTAATAATCCAGACTGGCACACAATGAGTTCCAAATCAAAATTAGATGTATAGTCAGTGCTGGGAGCGTCTGCCTTCCAGGGTCTTTTAAAGTTTAGAACCGCATCGCGTCCCGCCACCACACCAATCGGCCACGCCCTCCCCACCCCTTCAACAAGTTGGCCAGACCCACTCAACCAATGCCTGCTCAACAGCTGCTCATTGGCAGAACAGCTGATTATGCTCTGGAACAGTTGATTGTCAGCCGAATCACTGCCGGCTGTGATTAGAGCCTTGGTGGCGCAGCAGACTAAAGCACTGTTACTTAAAGCACTGTTAAGTAACATCAGCTTCCTGCAATTACTGCAAGTTCAAATCTCACCAGGCTCAAGGTTGACTCAGCCTTCCATCCTTTCGAGGTAGGTAAAATGAGGACCCGGTTTGTGGGGGCAATAAGCTGACTTTGTATAAAAAAGAACACCGCTTGGTGGGGGGGCGAAAGCCCTACTAAGCAGGTATATACAAAAGTATGAAGGCTATTGCTTAACATTGTAAGCCGCCCTGAGTCTCCGGAAAAGGGCGGCATATATATTGAACCAATAAATAAATAAATAAACAAACAAACAAACAAACAAATAAATAAATGCTGGCTTTCAGCGTCAGCTGGGTTTCGACTCCGCTGCTGCAGAGTGGTGTGTTGGCTTGGCTCCGCTGTTGCTGCAGCAAGCTCCCACCACTGTTGTAGCCTCTAAGCACCCACCGCCCCAATATTGTTTCTGTTGGAGTACTTCTGCAATTAGTTCAGCCATCTTATCTCCCAGGTCTTCCTCTTTATCTTCTATAACATTTTGGAAACGTAAATAGAATGATGCCTTATCCATTTCTAATTGGATTAACGAATCCTCTAACTCCTTATTCTGCATCGTCAACGTCTGGTCCACTGTGTCTAGTTTCTTCTCATTTTGTTCAATTCTTTGTTCCGCCTTCTGGATCCTTTGCTCATTATTGAATATTGAGACTTGAATCTCATTCATCTTCTGGTCCAGTGCGTGTATGCCCTTTTTTAGTTCAGTATGGTTTTTTAACATTTTCTCCTGCATAGCCATCATAGTTTCTTGCATTAATGTCAATGATGATTGCATGGTTTGCAGTGATGGTGTTATTGTGGATTTTTCCGTTTTAGGTAGCCCTTCCATTGATTTCTGTGTATCTGGGGAGGTCATGGTTATAGTGGGATTGGAGGGTGTCTTTTTTCCAGTTTTCAAAATCGTTGATGACATGCTTGTCATTTCTCTCAGAATTATTTTTTGATCTCTAATTATTCTTTCAACATTTCTCCAAATTATCATTCACTGGTTGCCACCTCTTTTGTCTGATATTTCCGTTGTTTTAGGGTACTAATATCTTTCCTAATTTTCAGATATGGGAAAGGTCTACTAATCCCTCAATATCAATCAAACAATCTATGACACTTCCAATCAATATCTTAGACAAATAACACTTAAATTACAATATTGGTAATAGCAATTAATTAATTATAGTTGATTGATTGGTTATACTTGATTAATTTAACAGCTGATAATTGATTAATTAATATGAATTAATTATACATATAAAGGGTTAATTCAGGTCCTCTAAACACAAAAAAAATCTAGCGTTCCCTAATATCTTAAATCACTCTACTTCCTAAAAAATACAATTGTAGTCTATTCCTTAATTTCCTATAACTTACTTGATTCTTAAAATTGATTTCAAATACAAAATATTATGTAGCTATAAATAGAGTAGGCTAATATAATAAGTACTACATATAAATAAGTACTACAAATGCAAGTGAATATATTTAAATAATTAGAAGGTTAGATATAGTTAAATATATATACGGTAGAATATACAAAAATATATATTATATATGAAAAAAGATCGAAGATTGAAAAGTATAAAAATTTGCAATACTTATTAGAGTTAATAATAGTATATAAAAGGTCAAAATACTACAGAAAAGAGTACCGGAAAAAGAGCATATGTCAAACCCCTTGGTTTCCTTTTTTTTTTCTTCTTCTTGGAAAGTGTAATGTTCTTTACTGCTCAGCCTCCAGACTTCTCCAAGCCTTTCTTCTTCCCAAATTCAATGATCAGAGTCAAAACTCTATGGTGGATCTCACTGCTAGATTGTCTCTGTGCCAGTCTTTGTAGTTATTGCTCTGTCCAATCACTGTAATGGCTGCGCTTCCTGTTCTTCGCTACAGTCAGGTATGGTCAAATCTGCCACTTGCCTCACCCTCCGCTAATTCAATGCTGTAGACAACAAAAAAGAAAGTTTTTCCTGGGTTCTTTTTTCTTCTTGCTCGCTGAACCCGCCAAACCTGTTTTTTGTGCAGTTGGTCTCACGCTGTCAGTCTTTTCCTTCACCGCACCAGCTTGTCAAGCTCCGTCATCTTTAAGTCTCCTTCTTTGATCACAATCGCCACTGTCTTCCTCACTGAGCCCTTATCGCCCGACTCCGCCGGCCCCTTCTTCCGATATCCAATTTAGTTTAGGTAGGAAAGGTGCGTTCCAATTTCGACACCGCAGCCTCTGAATCTCCTAGCTCCTGTCTAGTTGCCGGCTGCTACAGCTTCAGGTCAGCCATTGAAGGCTGACTCACACGCGTTGGATTGAAAGAGCTGCCCGGTCGTGCGAGAAGCGTTTGCGATTCTCTTTCTCGCTCACCTGAGTCTCTCTGTTGTCCGTGGGACTCTCCGGGTCCCGTGCCCCTGAAAGGATCCCCAAAACGCAGTGACAAACGGTGCTGAGGAGTAGCGATCACTCACTCAGCACCATGTCGCTGCAGCTCGCCAACCGGAAGTCTCAAAATTTCTTTATTTTTTAAAAAATAATGTTCATTAAATATTTACAATAAAATTAACACACAATAATGATTGGAAAGCAATATAGGAAGCGAAATATAGAAACACATGACTAAAACGGGACTAAAACGAAACAACAAACATGACTAACCGAGAGTTAAGCTCACTCTCCAATTAATATTAACTAATATCATCCTAGCCAAACATTTCAATGCAATCAAGTTCTTTTTACTAACTACAAAACAATTGGTCTGTTTTTATCAAAATTATAAAGAGTTATAAAGCCTAGTAAATATCTAGTTAATCTAATTAGACTATCTTATCACCCTTCTCCTAAGTTTAACCTTCTTTTGAGCCAGACAAAGCATCTGTCCCAAATTTATTATATACTGAATCTTTCTTGTCTTTTAAGATATACGTTAGCCTGTCCATCTCAGCACATCAGAGAATCTTGTTTATTATCAGATGGTCAGGGGGTGTATTTGCATCTTTCCACAGTTGAGCAAATGCCATTCTCGCCGCTGTTGAGACATGGACAAATATATACCAATCCTTCTTGTTGATGTAGTCCGGTCTTATTCCAAGTAAGTAGAGGTCTGGGTGAAGGGGAAAGCTCACACCTGTTATTTCCAGCAGCCACTGCTGTATTTTCCCCCAATAGCATCTAGCTGACAGACAAATCCACCACTAATGGAAGAAAGTACCCTTGGCTGACCCACATTTCCAACATCTATCAGAAGATCCTGGGAACATCTTAGCGATTCTGGCGGGGGGGGAGATACCAATGGTAGATCATTTTATAAAAGTTTTCTTTGAACGGGGAAGAAAGGGTCAGTTTCATAGTTCTGTTCCATACATTTTGCCATGCATCAAGCTGAATTATTGTTCCAATATTTCTCCCCCAGGCAATCATCGTGTCCTTTATAATCTCCTCCACCATAAAATTGGACAGAAGAAGATTGTAAACATTGGAAATAAATTTCCTTCGGCCACCTAGGAGAAGCTTGTCAAAAGTTTGTAAATGAAGGGAGATATCATGTTCCTGTTTATCCCTAGCGAATCTAGTTTGAATTTTCACATAGGACCACCAGTCTATGTGTCAGGTATGCTTCCTTCAACATCCAGGAAAGAAAAACCCAAACTCAAACATTTTGAAGAGTTTAGTACTTTTACTGAATATGAAATGATCGCAACCCAGGTAAAGCTGGAAGGGAGCAAAACGCGCGAAATGCATCTACTAAGCTTCTCCCCCCCCCCCGTGTCCATAAATCATTAGCCAATCCAAAGGTCTTCCAAAGGTCAGGTGGCAACACGTCTGACAGCGTCATTCATCAGGAATGTAGGGAAGTTGGTCAGCCGTCCCCTTTGAAGATCCACTTTCGTTTCTTATGAAGACACATCCTACAAGGAAAAAAACACCTCCTGCATCTTCCCACCCTTTGCTCCATAACTAATCCCTCCCCCCGTTTCTTATGGCAGCTGAAGCAGGCAAAGCTGAGGCTGATATTCGGCCCCTCTTGCAGAAGAGACGTTATTCCTAAATAAGAGGAAAGAAAAGAGAGAGAAACAGAATATATACAAGAATTAAGGTTTATCTGGGTATTTGGTATAGAATTGCTGTAATTTCTTGGGAGCTCGGACATCTCGTTTATTCACCCATTCAGCCTGAGACAAAGGGAAATGTTTCCAGGCAATCAGATATTGGACTTTACCATGGTGTTTTCTAGAGTCCAAGATTTCTTTAACTTCAAAATGTTGCTCCCCCTCTATGGGAATGGGAATGGGAGGGGTGCTTTGGTCAGCCCTTAGGGGAGACGAGTGTTCAGGTTTCAATAAACTAACATGAAATACAGGATGTATACGTCTCAACGTTTTAGGCAATTCCAATTCAACTGTTACTGGATTAATCAGTCTAATCACACGGAATGGTCCCACATACTTAGGCCCCAGCTTTTTGGACTTCTGGGTGGTCTGTAAGTATTTGGTAGATAAATAGACTTTATCCCCCAGTTTATAAATGTGAGCTGGGGACCTTTTCTTATCGGCTTGCGCCTTATGAGCCCGGTGTGCCTCATCTAATGCCTTCCGAGTCACTGCCCATGTGCTCTTTAGCTGTTCGATCCTATCCATCAAGGAGGGATTTTGAGGATCATCTTGTGGTAACTTGGGAATGGGTACAAAATCCTGGCCCGATGTGACCTTAAAAGGGGTGAATCCGGTGCTACTGTGTACAGAATTGTTATATGCCACTTCTGCAAATGGCAACAAGTCTACCCAATTGTCTTGCTGGTAATTTACGTAACACCTCAGGTATTGTTCAAGCACCCCATTGGTTCTTTCACAGGCCCCACTTGTCTGAGGGTGGTGACTGAAACTTAACCCCTGTGCAGAGCCTATCAATTTCAAAAACTCCTTCCAGAAACTGGAAGTAAATTGCACACCCCTGTCAGAAATTATTCTTTTCAGAGATCCATGTAGTCGGTAAATTTGCCGAATAAACAGTTTTGCGAGGGTTTTTGCTGAAGGGATCTTTGAGCAAGAGATGAAATGTACTTGTTTGGAAAACAAATCAGTTACTACCCAAATGACAGTGCAGCCCTCACTGTCTGGTAAGTCCACAATAAAATCCATAGATATTTCCTTCCATGGGGCGTTTGGTCTAGCCACACTTTGCAGTAATCCAGGGGATTTTCCTGGAGGTCTTTTAGCCGAGGCACATACTGGACAGCTAGCCACATATGACTCTATGTCCTTTTTAAGTGCAGGCCACCAAAATTGTCTCTTAACAAGATGTAGAGTCTTGACAAACGCAAAGTGTCCTGCGGCCTTAGCATCATGAGCATATGTCAATACGGTTGTCCTTAAAGTGGCTGGAACATACAACTTTGATCCCACCCAAGCTAGTCCGTCACGAAGTGTGCATTCATTCGAGTGGTTCTTAAACCACTCGTTGGTTTTTAGCGCTTCTCGCAATTCTTCGAGTAAATCCCCCGAGAGTTCTGGTTCGGCTTTATGCTGAGCTCTGGTAGTGACAGGTGTTGCCAATTGTGTCAAGAGGATCATTGGTTGAACCACTTCCTTCTTGATGCTGTTGTACTGCGGCAATCTGGAAAGTGCGTCCGCCATGAAGTTTTTCCCACCAGGGAGGTAACGTAAAGTGAAATTGAAACATTGAAATGTTGGGCCCAACGAGCCTGTTTTGGTGATAGTTTGCGTGGTGTTTTTAATGCTTCTAGATTCTTATGATCAGTCCACACTTCGAAAGGATGTTTTGCCCCTTCTAAAAACTGTCTCCATGTTAACAGTGCCCATCTAACTGCAAATGCCTCTTTCTCCCATATGGCCCATCTCCTTTCCGTGTCTGATAGTTTACGGGACGTGTAAGCACAGGGTTGTAATATCCCGTTCTCATTCTTTTGCAAGAGTATTGCTCCTACAGCTACGTCGCTAGCGTCAGCTTGTACTACAAAAGGTTGTTCCATGTCGAGGTGTTTGAGGACAGGTTCAGCCGCAAACAGCCGTTTTAATTTTTCGAAAGCAGCTTGACAGTCCATAGTCCATTCTAGTGGTTTCGAAGGTTTGGGCCTTACTTCCCCTTTGGTTTTTAGCAAGTCTGTAATTGGTAGTGCGATTTTCGCGAAAGAGGGGATAAATTGTCTATAAAAGTTAGCAAACCCTAAGAAGCTCTGTAACTGTTTACGGGTGCGAGGTGCGGCCCATTCCAGTACTGCCCGGACCTTTCCAGGGTCCATCTCTATTCCCTCATGTGATATACGATATCCAAGATAGTTGATTTTGTCTTGGTGGAACTCACATTTAGAAAGTTTGGCATAGAGTTCAGCTGCTCTGAGTTTATTCAAGACCGCTCGAACCAGTCGTACGTGGTCGGCCATGTTGTCAGAATAAATTAAAATATCATCCAAATAGACCAACACCCCCTTATATAGGTGCTCATGCAACACTTCGTTGATCAACTGCATGAATACAGCCGGGGCTCCCTGTAATCCAAAAGGGAGTACTCTAAACTGGAAACATCCCAGTGGGCAATTAAATGCTGTCTTCCATTCATCTCCCTCTTTTATTCTCACTCGGTAGTATGCCTCTCTTAAATCAAGTTTGGTCAAAATTTTTCCCTTCCCTAAATGGGCTAACATGTCCTTCATGAGTGGGAGGGGATAGACATTTTCTACGCAAATCGCGTTCATGTTTCTATAATCAACTACTAAACGGAAGGATCCATCTTTCTTTTCGCAGAACATTACTGGCGCCGACACCTTGGGTTTGGCTCATTTGATGAATCCCCGTTCTAAGTTTTTGTCAATAAAATTTCGCAATTCCCCCAATTCTCGAGGTGTCATGGGGTAAATTTTTGGTTTGGGAAGCTTCACCCCAGGGAGTATCTCAATGGTGCTGTCAGCCTCAGCTTTTCCTGCTTCAGCTGCCATAAGAAACGGGGGAGGGATTAGTTATAGAGCAAAGGGGGGGAAGGAGCAGGAGATGTTTTTTTTTTCTTTCCTGGTAGGATGTGTCTTCATGAGAAAATGAAACTGGATCTTCAAAAGGAGATGGCTGACCAACTGCCCTACATTCCTGATGAATGACGCTGCCAGACGTGTTGCCACCTGACCTTTGGAAGACCTTTGGATTGGCTGATGATTTATGAACACAAGGTGGGGGAGAAGCTTAGTAGATGCATTTCGCTTGTTTTGCTCACTTCCAGCTTTACCTGGGTTGTTATCATTTCATATTCAGTAAAAGTACCAAATTCTTCAAAATGCTTGAGTTTGGGGGTTTCTTTCCTGGATACTGAAGGAAGCATACCTGACATTAAGCTGGAAGTCACAACCAGTCAACCCCAGCCTTGCAGGCCGCCCCCCTGCAGACGTAAAAAGCCAAAAATCCCCCCCCCTTCCTGGGAAGTTTGATGGGAATCCTAAAGCCTTGGGATTTTTCCTGACCCAAGTGTGGAACCACATGCAGGACTGGGGGGAGGACTACGAAACAGAGGCGGTGAAAGTCAGAAGTGTCGCGAATGCCCTAGAGGGAGTAGCTGCTGAGTGGATGGTGGTTCTCCACAATAACAACTCCCCCTTGCTGAGAAATTACAACCAGTTCATGAGGGCCCTTAGAAGACGGTTTGAAGACCATTTAGCTGAATGAAAGGTGAGACTCAGAATGAAGAGCATTCAGTAGGGCCGGAGGCTGGTGGCAGAGTATATCCAAGAGTTTCGTGAACTGGCACCCTATATGACAGGCTGGTCAGAAATGGCTCTTTTGGAGAGTTTCAAAGATGGATTGAATGAAGAGATATATTGAGACTGCAGGAGCATGGGGGTGCCCGATGATTTGGATAGATGGTACATAGTAGCTGAGGGTGTGGAGATCGAGCTGAAATGGAGTGAACTCCGAGGAAGGCAGATGGGGGACCAGTCATCCTCTTTCTACCGTAAGGGGGCGCCCAAGATGACTGGCGGGAAGACCGAATTCAAACCCAAGTAAAAGCCCTTCACCTGTTTCAAATGTGGGAAGGAGGGTCACCGAGCGGCCGAATGTTTCTCCAAACCACCACCAAAAACCACCGGGGCCGGCCAAAAGAAAGGCAATAAAATACCCGCCAAAGCCCACGGCACCACCTTGAAAGAAGAAGTCGTTCAGTTCGCTCCCCGGAACCCGGGTGAGCTGGGAGCTCCGACCAACGATGATGACAGCGAGACGGACTCCGACTCCGACACCGACGAAGGGGTGAGTCACACGGAAGAACCCTTACTCATCCCCGTAGAAGTAAGGATGCCCTCCACAGGGGCTCACATGCAATTGTTAGCCCTGTTGGACTCGGGGTGCACTAGGTGCATAATTAGCCCCAAAGTAGTGGAGGAAATGGGACTGAGACTAAAAACTTTAAAAAGACCCATTGCATTTTGCCAATTAGACGGGTCGATTGCAGGAGGGGGCCCAGCTAGCTTTATGACCGAACCCCTTGAACTGCAGTTGGGGAATCATGTAGAGAATCTCAGATTTATTGTAGCCCCTGGTATGGAAAGACCCCTCATTCTAGGACTGCCCTGGCTTCGCAAATGGAACCCACAAGTAAATTGGAAGACGGGGGTCCTGCGCATCCGCACGGCAGAACCAACTCCAGAAAAGGAAGGTCTCCCTCCTCAGGGATGACATAAGACCAGAAAGGGTGGCAGTAGCCATTAACTATATTGAGGGAGAAGAAAAAATTCCTAAAGAATATTGGGACCTCAAGGAAGTGTTTAGCGAGAAAGCATCAGATGCCCTGCCTCCCCACAGGGACACGGATTGCACCATTGAAATACTCCCTGGGGTGAAGCTTCCCAAACCAAAAATTTACCCCATGACACCTCGAGAATTGGGGGAGTTGCGGAATTTTATCGATAAAAACTTAGAACATGGATTCATCGAACAAGCCAAACCCAAGGTGGCAGCGCCAGTAATGTTCCGCGAAAAGAAAGATGGATCCTTCCATTTAGTAGTTGATTATAGAAACATGAACGCGATTTGCGTAGAAAATGTCTATCCCCTCCCACTCATGAAGGACATGTTAGCCCATTTAGGGAAGGGAAAATTTTGACCAAACTTGATTTAAGAGAGGCATACTACCGAGTGAGAATAAAAGAGGGAGATGAATGGAAGACAGCATTTAATTGCCCACTGGGATGTTTCCAGTTTAGAGACTCCCTTTTGGATTACAGGGAGCCCCGGCTGTATTCATGCAGTTGATCAACGAAGTGTTGCATGAGCACCTATATAAGGGGGTGTTGGTCTATTTGGATGATATTTTAATTTATTCTGACAACATGGCCGACCACGTACGACTGGTTCGAGCGGTCTTGAATAAACTCAGAGCAGCTGAACTCTATGCCAAACTTTCTAAATGTGAGTTCCACCAAGACAAAATCAACTATCTTGGATATCGTATATCGCATGAAGGAATAGAGATGGACCTGGAAAAGGTCCGGGCAGTGATGGAATGGGCCGCACCACGCACCCGTAAACAATTACAGAGTTTCTTAGGGTTTGCAAATTTTTATAGACAATTTATCCCCTCTTTCACGAAAATCGCACTGCCAATTACAGACTTGCTAAAAACCAAAGGGGAAGTAAAACCCAAACCCTCGAAACCACTAGAATGGACTATGGAATGTCAAGCATCTTTCGAGAAACTGAAACGACTGTTTGCAGCTGAACCGGTGCTAAAACACCCTGACATGGAACAACCTTTTGTAGTACAAGCTGATGCTAGCGACGTCGCTGTAGGAGCAATACTCTTGCAAAAGAATGAGAACGGGATATTACAACCCTGTACTTACACGTCCCGTAAACTATCAGACACGGAAAGGAGATGGGCCATATGGGAGAAAGAAGCGTTTGCAGTTAGATGGGCGCTGTTAACATGGAGACAATTTTTAGAAGGGGCGAAACACCCTTTCGAAGTGTGGACTGATCATAAGAATCTAGAAGCACTAAAAACACCACACAAACTATCACCAAAACAGGCTCGCTGGGCCCAACACTTCAAGCGGTTCAATTTCACTTTACGTTACCTCCCTGGTGGGAAAAACTTCATGGCGGATGCACTTTCCAGACTGCCACAGTACAACAGCATCAAGAAGGAAGTGGTTCAACCAATGATCCCATTGACACAATTAGCAACACCTGTCACTACCAGAGCTCAGCGTAAAACCGAACCAGAACTCTCGGGAGATTTACTTGAAAAATTGCGAGAAGCTCTAAAAACCGACGAGTGGTTTAAGAATCACTCGAATGAATGCACACTTCGTGACGGACTAGCTTGGGTGGGATCGAAGTTGTATGTTCCAGCCACTTTAAGAACAATCGTATTAACATATGCTCATTATGCTAAGGCCGCAGGACACTTTGCGTTTGTCAAGACTCTGCATCTTGTTAAGAGACAATTTTGTTGGCCTGCACTTAAAAAGGACATAGAGGCATATGTAGCTAGCTGTCCAGTATGTGCCTCGGCTAAAAGACCTCCAGGGAAATCCCCTGGATTATTGCAAAGTGTGGCTAGACCGAACGCCCCATGGAAGGAAATATCTATGGATTTTATTGTAGATTTACCAGATAGTGAGGGCTGCACTGTCATTTGGGTAGTAACTGATTTGTTTTCCAAACAAGTACATTTCATCCCTTGCTCAAAGATCCCTTCAGCAAAAACCCTCGCAAAACTGTTTATTCGGCAAATTTACCGACTACATGGATCTCCGAAAAGAATAATTTCTGACAGGGGGGGTGCAATTTACTTCCAGTTTCTGGAAGGAGTTTTTGAAATTGATAGGTTCAGCACAGGGGTTAAGCTCCAGTCACCACCGTCAGACAAATGGGGCCTGTGAAAGAACCAATGGGGTACTCGAGCAATACCTGAGGTGTTACGTAAATTACCAGCAAGACAATTGGGTAGACTTGTTGCCATTTGCAGTGGCATTTGAAGTGGCATATAACAATTCTGTACACAGTAGCACTGGATTCACCCCTTTTAAGATCGCATCGGGCCAGGATTTTGTACCCATTCCCAAGTTACCACAAGATGATCCTCAAAATCCTTCCTTGATGGATTGGATCGAACAGCTAAAGAGCACATGGGCAGTGACTCGGAAGGCATTAGATGAGGCACACCGGGCTCATAAGGCCCAAGCCGGTAAGAAAAGGTCCCCAGCTCACATTTATAAAGTGGGTGATAAAGTCTGTTTGTCGACCCAATACTTACAGACTACCCAGAAGTCCAAGAAGCTGGGGCCTAAGTATGTGGGACCATTTCGTGTGATTAGGTTGATTAATCCAGTAACAGTTGAATTGGAATTGCCAAAAACCTTGAGACGAATACATCCTGTATTTCATGTTAGTTTATTGAAACCTGAACACTCATCTCCTTTAAGGGCTGATCAAAGCACCACTCCAGTTCCCATTCTCATAGAAGGGGAGCAACATTTTGAAGTTAAAGAAATTTTGGACTCGAGAAAACACCATGGTAAAGTCCAATATCTGATTGCCTGGAAACATTTTCCTTTATCGCAGGCTGAATGGGTGAATAAACGAGATGTCCGAGCTCCCAAGAAAGTACAGCAATTCTATACCAAATACCCAGATAAACCATAATTATTGTATATATTCTGTTTCTCTCTCTTTTCTTTCCCTTTACTTAGGAATAACATCTCTTCTGCAAGGGGGGCCGAATGTCAGCCTCAGCTTTTCCTGCTTCAGCTGCCATAAGAAACAGGGGAGGGATTAGTTATAGAGCAAAGGGGGGGAAGGAGCAGGAGATGGTTTTTTTTCCTTTCCTGGTAGGATGTGTCTTCATGAGAAAACGAAACTGGATCTTCAAAAGGAGACGGCTGACCAACTGCCCTACATTCCTGATGAATGACGCTGCCAGACGTGTTGCCACCTGACCTTTGGAAGACCTTTGGATTGGCTGATGATTTATGAACACGACGGGGGGGAGAAATTTAGTAGATGCATTTTGCGCGTTTTGCTCACTTCCAGCTTTACCTGGGTTGTTATCATTTCATATTCAGTAAAAGTACCAAATTCTTCAAAATGCTTGAGTTTGGGGGTTTCTTTCCTGGATACTGCAGTCAGTGGCCCTGTGGGGAGGCAGAGCATCTGATGCTTTCTCGCTAAACACTTCCTTGAGATCCCAATATTCCTTTGGAATTTTCTCTTCTCCCTCAATATAGTTAATGGCTACTGCCACCCTTTCTGGTCTTATGTCGTCCCTGAGGAGGGGGACCTTCCTTTTCCGGAGTTGGTTCTGCCGTGCGGATGCGCAGGACCCCCGTCTTCCAATTTACTCATGGGTTCCATTTGCGAAGCCAGGGCAGTCCTAGAATGAGGGGTCTTTCCATACCAGGGGCTACAATAAATCTGAGATTCTCTACATGATTCCCCAACTGCAGTTCAAGGGGTTCGGTCATAAAGCTAGCTGGGCCCCCTCCTGCAATCGACCCGTCTAATTGGCAAAATGCAATGGGTCTTTTTAAAGTTTTTAGTCTCAGTCCCATTTCCTCCACTACTTTGGGGCTAATTATGCACCTAGTGCACCCCGAGTCCAACAGGGCTAACAATTGCGTGTGAGCCCCTGTGGAGGGCACCCTTATTTCTACGGGGATGAGTAAGGGTTCTTCTGTGTGACTCACCCAATCGTCGGTGTCGGAGTCGGTCTCGCTGTCATCATCGTTGGTCGGAGTTCCTAACTCACCCTGGTTTCGGGGAGTGAACTCAACGACTTCTCCTTTCAGGGCGGTGCCACGGGTTTTGGCGGGTATTTTGTCGCCTTTCTTTTGGCCAGCCCCGGTAGCTTTTGGCAGTGGCTTGGAGAAACATTCGGCCGCCCGGTGACTCTCCTTCCCACATTTGAAACAGGTGAAGGGCTTTGACTTGGGTTTTCCCACCAGTCATCTTGGGTGGCCCCTTATGGTGGAAAGAGGATGACAGGTCCCCCATCTGCCTTCCTCGGAGTTCACTCCGTTTCAGCTCGATCTCTACATCCTCAGCTACTATGTACCATCTATCCAAATCATCAGGGACCCCCATGCTTCTGCAGTCTCGATATATCTCTTCATTCAATCCATCCTTGAAACTCTCCAAAAGAGCCATTTCTGACCAGCCTGTCATATAGGGTGCCAGTTCACGAAACTCTTGGATATACTCTGCCACCGGTCTCCGGCCCTGCTGAATGCTCTTCATTCTGAGTCTCACCTTTCGTTCAGCTAAATGGTCTTCAAAACGCCTCCTAAGGGCCCTCATGAACTGGTTGTAATTTCTCAGCAAGGGGGAGTTGTTATTGTGGAGAACCACCATCCACTCAGCAGCTGCCCCCTCTAGGGCATTCGCGACGCTTCTGACTTTAGCCGCCTCTGTTTCATAGTCTTCCCCCCAGTCCTGCATGTGGTTCCACACTTGGGTCAGGAAAAATCCCAATACTTTAGGATTCCCATCAAACTTCCCAGGAAGGGGGGGGGGATTTTTGGCTTTTTACGTCTGCGGGGGGGGGGGGGGGCTGCAAGCCTGGGGTTCTCTGGCCGGCTGCATCTCTCCCTCGAGCTGCCGAAGCCTGGGATGTTCCCTCCTCAAATTCTTCCTCTCCCCCGCAGGCTGTCTCTTCTGGCTCCCCACTGGGGCTTGCTCCCCCCTTCTCCACAGGAATTCCAAAAGACTCACGTTTTTTTCTGCTTTCTTCTACATCACGGATAAGCTGCAAGGCTTGTTCTATCATGAGATGTTCTTTTTGTTCTTGCATCCACACTGCCTCCTTTTTACGGGGTCTGGAAGTCGTCACTCCCCGGGGGTCCTCTCCCCAGTCCGGCAGTCTCCCCACTCCTTTCGACCATCTAGCTTCCTCCGGCTCCAAACGGAGTCTTTCCAACCATTCTGCAGTCTCTTTTTCCGACTGGAGGGCGGTTGAGCTGGCTGCCCCCATCTTCTCTTCTCCATCACTCCCTCGATCTGACATATTTTGTATTTACAGTCCCCTCGGTTTTTGTCCGGGATGACTGGATGTGACTTCCAGCTTAATGTCAGGTATGCTTCCTTCAACATCCAGGAAAGAAAAACCCAAACTCAAACATTTTGAAGAGTTTAGTACTTTTACTGAATATGAAATGATCGCAACCCAGGTAAAGCTGGAAGTGAGCAAAACGCACGAAATGCATCTACTAAGCTTCTCCCCATCCCCCCGTGTCCATAAATCATCAGCCAATCCAAAGGTCTTCCAAAGGTCAGATGGCAACACGTCTGACAGCGTCATTCATCAGGAATGTAGGGCAGTTGGTCAGCCGTCCCCTTTGAAGATCGACTTTCATTTCTTATGAAGACACATCCTACAAGGAAAAAAAAACACCTCCTGCATCTTCCCACCCTTTGCTCCATAACTAATCCCTCCCCCCGTTTCTTATGGCAGCTGAAGCAGGCAAAGCTGAGGCTGACACTATGTCTAATCCTCTAGTTTGGAGATTGGCTCTAGGTCTAAGTGTCCCGACTTCATCCAACAAGTCACCATAAACCCAGTTCCTTTTTATTTTGTGCACAGTCGGAAGGGTCACTGCCTCTAACGGAGACACCCACTTAGGAATCTGTGTGTAAACTTGCTTCTTCACCGTTTCCCAAACCTTTTTTTTTTAATTGAAAAAGTTTTTCAAATACAAGTTTTTCCTCCCTTTCCCCCCTCCCCCTCCTCCCTAACCCCCCTCCCCGTCCCCTCCCCCCATGGCTTCTTCAAAACAAAATCATTAATATCAAGTTAAATAATACTTTACCATCCTTTTGCACCACCCCCACATGCTGACCATTTCTTTCTAACATTGTTATTATATCCCCCTTATACTATACATTTCAAAGCAATCTTCAGCTATAAAATTTTATAATAATTCCTAATTTGGCAATTATTCAACTCATAATCTGCCCATTTCCTCCACCCCCATACATATATCTCTTAATTCAAATCTTTTACATATATTTATATCTTAACATAACATCCCTTTTACTAAGCTAAACAATCAATAACCTAACCTATCTCCACCCAATTTGCTACAGGTCTACCATACATGATATATATTTTTTTTTATTGAAAAAGTTTTCAAATACAAGTTTTTCCCCCTTCCCCCCCCTCTTCCCTAACCCCCCCTCACCACCCATCCCCCCTGTGACTTCTTCACAACAATAGGCTATTTCATAACTAATTACATAATATCTTTCCTTTCCCTTACTCCCTCCTCAAAATACTGACCCTTAGCATAATATTCTTATAACTCCCATTTTTGCGATAATCTGCCCTTTTTCTCCTCCCCTAAACTTATAGTGTATTATTACAACAATTTAACATTTAGTCTTTTATATATATTAATATAACATTTTAAAGCGGCCTTCTCCCTGCATCAAAATTTAACATTTATTCAGTTCTATCCAATTCCTCCACTCCCCTAAATATATGACTTAAAGATCCTTTTTCTTAAACTAATCAATCAGTAAACTAACCTATTTCAACCCAAATTCCTACAAAATCATGCAATACAATTCTAAATATAATCCACTGCCCACTTTACTAAAGTATACACATATCTATATATGCATTCCATTTTGTAAAAAGAAAAAAGACAATAACTTTAAATTTATAATCCATATAATATCTTCTTTGGTGTCTTTCCACTGGATTGTTAAATCCATCACCCATAATAGGGTAAAATAACATGCTGGTGCAACAGTTTGTTCAAAATCTTCAATCATCTTCTGCCCCCATCAGTAGTAGATATCCTCGTATATATATAAAAGTAAAAACAACCACCCGAGTGACATTATAATTATATCCATATAAATATAGTTGTGGTATTCATCAGGATTGTTGATTCCCATCATCCTAATGGGTAACATCCAGATCTTCTGCATGCCCCAGCGTGACTCTCTTGCCTTGTAACTCAAAATAATTATAATATATTTACCAGTAAAAGAAATCCAGAGTAGATGATTCAAATCCAACAAGGTAAGGCTCTTTCACGTCCCAAAATCACGGCATTGCAGAGATCTGCCACTATCCTCAAGATAGTATTAAACAATTGTTCGCCTCCACTATCTTTTCACATATTCATTCATTTTTTAAAGTCCCTGGCTTCACTGTTGCTTGGTTTAGAAACTGCTGTTTCTATGAGATCTATTTCTTTTCTTTTTCTTTTGCGGGTTGAATTTCCATCCTCGTTTCCTTCCTGCCAGTTGTGTGTCAGCTGGTCGATTTTCATTCTGCTTTATGAGTTGATCTTGTTGGTTTTGTTTTGTCATCTCATCTTTCTTCTCCATCACTTGTATATCAACTGGTTGATTTACGCACTTGTCTGTAACTTGATGGTTCATCACATTGGAGTCGGATGACACTGCTCTCATATTTATAGACAGTCCAGCTGGGGTATCCAGGGAGTCCAAAGACAATTTATCCACCACAGCCTCTGTAATTTGATATTTTCCTTTTGTTTCCAACTCCTTTTGCTTATCCTGTATTGTGCCTAAAGATATTAAGTTCATTTTTAAAATTTTTTGATAAAATTCTTCCGTTTTTTCTACAGTGTTCAGTTGATATCTAACTCCTTGGTGTCTCAATATTAAACCAACTGGGGCATCCCACCTAAATAGGATATTTCTTTTTTTTAACTCAGTCACTAGAAAGCCAAATTTCTTCCTCTCCATTAGCATCTTAGTCGGGAGCTCCTTAAAAATCCAAATCTTTCTTCCATGAAATTGCAAAGTAGAATTAAAAGGCGACCAATGCGGCATTGGTCGCATTGGTGGATGATCTCTGGAGGGCTCGGGACAGGGGTTGCTCCTCTGTTCTGGTCCTATTAGACTTCTCAGCGGCTTTTGATACCATCGACCATGGTATCATGCTGCGCCGGCTGGAGGGACTGGGGGTGGGAGGCACCGTGCTGCGGTGGTTCTCCTCCTATCTCTCTGACCGGTCGTAGTCTGTGTTGGCAGGGGGGCAGAGGTCGACCTCGAGGAACCTTGCTTGCGGGGTGCCGCAAGGGTCGGTCCTCTCGCCACTCCTGTTCAACATTTATGTGAAGCCGCTGGGTGAGATCATCCGTGGTTTTGGGGTGCGATGCCATCTGTACGCTGATGACACTCAGCTGTACATTTCCACCCCAGACCACCCCAATGATGCCCTCGAAGTGATGTCCCAGTGTCTGGAGGCCGTGTGGGTCTGGATGGGGAGGAACAGGCTTCGGCTCAACCCTTCCAAGACCGAGTGGCTGTGGATGCCGGCGTCCCGGTATAGCCAGCTGGTGCCATCGCTGGCTATTGGGGGCGAGTCACTGACCCCCACAGAGGGGGCTCGCAACTTGGGCGTCCTCCTGGACACACGGCTGTCTTTAGAAGAGCATATGACGGCCGTGGCCAGGGGGTCTTTTTATCAGGTTCGCCTGATACGCCAGTTGCGCCCCTTTCTGGATCGGGACTCCTTGTGCACAGTCACTCATGCCTTGGTTACGTCACGCCTGGACTACTGTAACGCTCTCTACATGGGGCTCCCCCTGAGGAGCACCCGGAGGCTCCAGCTGGTGCAGAATGCGGCCGCGTGGGTGATTATGGGAATGACATGGCGCTCCCACGTAACACCTCTCCTGCGCGAGCTGCATTGGCTCCCGGTGGTCTTCCGGGTGCGCTTTAAGGTGTTGGTTCTCATCTTTAAAGCGCTCCATGGCTTAGGGCCAGGGTATTTGCGAGACCGCCTGCTGCTACCGATAACCTCCCACCGGCCAATACGCTCTCACAGAGAGGGCCTCCTCGGGGTGCCGTCGGTCAGGCAATGTCGGCTGGCGGCCCCCAGGGGGTGAGCCTTCTCTGTGGGGGCACCCGCCCTGTGGAATGAGCTGCCTCCCGGAATACGATTGATCCCGGACCTCCGGACCTTCCGTAAAGCCCTGAAGACGTTTTTATTTCATCAAGCCGGCCTAGCCTAAATGGTTTTTAACTGGGATTTTAAATTTTATGGATTTGGGGTTTTAAATTGGGTAGCCAATTATTTAATTCTTTTAATTATCTTAACTTTTGTATTTGTATGTTTTTTAATTTTGGCTGTTCACCGCCCTGAGTCCCTTCTGGGAGAAGGGCGGTATACAAATTAAATTAAAAAAAAAAAAAGAGTTCTGCACAATATTATTCCTAATTTCTTTATCTGTAAAATAAATCACCACATCTCTAGGCAATTGCCTTTGCTTTGCCAACCAGGAGTTTATTCTATAAATTCTATCAATCCTGCAAAACACTTCATCAGGTTGAACCTTTAAAATCCCAGCCAGAATTTCAGAAGATATTTTCCTTAAGTCATCTCTATTATTTTCCTGCAGACCTCTCAGTCTAATTGCATATTCTGTAAAATTATATTGAATCATTAAAACTTCTCTTTCAATCCTCTGTTGCACATTTTCTTCATTACCAAGTCTTTTGGTCAACCTCCATTTTAGGTTTGTCTTCTGAGCTATCATCCTGAATGTTTATCAAATCCTTTTTAATTTTTTGAATCTTGTCATCCAGATTCTCCTCAGTTTCTTTCATTTTAGACTCTAATAGTTTAGTCTTTGCATCCAGCTGAATCAGAAAGTCTGATAAACCATTAGCTGTTTTTAAAATCTTTCGATTCAAAAAGTCAAACTTTGATTTCACCAATTCACCAATTTCTTTAATTTCCTGCTTAAATTTTTCGAGTTGCTGGTTCACAATCTCATCCCTTCTTACAATCTCTTCAAGAAGAAATTCTATTATATTAAAGTCAGGTTTCTGACACTGGAGAGTTAGAACTTGTTGATGTAATTTCCCCCCACTGCCTGTTTGTCTAACTGTATAAGTCCGGGTGCCATTTCCCACACAGACAAGATTTAGTGGAAAAGAGAGAAAAAAAAAAAAGCTTGTTTCCAACCAAGATCAATATCAGATCCCCAGGAAAAAAAAAGAAAAAAAAAAAGAGCGAGAGTGAGGTTTTGCCTCAATTACAGCCAGAAGTATTCATTCCGCTACTTTGTAATAGAAAACGGAAGGACTTTCCCTTTTCAGCCTCTCTTCAAGCCTCAGCAATCGCCATTTTAAAAATCTTTTTTCCTTTCACTTCTTAAACAACTTCAGTAACTTTTCTAAAATAAGGAGAAAAAAAATACTTGCACTTCAGGGTCAGCGGTCCAGCTCACGTCTTCTTTAATTAGTTTAACAAGTTTACAGGCTTGCTTTTGCCACCTAGCTCTGCGTGTAGCAGAGATCTCCCAGAGCCCAGAGCATCGGCTGGGGATACGGGGAGTCTCTTCCGCTCCGTCCCAAAAGTAAAAAAAAAACTTTTGGGATTAGGCAGAGGACTCAACCCACCCCAGCCTGCTCTATCTCCGTTTCCTCATGGAAACGGAGTTTTTTCGAGCCGCCATTCCGCTATAAAGGCGGCTCTTACAGGCAGTGGGTACGACGATCCCGAAGGAGTGTCCAGCGGGGACAAACAGCAAACCGGAAGCCTCCATACATGATATTTTAATATCTTCGTTCTTCTGCCCACACCACACCACTAAAAAATATTTCCATATATAAACAGAATCCTCAAATAACTTTAAATTTGCAATCCATATAATATCTTCTGTAATGTCTTTCATCTAGAATATTGATTCCATCGCCCATGTTAGGGTAACATCAAGTTCTGTTTCCAACAGTATATTCAGTATCTTCAATTACCATCTGCCCCCATCAGTAATAAATGTTATCGTATATAAAAAACCACCCGAGTGACTTTATATTTATATTCCATATAATATCTTCTGTAGTGTCTTTCATCTAGATTATTAATTCCAACCACCATGTTAGGGTAACAACCAGATTTCCTGCATGCCCCACCATAATTCTCGTGTCTTATAGCTCAACATATACGTAATCCATTTTGCAAAGAGACCAAAATAGAAAGTTCCAATCCACTCAGTTAGAGGCCTTCTTACACATCCCTAAGGCACAGCACTGCAGAGATCTGTCATTCTTCTCAAAATAGTACAAGTCAATAATTTACCTCAGCTATATTTTCATTTTAATCGTCTCTTAAGTAACTGGCATTAGACTGTTGTTTAGTCTAAGATTTTTTAGTTTTGTAGGACCTGCTTCTTCTTTTCTTAACTTTTTGTGGTTTAGATCTCCATCCTGGATGCCTTTCTAAAACTTGTATATCAGCTGATTGATTTCCATGCTGGTCTGTAACTTGATGAAACATCACATTAAAATCCAAAGCCACCTCTCTTGTATTTGTAAGTAATCCAGCTGTAACCTTTAAAGGAGAATCCAAAAGTGACTCATCCAAAGGAGCCTCTGTGACTTGTTGTTTTTCCATTATCTCCATCTCCATCTGCTTAGCCTGAGTTTCAGTCTCTTGTTCATTTTGCATTTCTTTATTCCCCTCCTGTGTTCCTAACACTGATGGCATACTGGAGATGTTAAATCCATTTTAAGAACCTTGTAGTAAAATTCTTCCGCTTTTTCAACAGTATTTAATTGATATCTTTCTCCTTGGTATCTCAATATTATACCAACTGGAGCATCCCACCTAAATGGGATGTTTTGTTTCTTTAGCTCAGTCACTAAAAATCCAAATTCCTTTCTATCTTTTAACATCTTGGACGGCAGCTCTTTATATATCCAAATCTTCCTTCCGTTCAGTTCTAAAGTAGAGTTAAAAGATTTTTGCATAATATCATTTCTTATTCCTTTATCTGTAAAGTAAATCACCACATCTCTAGGCAACTGCCTTTGCTTTGCAATCCAAGAATTTACTCTGTAGGCTTTATCAATCTTACAGGATACCTCTTCAGGATGAACCTTTAAAATTACAGCCAGAACTTCAGCAGACATCTTTCTCAAATCATCTCTATTATTTTCCTGTAATCCCCTCATTCTGACCACAAATTCCATGGACCTGTATTGCATCATTGTAACTTCTTTTTCAATCTTTTGTTTTATATTGTCTGCATTGTAAATCTCGTGATCAGCTTCCTTTTTAGACTTTACTTCTGAGCTATTGTCTTGAATATTTATCAAATCATTTTCAATTCTTTGTATTTTATTGTCCAAATTATAAATCTTATGATCAACTTCCTCCATTTTAGACTCTAGTTCTAAATTAGTATCTTTATCCATCTTTATAACTATTTCTGAAAAAGTTTTCAAAGCTGTTACAAACTGTTGTTTCAAATTGGCATATTTTTGTTGTACCAACTCTTTAATTTCCTGCCTGAAATTTTCAAGATTCTGGTTCACAAACTCATCATGTCTTGCCATCTCCTCCAAGACAAATTCTTTTAAGTTAAAAACCATTCTTCTGAGTCTGCAAATTCAAAACTTGTTCATATGGTTTGTAAATGGGGGACACCCCCCCCGCTGCTTGTTTGTCTGGCTTTGTCAGTTTTAACGCCATCCTGCCAGACAGACAGACTCTTTTTAAAGAAAAAGACTTCTCTCCAAACAATATCAATATCAAATCTCCAAGAAGAAAGAAACATAAAGTAGAAATTTTTCTTTTCAATTCTAGCCAGTGCTATTATTTCTGCTACTTTGTAGCTTGTTAAACTATTCAGGCGGAAGGACTTTCGCTTTCAGCTTTCTTCTTCTCAAGCCTCAGCCAGTCGCCATTTTAAACTTTTTTTCCTTCGCTTTTAAGATCGCTTATAAAATTGTTAGAAATACTTGCGATTTAGGGTCCAAAGTCCGGATCTCATCCTATTTGTTTAAACAATCTGTTGATTTTCATTGAGTGGATTGGTCCCGTCACCTGGCTCTGCAAAAAGCAGAGTTCTCCTGAAGCCCGGAGCAGCGGCGAGGAGAATAGGGAGCCTCATCCTGCTTCGTCCCCAAGAGTAAAACAAAAACTCTGGGGACTTCGCAGAGGGCTCTACCTGCCCTCGCCGGCTCTATCTCACATTTCCTTAAGGAAATGGAGTTTTTCGAGCTGCCTTTCAGCTGTAAAGGCGGCTCTTTACAGGCGACGGGGCTGGCGGTCTCAAAAGACCGTCTGATGGCGACGGAAGCCAAACCGGAAGCCTACCGTTTCCCAAACCTTTAATAAAATTCCTCTAATATAATGATTAGTAAAATGTTTGGATTGTTTGTCTTTCTGAGACCACAAGAAGGAATGCCATCCCCGCTGCAAATCATATCCTTCAATTGCCAAAATGCACTTTCTTGAGAGGATCACCCAATCTTTTATCCAAACCAGGGATGAAGCTTAGTAATAAAGCTCCCACATAGGGAGCCCCAAGCCACCCCTTGTTTTGTGCTCTTGCAGCATTTTTCTTTTTATACAGGGTTTTTTACTCTGCCAAATAAATTTACTTAGAATTTGGTCTAATTTCCTAAAAAAGTTTTTTTTTAATTGAAAAATTTTTCAAATACAAATTTCCCCCCCCCTTTTTTTCTCCCCCCTCCTCCCTAACCCCCCCTCACCACCCATCCCCCCTGTGACTTCTTCAAAATAAAAACCTAATACATAACAGATTATATAATATTTTACCATCCCCTTACTCCCTCCTCAAAATACTGACCCTTACTTTCTAATGATATTATTAATATTATTACTTCCCCCTTTTACCATACACTTCAAAATAACATTCTACTATAACATTGTATAATAACTTCTGATTTAGCACAGTAATGTTATTATGACTCCCAATTTAGCAATAATCTGCCCTTTTTTCTCCTCCCCCATACTTATGTCTGTATATTAATGTAACATTTCAAAACAACCTTCCACTTTAAGACTATATAAATCCTACTTTAACATTTAATCTTTTGTGTATATTAATATAACATTTCAAAGCAGCCTTCCCCATAAATTCTAATTTTACATTTGTTCAACTCTATCCATTTCCTCCACTCCCATAAATATATCTCTTAAGCATCCCTTTTCTTAAACTAAACAATCAATAAACTAGCCTGTCTCCACCCACTTTCCTACAAAATTACCATACGCAACAATTCTTAATATCTTTATTCTTCTGCCCACCCTACTAAAAAAAATATTCCCTTATATAAATAAAATCAATGATTTTAAACTTATAATCAATATAATGTCTTATTTGATGTCTTTCCACTGGATTGCTGAATCCATCACCCATATTAGGGTAACATAACATCCCGGTTGCAACAGAATGTTCAAAATCCTCAGTTATCATCTACCCCCATCAATAATGAATATCTTCGTATATATAAAAAAAGAAAACAACCACCCGAGTGACATCATAATTGTATTCCATATAATATCTGTAATAGTGGCTTTCTTCAGGATTATTAATTCCCACCGTCATAATGGGGTAACAACCAGATCTTCTGCATGCCCCAGCGTAGTTCTTTTGCTTTATAACTCAGCATAAATGTAATACATTTATCAATAAAAAGAAAACCAAAATAGATAATTCCAATCCAACCGTTTAAGGCCCTTTTCACATCACAAAATTACGGCATTGCAGAGGTCTGTCACTCTCCTCAGGATAATATTAACCACTACTTCGCCTCAACTATCTTTTCATGTATTCAGTCATTTTTTTAAAAAATAACTGGCTTCATTGTTGCTTAATTTAAAAAATTTTATTTTTGTGAGACCTGTTTCTTTTTTTCCTTTCTTTTTGTGGGTTTGATCTCCATCCTAATTTCCTTTCTGCAAGTTGTATATCAACTGATCGGTTTTCGTTCTGATTTATGACTTGATCTTGTTGGTTTTGCTTTTGTGACTCATATTTCTTTTCTATAAGTTGTGTATCAACTAATTGATTTCCATGCTTGTCTGTGACTTGATGAATCATCACGTTAGAATCCGATGCCACTTCTCTCTTATTTATGGATAATCCAGCTGAGGTGTCTGAAGGATCCAAAGGCAATTCATCTACGGAGGCCTCTGTAACTCAATATTTTTCCTTTATTTCCAACTCCTTCTGCTTAACTTGTGTTGTGCATAAAGATGTTGAATTCATTTTTAAAATTTTTTGATAAAATTCTTCCGCTTTTTCAACAGTATTTAATTGGTATCTTTCTCCTTGATATCTCAATATTATACCAACTGGAGCATCCCATCTGAATAAGATATTTCGTTTTTTCAGCTCAGTCACCAGAAAACCAAATTTCTTTCTTTCCAATAACATCTTAGGCGGTAGTTCTTTGTATATCCAAATCTTTCTTCCAAACAATTGCAAAGTAGAATTAAAAGATTTTTGCACAATATTATTTCTTATTTCTTTATCTGTAAAATAAATCACCACATCTCTAGGCAATCACCTTTGCTTTGCAATCCAGGAATTTATTCTATAAACTCTATCGATCCTACAAAATATTTCCTCAGGTTGAACCTTTAAGATCCCAGCCAGAATTTCAGAAGATATTTTCCTTAAATCATCTCTGTTATTTTCCTGTAATCCTCTCAGTCTAATCGCATATTCAGTAAAATTATATTGCATCATTAAAACTTCCTTTTCAATCCGTTGTTGTATGTTTCCTGCATTACAAATCTTTGGATCAGCTTCCATTTTAAGTTTTTCTTCTGAGCTATTGTCTTGAGTATTTATCAAATCATTTTCAATTTTTTGTATTTTATTGTCCAAATTGTCCTCAATTTCCTCCATTTTAGACTCTAATAAATTGATATTTGTATCCAACTTGATCATAAATTCTGAGAAACCATTAGCCATTTTTATAATCTTTCGTTGCAAGATATCAAACTTTAATTGCACCAATTCTTTAATTTCCTGCTTAAATTTTTCAAAGTTCTGATTCATAATCTCATCCCTTCTTACAATCTCCTCCAGAAGAAATTCAATTATATTAAAATCAGTTTTCTGAGACTGTAAATTAAGAACTTGTTCATATAGTTTGTGGATGGGGGAATCCCCCCCCCACTGCTTGTTTGTCTGGCTTTGGAAGTCTAAACGCCATATTTCCACACAGGCAAACTTTTTTAGAAAAGAAAAAAAAAGCAAAGTAAAGAGAAAAAAAGCTTCTTTCCACACAAGTTCAATATCAAATCTCCAGGAAAGAGAAAACACAAAAGTGGAGCTTTATCTTCAATTGTAGCCAAGAGTATTTATTCCGCTACTTTGTATCTTAATAGGAGATGGAAGGACTTTCCCTTTCAGCCCTTTCTCAAGCCTTGGCAGTCGCCATTTTAAAAACTCTTTTTTTTCCTTCTTCAGTAACTTTTATAAAATAAATGAAAATACTTGCGATTCAGGGTCACAGGTCCAGCTCTCATCCTCTTTAATTGATCTGTTAGTTTTCTTAATAGGCTTGTTCTTGTCGCCTAGCTTTGCAAAAAGGCAGAGGTCTCCCAAAGCCCGGAGCGGCGGCAGGGGAAATAGGGAGCCTCATCTGCTTCGTCCCCAAAAGTAAAAAAAAACTTTTGGGGCTTTGCAGAGAGCTCTACCTGCCCTCACCGGCTCTGTCTCACATTTCCTCATGGAAATGGAGTTTTTTGAGCCGCCTTTCCGGTGTAAAGGCGGCTCTTTACAGGCAATGGGGCTGGTGGTCCCGAGAATCCTAAATTCTGGCCTCAGTGGTGGTTGTAAGTGGAGGACTGCCTCCCTAAAAAAGTTTTTATCCAATCTTGCAGGAGCCATTTGGAATAAAAAGATCCATTTCGGTAAAACATGTGCTTTTATCGCGGCAATTCTACCCAAGAATGAGATCTGAATATGCTGCCATCTCTCTACTTCATTTGTTGTGTCTATTAATAATTTGGAATAATTGAGCTCTTTGATAGAAAAACATCTATTTGTAAGCCAAATACCTAAATATTTAAGTTTTTTGACACAATTAATCCCCATAATACTTTGGATCTGTTCCTTTTGGGCACCTAACATATTTTTTGTTAACATTTTGGTTTTATCCTTATTGGTTTTTAATCCCGCTACCTCCCCGTATTCATCTAATTTAGTAAGTAATTTTGGTCCCGTAATAAGGGGATCTTCTAATATGAAAAGCAAATCGTTGGCGAATTCTTGGAGTTTGTATTCTTCCCCTTTAACTTTTAAGCCCTTAATTTCCGAATCCTGCCTGATCGTTTTAAGTGTTAACCTGATCGTGGTTCAAGTGTTAAAATAAAAAGCAGCGATGAAAGAGGGCATCCTTGTCTGGTACCTTTATAAATCTGTATCTCATCTGATAGTGATCCATTAAACAGTAGCCTTGCCGACTGTTTAGAATAGATAGCTTGAACTGCCCTTGTAAATTGAGACCCAAAACCAATCACTTCCAATTGTTGTATTATAAAATTCCAGTTGAGTCTGTCAAAAGCCTTTTTGGCATTCAGAAAAATCATTACCATTAGTTTATCAGGGTGTGTCTCATAGTATTCTAAGGCGTTCAATACTACCCTTACGTTATCTCTTAGGTGCTTATAAGGCAGGAAACCATTCTAGTCTTGGTGGATAAATCGGGACAGGAACACCCGGAGTCTCTCAACTAGTACTGTCGCAAAAATCTTGTAATCCACATTCAGGAGCGAGATTGGCCTATAGCTCTGGATCAGAGTTTTATCTGTATCGGGTTTCGGGATTAGGGAAATGTAGGCTTCCATCCAGGACCGGGGTATCCTAGAGTGTAATAAAACCTCATTAAATAGATCTTTAATTTACAAACTAAGTGAGTCAAAGACT
This sequence comes from Arizona elegans, assembly GCA_022577455.1. Lineage (NCBI taxonomy): Eukaryota > Metazoa > Chordata > Lepidosauria > Squamata > Colubridae > Arizona > Arizona elegans. The sequence goes on along the minus strand of JAKOOJ010000006.1, from coordinate 50,559,008 downwards.
CCTTTATAAAATTCACTAGGAATCCCATCCGGTCCCGGAGTCTTGCCATTGGCTTGTTTCTTGATAGTTACTGCTATTTCCCCAACTGTAATTTCTGCATTTAAAATTTCTTTACAGTAATCCGGAATCATCTCCAATTGTAGGTTCTGGAGATAACTTTTGAGTTTATCTTCCTGATGAATTTCTTGGCTATATAAGGAGGTATAAAAATCTTGGGCCACCTTTGCTTTTTGCTCTGTAGTAACTAACAAATTTCCCATAGAGTCCTGTAAAAATTCAATCTTTCTAGATTCTGCCTCTTTTCTTAATCTATATGACAACCACCGGCCAGGTTTATTAGCATGCTCAAATTGGTTTTGTCGACATTTCCGAATTTTATTCGCCAAATCCTTTTGATCTAGGATAGATAACTCATGCCTAATCAAGTCAATTTTCTCTTTAATCAAATTATTATGCAGATCTAAACGCAGCTCTCCTTCAGCTTTCTCCAATTCAGCCATTAACTCAATCTGTTTGGCCTTCTCCTTTCTCCATTTGGTAGCTGTATATTTTATTACCAATCCCCTAACTACTGCTTTGACTGTATCCCAAATATTTTGAAGGGAAGTATCTTCTCTCTTGTTTTTGGTAAAAAAATGATTTAATTCTTTTTTAATCATATTTATAAATCCCTCATCTTTCATGATCTCAGCCCTCATAGACCATCTTGCTCTTCTAGTGGACCCCTTCCATTTTATTACCAGGGGATGGTCGTCTGCCCATATATTCGTCCCTATTTCAACCGAATTTATGCCTTCTTTCAAATCTGATGTTGACCAGACCATATCTATTCTAGACCATGATCTATGCCTGGGGGAGAAATATGTAAAATGCTTTTGCATAGGATGGAAGTCTCGCCAGACGTCTCTTAACCCTATTTCTGTTCTTAGGTTATCCCATGTTTTGGGGAGTACCTTCCTATGCCCTTTTTTGTATTTAGGAGAACCCCTTCCTGGATCATAATCAATTGAAGTATCAGCAATCGTGTTGAAGTCACCTACTATGCATACATGCTCGTAATTTAATTCATTAATTTTCTTATGCAAATCTTTAAAGAAACCCATTTGGTTAACATTAGGGGCATATATATTTACTAACAATATTATTTTTTGGCCAATACTAATCTCTAACATCACTATCCTACCCTCTCTATCTGCATATACTTGACGTTTCACCAGGCCTCTCCGATCGTAAACAACAACTCCCCTTTTCTTCTGGTCGGCCAAGGATACATACAACTTCCCCAGTTTGGGATAAATTAAAATCTTAGAATGGTCTTTCCTTATATGGGCCTCCTGTAAACATATAATATCATAATTAATTTTTTGAAGTTTAGCCCAGACTTTTTTCCTCTTAGTGGGAGCATTCAGGCCATTGACGTTAGCAGAAAACAGGTAGAGCACCTCATCCATACCTCTACTTACCTGCGTTCTTGAGTTTCTGGGATCTGGTCTCGATTTGGAAATTTGTTCCTCTTTCTTCTCCAGATTGGGCTGTGTCTTTGTCATGTCCAATATGCTCTGTGGCTGTTGTTTCCTGGGTTACCTCTTCTTGGCTCTTACCTAGGTTACCACCTTCACTCTCCTGGTCACTAAAATTAATATAGGCCTCAGCGAAGTCCTGCGTTTCCTTATGGTTTCCAATCGTAACCTCTGCTCTTGCCAGGTAAATGTCAGGCCTTCCGGTAGAAGCCAAGGATAACGTATCCCTTGTTTCCTCAGCCATGTTGTCAAAAAGTCATATTTCCTCCGAATGTCTCGTACTCGTCTCGGGAGCTGGGGCAATATTGTTAGTCAGTTATCTTTGTAAATAAAAGCTTGGTCCCTCATTTTCCGAAACACTTCATCCCTTAGTGCTGTTCTAGTAAATCAAACATGGATCTCTTTAGGGAGCTTGTTGCGCCGAGCATAACTGGTACATACTCGGTACACATCGTCAATATCTCTTGAATCTTCTGCAAAATCTCTTCCAGTAATTCCTGCAATAATCTCTCCTATTAGTACATCCAAGCGCTCACCTTTCTCTTCAGGGACATTCTGAAACCATAAGAAGTAGCCAGATCTATCCATTTCGAGGAAGATAATCTCTTCCTCAATTTTTTTATTAGCCAAGGCTTGCCGGAGTTCGAGCCTCCATCCTACAGGTCACCTTCTCGGTCTTTATCTTGGAAGCTTGAATCCGTTCCTCGTGATCAGTCAAAGTATTTTGGACCTCCTCAACTTTGCATGAAACAACCTTGTTTCAGTAGTTAATGTTTTGACATTCCTCTTCAGCTCTTCCAAGGTCTTAGACGTTGAATCTTGATTTTTAATCAACATCTCCTGTATATCTTGCGTTGATGCTTTTCCTGGAGTAGCCATGTCTTCAGATGATCTTCGTAGCATCACAGAGGTGGTGGCTGGAGATGAGGCTGAAGAGGTCGTGATTGCCTTCTTCTTCAAGGTAATAGTCGTGGTAGCCATTTTGGATATTCCTAAAAAGTCTTTCCAGGCAATCATACAACACCAAATGGTTTCACTGCCTATTATCAAAATTCACTCTTGCTTCGCTATGTCCAAACCACACTGGGGGTAAATTTACTCACTAATTCTTACTGGTTATCTAATTCCTACTGGCTATCTAAAAGGAAGTAGGAAAGGGAAAGGGAAAAAAGGGGGGGGGAGTCCAACTATAATGAATCTAGGTGCAGTTAGCAATTTTGGTCACTAGATGGCAGCAAACACCAACTTCTCCAGTTCTCCAGCTCTTCTTGCAGTGGAAGCAAATTAAAAAGTGACGGCTCATACAAATGGCGTTCTTCAAAACAGAAAATGTTAATGCTAAGTCAAAGATAGGAAAATCAAAGGAAGCACAGCCCTCTTTCATTCAAAGTCCATGGGGAATCGCATTCCCAAACAGTAAATCAAAATTCAAAATTCACCAGTCGTAAAAACAGGTTGAAATCAGATCGCAATAATCAGTTATAATCCAAGGTTGGTAATATTTTCAAACTGCCAACAAACTTCACTGCCAACTCACTCAGTTTAGGTTCTGGGAGTTGGAAAGATTTTAAACTCCACTACCTTGCGGCTTCCAATTGAATCACAGTCTCAAATTACCGAATCAGTCTTTTAGTTTGGCTGGGATGAATAGACTTCCTCAAGCAGTATAGCCACAGCCTCAGGGCGCCATAGCAGGCATCCTCTCATTGTGCCGACATCGGGGAGGTACTTCAGTCTCTTCGTGCAGCCTGCACTTTCCACACGGAGCTGGCAAACTCCCCTCTTTCCAACCAAGCTTTTCCGCTTGGTGGTGGCTTCAAAGAAGCTTCAATGAAGCCGCCGGGTACAGCGAATGGAGAATCGGCTCGGGAGAAGATTACCTTGCCTCCTCTGGCTGCTGTGACGTCACAGGAAGATCAAAATTTAGATGTATAGTCAGTGCTGGGAGCATCTGCCTTCCAATATCTTTTAAAATTCAGAGCTGTGCCACGTCCTGCCACTGCAGCAATCAGCCATGTCCTCCCCACCCCTGCAACAAGCTGACCAGACCCACTCAGCCTATGCCTGCTCAACAGCTGCTTGTTGACAGAACAGCCACAGCTCCCTGGCTCTTCTCTCTGTGTGCTGCTCCAGACTCTGGAACAGCTGATCTTTGGCTGAATCACTGCCGGCCGTAATTAGCTGGCTTTCAGCATAAGCTGGGTTTCGACTCTGCTGCTGCAGCCTCTTGCTGTGTTGGCTCAGCTCCACCATTGCTGCTGCAAGCTCCCACCACTGTCGTAATCTCCAAGCACCCACCGCCCTCCCTTCAGGCATGGCAAACCCTGGGCTCGGGGTTTGACACTAGTATGAATTGAAAATTTACAGCATTTTTGTTCCTAGTCTTTCTTTCAAACATGCAGTCCAAATAATTTTGCAGTCTAGCAATTGAAGAGTAACAAGATGCAAGTTGAACTTTTATATAGCTAGTGCTTATTTTATATCCATATATAGTGTTGCAGGATCCAATCTAGGTCAGTCACCAGGACCAGAGGTTTTGTCTTCCAAGCTTTCAGACTCGTACTGGAGCCCATCTTCAGGGAACTTCTCTCTAGCAGAGTATGTGTGTGGTATTCATAGTGCCTGTTGTAATTGGCTTTTTTAGATGTTTATTGGGATGTGTTGGTGGCTGGATTTTATGACAATAGCTATTATTTGCTTGAGCTGCTCAGCCCTCACCTTTTAAGTACTTGATAGGCTGGTGGTAAATCAGCGCTCCTGTTGGCTGATGAGGGGCCTGTTTCACTTCCCTGGCTGTTTTTGTGCCTGCTTGTCCAATAATCTTAGTAGCTGAAAAATTGAATGTGTCCTTGTTCATTGCAGTGAGATGCTACCAGTGACACTATAGCATTGTTGTTGTTGCATATCAGTAGATGGTGTTTTAAAAAGTCAGATTCTCAGAAGTTCCAGTTAAGTATAATATTAACAATTTAGTCTATATTCTCTGAAATATATACTGCAAGAATGATACATTGTTGTTTTTTTAAAATTTAACATTACTTTATTTCATTTTTAGTGTTATCTTGAAAGGACTTCCACCAGGATCATATTTTTCAGAAGGAAATCACAAAATCCAATATACTGTGTATGACAGAGCTGGGAATAAGGGAGCTTGCAAATTTTTGATCAAAGTCAGAGGTAAGGTCTTTCCAGATGAAAACAGGCACAGTCATTGAACCCAAACCACATTCACATGTTATTCGGAGATGTATACTAGCTTCCTGAATGTACCCATCAGGGCCAATATTCAGAGTTACAGTTCCAATATATCTGGAAGGCACTAGTTTAGTTTAGTTTAGTTTAGTTTATTTGATTTGTATACCGCCCTACTCCCGAAGGACTCAGGGCGGTGAACAGCCAGACAATAAAATACATAAATACAAAAAAATTTAAAAACCAGTTAAAATCAAATTAAATCATTTTGGCCCAGACAAATTAAAACACCCCAAAAATTTAAAAACAGATTAAAATTTACATATTAAAAGAGGGAGGAGATTAGGCCAAGCCTGCTTGATGGAATAAAAAAGTCTTCACAGCATGGTGGAAGGTGCGCAGATCCGGGATCCTCCGTATCTCTGGGGGGAGCTCATTCCAGACGGTAGGTGCCCCCACAGAGAAGGCTCTCCCCCTAGGGGTCGCCAGCCGACATTGTTTGGCTGACGGCACCCGGAGGAGTCCCTCTCTATGAGAGCTTACTGGCCGGTGGGAGGCTATTGGTGGTAGTAGGCGGTCCCGTAGATAACCAGGTCCTAAGCCATGGAGCACTTTAAAGGTGGTAACCAAAACCTTGAAGAGCACCCGGAAGACCACCGGGAGCCAGTGCAGCTCGTGCAGGAGAGGTGTCACATGGGAGCGCCATGACGCTCCCATTACCACCCGCGCGGCCGCACTCTGCGCCAGTTGGAGCCTCCGGGTGCTCCTCAAGGGGAGCCCCATGTAGAGAGCATTACAATAGTCCAGGCGGGAGGTGACGAGGACATGAGTGACCGTGCGTAACGAGTCCCGATCCAGAAAGGGACGCAACTGGCGAATCAGGCAAACCTGATAAAAAATCCTCCTGGTTACGGCCGTCAAGTGCTCTTCTAAAGACAGCCATGAATCCAGGAGGACGCCCAAGTTGCGAGCCCTCTCCATGGGGGCCAGTGATTCGCCCCCAATAGTCAGAGATGGCGTCAACTGACTATATCGGGACGTCAGAAACCACAGCCATTCGGTCTTGGATGGGTCGAGCCTGGGCCTGTTCCTCCCCATCCAGATCCATACGGCCTCCAGGCACCGGGACATCACTTCAAGGGCATCGTTGGGGTGATCCGGGGTGGAGATGTACAACTGGGTGTCGTCAGCGTACTGATGGTACTCCACCCCGAAACCATGGATGATCTCGCCCAGCGGCTTCACATAAATGTTGAACAGGAGAGGCGAGAGGACCGACCCTTGCGGCGCCTCACATATGAGGGGCCTCGGGGTCGACCTCTGTCCCCCTGTCAACACAGACTGCGACCGGTCAGAGAGAAAGGAGGAGAACCACTGCAACACAGTGCCTCCCACCCCTAACTCTTCCAACCGGTGCAGCATGATACCATGGTCGATGGTATCAAAAGCCACTGAGAGCTCTAACAGGACCAGGACAGAGGAGCACCCCCTGTCCCGAGCCCTCCAGAGATCATCAACCAATGCGACCAATGCCGTTTCCGTGCTGTACCTGGACCTGAAGCCCAACTGGAACGGATCCAGATACGTCGTTTCATCCAGGTGCTGGGGGAGCTGTTTCGCGACCACACTCTCAACAACCTTCGCCACAAAGCGAAGGTTGGAGACCGAACGATAATTTACCAACATTGCCGGGTCCAGGGAAGGCTTCTTGAGGAGAGGCCTCACCACCGCCTCTTTCAAGGCAGCAGGAAAGACACCCTCACCCAACGAAGCATTTATAATCCCCTGGAACCAGCCTCGTGTCACTTCCCAAGAAGCCAGCACTAACCAGGAGGGACACGGGTCCAATAAACAAGTGATCGCGTTCAGTCTACCCAGAATCCTGTCCACGTCCTCAGGGGTCACAGGATCAAACTCATCCCAGATAACATTCTCAAGACCTGCCCCAGTCCCTCCCCCTGAGACTACCCAGTCGGAGTCCAGATCTTCCCGAATCTGAGTGATTTTGTCATACAGATATTGAACAAAATCTTCGGCTCTACCCTCCAAGGGGTCCTCCCGTGCTTCCTGGTGGAGCAGGGAGCGGGTCACCCTAAACAGGGCGGCCGGACGATTATCTGATGATGCAATAAGAGCAGCAAAATAGCTACATTTCGTTGCTTTTATCGCCACTAGGTAATTCCTAATATGAGATCTTACCAGTGTCCGGTCAGATTCAGAACGGCTGGCCCTCCAACTACTCTCTAGGTGTTTTTTCCGGCGCTTCAACTCCCTCAGCTCCTCGGTAAACCAAGGAGCTAAATGAGATCAGCGCTGGGTCAGAGGCCGCAAAGGCACGACCCAGTCCAGAGCTCCAGCGGCCGCCCTATCCCAGGCGGCCACTTAGGTCTCCAGTCGGGGCGTGTGCCAGAGCCTCAGGGAATGGCCCAAGCTCCATCTGGAACCTGTCAGGTTCCATCAGGCACCTGGGGCGGAACCATCTTACTGGCTCCGCCTCCCTGCGGCGGGGTGTAGCGGTTCGAAGGTTGAGACGAAGGAGAGAGTGATCAGACCATGACAAGGGCTCGGTGACTATATCCCCTATCTCGAGATCACTCAACCACTGTCCAGAGACAAAAACCAGATCCAGCGTGTTTCCCCCTGTGTGGGTAGGGCCATGAATTAACTGGGTCAGGTCCATAGCTGTCATGGAAGCCATGAACTCCCGAGCCACCTCAGACGCCTCGCCCACGGACGGTAGGTTGAAATCCCCCATGACCATAAGCCTGGGGGTATCAACTGCCACCGCGGCAATGACGTTGAGTAGCTCGGGCAGGGCTGCTGCCACTTGGCAGGGAGCCAGGTACGTGATCAGCAAACCCATCTGAACCCCGTGGCCCCATTTCACAAGGAGGGATTCACAGCTGGTCGTCTGAGGGACAGTGGCCTCCCTCGGTTTCAGACCTTCCTTAATGATAACTGCTACCCCCCCCCCCGCCCCTCCCCTGTGACCTTGGCTGATGGAAGGCAAGGAAACCTGGAGGGCACATTTCAATGAGGGGAACCCCCACTTCATGGCCCAACCAGGTCTCCGTAACACCTGCCAGGTCCGCACCCCCCTCCTGAATAAGATCACAAATGAGGGGGGCTTTATTTACTACGGACCTGGCATTGCAAAGCATCAGCCGAAGGCCCGGGCCCTGAGGGTCTGTGCAACCTGGAAAATGGGTGGAGCTTTGGGGGCCAGAGCACGCCATCGCTCGTGAACAGTGAGTGCGCGCTCCCCTAACACGATATGGCCCCCTGCTCCCGCCATATCTACCCCTCCCACCCACAGTATTGATATTCAAAACACTATCCGGATGAGCTCTAACCCCCCCCCTCGATCCCGGGCCCACCCCCCCATCGTGCTGCGCAGCCAGACCCGACTCCGACCCTCCCCCTTGTGGGTTTTCCCCCAAACCCACAACCTGAGTTCTAATTTGACCCTCCCCCTCCCTGAGACCCCTTAAAATTTAACTAAAAAATTTGATAAAAAAGCCCTCAACCCCCTAGTTTTCACATGCCATCTCTCTGGGTCCCAAAGCCCGTCATTGAGGTGGGCCCTCGATAATGATGAGGGCCACATCTGCGAGAGGGGGGAATCTCGCAGCGCAAGCAAATCCGCAGTCGTGTACATCTCCAAGTGCAGCGATGGAGGAAGGGAACTTAATCTGGGGTCTCAAGATGTATCATGGGGCCATATTGATCATTGATGTACCATTGGTATCTCTACTGTCCTCCCACGGCAGTAGGAGGGTTCTGACAATTTCAGCCAATGGAAACAGCGTCCAGTCCGCCCTCTCACGGCGGGTCCCTCGAAGGGTCATAGATCGAAAAGTACTTCTCCCAGTGGCGAAAATCCTGATGTAATAAAGAACCCCTCAGCAGTTGCATCAATTAACTGACCCATGGTCAGAGGGAGATAGTTTATCAGTCAGTCAGTCCATGAGTCAGTCACGCCAGGGGCAAAGACAGAAATCCTTGGCAAAATCTTATGTTCCAGATCGTATCCTAGTCAGTCCCGATGAAAGAGAAAAAAGAAGGGAAGGGGAAGGAGGGAAACGGGGTGGAGAAGGGGGCGGACTCCTTCAGTCAGGGTGGATAACAAGCCCTTTATTTGGCAGATAAAATCCCGGGATGGGGAAGGAGGAAGGAGGTTGGTATGCATACAAAGGGGAAAAACCCCTTCGTTGCCCACCAACCCTATCTTCCTCAGATTTTTCCGGGACAACAAGCTGCTTCTGAGCCCCAGCCCCCATTAGATGCCATAGGGGGCCTCCAGGTCCTCTGCAGCCACCACAGATCTTCCAGGAAGGAGTCTCTCGTCTCCGGACTCAGCAGACCGCTTATGCCCTCTCAGTTCTCAGTTCTCACCCCCCAGCAAGCCCCTTCCACCAGCAATGGAGATGAAAAACAGCGTCCAGTACTTCAATGGGGTGTGCCACGGCCCAGTTTAATATCAGGGCCGGCCTCACCACCCCCGCTGATGTCCAAACCGCCATTCCCAGTTTCAAGGGGGTGCCGGGGAGTCTCTGAGTGGGGCAGATGGAAGTTCAGCGGACTGCCTGCCACTCACCACCTCACTGCCACACCTCCACCTTCTCCTTCATCATCAAGACTGCTGCTTCTGACGAGCTAAACCAGGGGTGAAATCTGAACCGGTTTGCTACTGGTTGCTACATGCATGCTGTGTGCCAAGTGCATGCTGTGCATGTGCATGCGCACCAAATGTGCACTGCATGTGCAGTACGCACCAAACGCATGTTGTGTGCGCATGCAGAGTGCGCACCAAACCCGCGCTGCGCATTTAAAAAGCTACCAGTTCAGGCGAACTGGTAGTTAGCTACCAGTTCAGGCAAACTGGTAGTTAGCTACCAGTTCAGGCGAACCGGTAGTTAAAAAAAGATACGATCCAATGATCACCTGTGCTGCGCGGTTTAGCTTTGTTAGAAAGCAAGATTTCCTGCTTTCTAGCGAAGCTAAACTGCGCGCCACAGCTGATCCCCCCCGCTGTTCTACTTACCTTCCCAAGCCTCCCTTTGATGCATACTGCGCGGGTGCGCATATGCAGTAAAACAGCAAGGGGGAAATCACCTGTGGCACACAGTTTAGCTTCCCTAGAAAGCAGGAAATTCTGCTTTCTAGCAAAGCTAAACTGCATGGCACAGGTGATCGTCAGATCGTAGCTTTTTTTTTACTACCAGTTTGCCTGAACAGGTAGTTTTTATTGCTACTGGTTCACCCGAACCAGAGTGAACTGGTAGCATTTCACCCCTGCACTATACTAGTACAGGCTTTTGTAGACAACACACAATAAATAGGAGCCAGTCTTTTCAAAAACATTGAAGATAATAAGTTGATGCATTTTGTATGACTGAACTATTACTCCATAACCTCTATTGCATATAGTGCTGGGATTGACTGTAGTTATCTCTTGAGGATAGCAAATTCTCTCTCAGATTTAGATAATTATACCTTCATAGTTTAGCACAGTAATTTGTCATATAATTCTATAAAGGATTAAATTGCTGATCAGACCTGAGCATTGCATTCTGTATATTAATGTGATATGTTGCACTTAGGAAATAGAAACAATCTAATTCAGTAACAGAGTTGGAAGGGACCTTGGAGCAGGGGTGAAATGTAAAATTTGTTACTACCGGTTCAGTGGGCGTGGCTTGGTAGGGGGAGTAATGTGACTGGGTGGGTGTGGCCAACTTTTTTTTTTTTTTAACTTTTCAAAGCATTTTTTCTAATGCTTTGAAAAGCCTCTGCCGATCAGGCAACTCAGCTGGGATTGTCAGAGAGGCTTTTTAAAAAATATCTCTCTGCCGATCAGGCAACTCAGCTGGGATCATCAGAGACTTTTGAAAGCATTTTTTTTACCACCTCTTCAGCCAAGAGGTTGCAGAAAAAAATGCTTTGAAAAGCCTCTGACGATCCCAGCTGAGCTGAGCGATCATCAGAGGCTTTTTTTTTTTTACTTTTAAAAGCATTTTTTCGTTGGAAGAGGTTGTAGAAAAAAATGCTTTTAAAAGTAAAAAAAAAAGCCTCTGATGATCGTGCAGCTCAGCTGGGCATAGTGGTGATGGTTGGCGGGGGGCACAGGGATTTTTGCTACCGGTTCTCCGAACCACTCGCCGCCATCACTACCAGATCAGGCGATCCGGTCCGAACCGGGAGAATTTCACCCCTGCCTTGGAGGTTGTAGTTGAAATTCCCATCGTAGCAAAGAGGTATAACTAGTGGAATTATTCTGGCTTTAGGATCACTGGGAGTTCAGCTTTATAAATGATAGTACTGTATAAAAACAGAATTGTTATCCTGGAAGTCTTATTGTTATCCCATGAATTAATAGATAGCAATAGCAGTAGCACTTAGACTTATATATTGCTTCATAGTGCTTTACAGCTCTCTCTAAGAGGTTTACAGAGTCAGCACATTGCCCCCAACAATCTGGGTCCTCATTTTTACCGACCTCAGAAGGATGGAAGGCTGAGTCAACCTTGAGTCTGGTGAGATTCAATCTGCCAAACTGCTAGCAGCCGGTGATCAGCAGAAGTAGCCTGCATTACTGCACTCTAACCACTGTGCCACCACAGCTCTATAAATTATATACTACTTATTAATTAGTTAACTAGAAGTAAATAAATAATCTTTCAAGAAGGTACTAGATTTTCATTTTGTTATACTGGAAGTGATGATGAATACTGAATTCTGTTATTTTGTATTTAAAGTTAGGCGCTGTGGAAAATCGAATGCCCCAGACAATGGCTACATAAAATGTTCTGGTGATGGAGATAATTATGGTGCAACTTGTGACTTTTCCTGCATTGGTGGGTATGAGTTGCAGGGAAGTCCAGCAAGAGTTTGCCAGTATAATTTAGGCTGGTCAGGAACAGAGCCAACCTGTACACGTACGTGAGTAATGAATAAATCCTGTAAGAGAGAAGAATATAGATCAGGATTATGTGCATTATTTGAAACATAGTTTAACCTAATACCCCTTCAAGTTTCTTCACGTTTCTTGTTAACATAACTTACATGTTGATAATATTTTGCCAATAAGCCACTAAAAAAACCCCTTTATTTCATTTTGTAAATAGGCCGGCAAAATGGTAGTCAACATAATAGTACTTTTTACTTTTGTATTCATTGTATTAAAGTCATGAAAGTTTTCTCTTTTTCCATAGATCTTCAGTGTTAGAGGAAATTTATGGGGAAAAAATCTATAAATATATTTTCTGTTTCTTTCCTAAAGTTTTCCCCCATTATAATTCTCAATTATTTTTTAAACTTAAAAAACAAATGAAGCTGTAGTGTTCAGAATTAGAATGAAGAGCTTTGTGGAACACACTCAGTAAAGGGTTATCTGGATTATGAAAATTCATGGATGTCCTCTAACTTGAGTATTTCTCTTCATCCCATTCCTATTCTATGGACTTCTGTGGATTTCTTGGTCTTTCTGGATAAATGTTGATTATTGAAAGCCATATAATAAAGTTAAGAGAATATGAAGGGAGGGGTAGATTGAGATTTTATTTCTATCTCTCTTTTTATTTTTTATTTTTATTTCTAAGACTGGGAAGTCAAAGGGGGAAAGATCTTCCAAAGAATGTATGGTTGCTCACATAGCACTTGTCTGCAATTGCTTAAATTAAATGAGCCTTCTCCTGGGATTGAGCTGCTGAGCAATCCAGGAAAAAGAAAAGATCCAGCTGCTTTAAGAAATAGATGGCTGATGCTGCATGAGCAAACTGTAACTTTCCAAAGCAACTTTCCCCTTTCAAATGCAAAGCTCTACACCACCAACGTAAAAAATAACTTCAGATGTTACTAATTAATTATTTAGTTGGACTGTGCTGTGGTCTGGATTTGTGGGGTGGAGGGTTTGGAGCCCATTTCTGGCACTCTAATAGGGTCTGTTGAAAATGTATACAAAAAGCTGATCTTTCTCCAGGAAACTTTGGCATTAGCTAAGACTTTTTCTGTCTCCTTTTCTATGTGATTTGTTGTTTATTTTTAAGTTTCTATAGGAACATGGTAGCATGAATAATTTTTTTGTATATATTTCAGCTATGAATATTAATATTGGTGTGAGGACAGCAGCAGCTCTTCTAGATCAGTTTTATGAAAAACGAAGATTGCTTATTATATCCACTCCTACTGCATCCAATTACTTTTACAGAATGCAGCTGGGAATATTGCAGGTAAAGAAAAGTTTCTTATACATAAGTGACATTTAATTCTACTAAATGTAATTATTTTTCCACTCTTATCGCATCTGCAGATAACCGCCCAGCTACCCTGTTTAGGGTGACCCGCTCCCTTCTCCATCTGGAAGCGCGGGAGGATCCCTTGCAGGGTCGGGCTGAGGATTTTGTGCAGTATCTGCATGATAAAATCACTCAGATTTGGGAAGGCTTGGTCTCTGACTGGGTAGGTAGATGGGATGATGGAGGCAGATCTTAAGAATGTCATTTGGGAGGAGTTCGACCCTGTGGCTCCCAAGGACATGGACAGGATTCTGGCATGGCTGAACGCGACCACATGCTTATTGGACCCGTGTCCCTCCTGGTTGGTGCTGGCCTCCCGGGAGGTTATGTGAGGCTGGCTCCAGGGGATTATTAACGCTTCTCTGAGTGAGGGTGTCTTGCCTTCCGCCTTGAAAGAGGCGGTAGTGAGGCCCCTCCTCAAGAATCCTTCCCTGGATCCAGCTGTTTTGGCTAAATACCGTCCAGTCTCCAACCTTAGCTTTGTGGCGAAGATTGTTGAGAGTGTGGTGGTGTGACAGCTTCCGCGGTACTTGGATGAAGCTGTCTATCTAGATCCACTCCAGTCCGGCTTCAGGCTGGGCATAGCACGGAAATGGCATTGATCACATTGGTGGATGATTTTTGGAGGGCTCGGGATAGGGGTTGTTCCTCTATCCTAGTCCTGTTAGATCTCTCAGCGGCTTTTGATACCATCGACCATGGTATCATGCTGCGCCAGTTGGAGGGGTTGGGGGTAGGGAGCACTGTCATACGGTGGTTCTCCTATCTCTCTGACCGATCGCAGTCGGTGTTGGCAGGAGGGCAGAGGTCGACCCTGAGATGCCTTGTTTGTGGGATGCCGCAGAGGTCGGTCCTCTCACCCCTCCTGTTCAACATTTATGTGAAGCCGCTGGGTGAGATCATCCGTGGTTTTGGGGTGGAGTTCCATCAATACGCTGATGATACTCAGCTGTACATCTCCACATCAGGCCATCCCAATGATGCCCTTGAAGTGATGTCCCAGGGCCTGGAGGCCGTGCAAGTCTGGATGGGGAGAAATAGGGTCCGACTCAATCCTTCCAAGACTGAGTGGCTGTGGCTTCTGGCGTTCCAATATAGCCAGCTGGTGCCATCGCTGGCTATTGGGGGTGAGTTACTGGCCCCCACGGAGAGAGCTCGCAACTTGGGCGTCCTCCTGGACGCACAGCTGTCTTTAGAAGAGCATATGACGGCCGTGGCCAGGGGGGCTTTTTATCAGGTTTGCCTGATTCGCCAGTTGCGTCCCTTTCTGGATCGGGACTCCTTACGCACGGTCACTCAGGCACTCATCACTTCTCACCTAGACTACTGTAATGCTCTCTACATGGGACTCCCCTTGAGGAGCACCCAGAGGCTCCAACTAGTGCAGAATGCAGCTGCGTGGAGGATTATGGGAGCGATGGGGTGCTCCCATGTGACACCTCTCCTGCGCGAGCTGCATTGGCTCCCAGTGGTCTTCCGGGTGCGCTTCAAGCTGTTGGTTACCACCTTTAAAGCGCTCCATGGCTTAGGGCCTGGGTAACGATAGCCTCCCACCGGCCCGTACGCTCCCACAGAGAGGGACTCCTCAGGGTGCCATTGGCCAGGCAATGTCAGCTGGTGACCCCCAGGGGGAGGGCCTTCTCTGTGGCAGCACCTGTCCTTTGGAACAACCTGCCCCCGGTGATACGTAGGATCCCAGATCTCCGTGCTTTTTGCCGTGCCCTTAAAACTTTTTTATTTCATCAAGCTGGGCTGGCTTGACCCCCTCCCTCCTTTAGATATTTTTAGATATTTTAATTTATAAATTGATTTTAGTTGGGGTGTTTTAAATTTTATATCAGGCCAAGACTTGTTTAATACTTTTAAAATTAATCTTAAATTTTGTATGTGAATGTTTTTATTCTTGGCTGTTCACTGCCTTGAGTCCAGTAGGAGAAGGGCGATATAGAAATAAAATAAAATAAAATAAAATAAAATAAAATAAAATAAATAAATACTCCCAAATTAATATAGATGGAAATGTCTTTAATAGTGTTTGCTCCTTTATTTAATACACATAATGCTAATCTGGACCTACATACTCACAAAGAGCTGATTGAATTAAATGAGTTCCAGTTCTTGTTAAACAATGAAGGTGATTCTCATAATTTCCCTTTAAATTCACCCCCCTAGAAAGTCTTTAATCCATTCTAGATTGGATGGAACAGAAGCATAGGGGTCACAGACGAATCAGCAAAATTGCTTCCTCTTCTGATCTATTGCTGCAGTAATTCAGCTTAGAGGATAATGGTCTTCATACAGTTTGGAGTTATGCTTATTTTTTCCTCTTCAAAATGAGTCTAAATTTTTTTTTGGCAGGCATATAGATCCCTACAAATAAATAAATGGTTCATATACAGAATAAAATGGGACTCTTTGTTTTGGATATGTGCCAAATGGTTCCAGGAAAAAATCAGAGTCTTAAAAGTGTATGTGATTAAACAGAATTTGGGTGTGAAAGTAAATTTATTGTCCATTTCATGTGTAACCCCACCTTTTTTTGACAAGTTTTTAGAAGTGAATAGTTTCTTAAGTGCTAAACTATTCTAAGGTGACCAGATTTTAACACTGGTAAAGAGGGACATTGTGGGTGTGGCTTATTTTGTGGGCGTGGCTAGCTGGTCATGTGACCGGGTGGCCATGGCTATGTGTATAGGGTAAGGTGAACAGATTTTAACATTGGTAAGAGGGACACCATTGTGGGCGTGGCTTGGAGGCCATGTGACTGGGTGGGCGTGGCTAGCTGGTCATGTGACCGGGTGGCCATGGCTGTGTGTATAGGGACTACTCAGAGGGCTGAAAAGTCATTTCTGACAGGTCCTCACACTTTTGACTGGTCCTCACACTTATGACCATCCTCACATTTATGCCCGTGCAGCATTCTTAACAACCATGTCACTCATTTCACAACTGCTTCTCTTCACCATGGTGACAAGATAGGGCAAAAAACGTAAAATGTGAGGACAGTCGTAAGTTAGAGGACTGGTCAAAAGTGCGAGGACCAGTCAAAAATAACTTTTTCAGCCCTCTGAGTAGTCCATATGCACAAAAGGACTAACCAGAGGGCTGAAAAAAGTCATTTCTGACAGGTCCTCGCACTTTTGACTGGTCCTCACACTTATGACCATCCTCACATTTATGCCCGTGCAGCATTCTTAACAACCATGTCACTCATTTCACAACTGCTTCTCTTCACCATGATGACAAGATAGGGCAAAAATGTAAAATGTGAGGACAGTCGTAAGTTCGAGGACTGGTCAAAAGTGCGAGGACCAGTCAAAAATAACTTTTTCAGCCCTCTGAGTAGTCCATATGCATAAAAGGATACAGTAATAGAGAGGGATGAAGGAAGGGAAGGGAAATTAGAGTAGGAGTGACGGTTAAGAGAGGGAGGAAGAGAGGAGGAGAAGGAGAAAGGAAGAGGAAGTAGGGAGGAGAAGAAGAGGGGGGGAAGAGAAAGTAAGAAGGAAAGAAAAGAGAGGTGGTAGGTTTGAGGAGAAAGATTGCTGTACAATAAAAACGATGAAAGGGAAGAAAGCCAACCCCAAACAAATATAAAGATATTAAGATAAAGAATGAATTGTTAAACTTTAAAGAATAAAAGAGAACAAATATGAATAAATAGCAATAATTAGAAACACACATACATACAATGTATTTTCTTTGAACAGAATATTTGGCTGGTTCACAAATTTAAACAGTGTTTAGTCATTTCAATTAAATTTACAATTTCTATATTTCCTTTTTGCCATATTTATTCCTCATCTATTTTTTTAAAAAAACAATTTTACCCTTCATCCTCATCTCTAATCTTAATCAAATTCAATTTTTCCCTTCTATTCTATTTTATACCCCTTCCCATTGTCATCTATTTTTATATCCATCCTCACATTGGTTAATTATGTAATTATGTAATACAGTTGTTTAATACAAATTCAACATTTTAATATAAATCAATTAGTTATATAACTATCTTTTTTGTATATTAATCAATATGAACATGAATATTCCAATTATTTCCATGCAATCCAATTTCTTACAAATCAATTAATTATACTTACCAATAATAATAAACCAAATAATTTCCCCCATATATTCCTCCAAACCACAACTTAACCATTTCTGCTTTCAACACAGTAGACAATTAATAATATCTCAATTATTACAATTCCCTAGTTAAAAAGAGCTTTTTTTTCTTTTGTGTTTTAAAATCTTGAACTCTCCTCTTTTGCCCTAAATAATTTTCCATTGTTTGCACTTACCTTTTTTGGTGAGGAAAAGGAAAATAAATCTGCTGCCTAATTTTCCAACGTTGCAAGCAAACCGCAAAGCCAACAGCCTGTTTTACTTTCAGTTTCGTTTTGAGCTTGGTTTGCACAAAGAGGAAAAAAAAACTGAGCAATTTAGCAAGAGCAGAGCCCTGTGCAAATCAGCTGAGAGGGGGAAGCCGAGCTAATTAACGTAGGGCGGCCCTTTGAAGCCCCGCGGCAAGAGTTTAAACAGGTTTTTTCCCTCTAGCCATCAGCGGGGATTCAGGAGGCAGCCGGGAACCAGGAGGCAGAATGAAAAATCGGGACTTTTTTAAAACGCCGCGGGACGCGGGACAAATTGCTCAAAAGCGGGACTGTCCCGCCAAAAGCGGGACGTCTGGTCACCTTAAACTATTCACAATTAAACATATTTAATAAAATTAGTCTCTATTAATGTTGCCCATGTCCAATTATATTTGTAGAAAGGTAGATAATTTAGATGGAAATAGGCAAGAATTACAAAAAGGACTGAAGTATTTTTTAGTCCTTTAGCAACAAAATAACATTTGGAAGGGATTGAGGAGATGCCTCACTAATTCACTGGAGTATAAGATGAGGGAGGGGGTACAGCACAATCAGACTTGCAAGTTTGTTATTATAGCCAATATCCATAAAAATAGTTTTAGCCTTCCTGTGAAATTGACTTCCTGATCTGGTTTACTTGGTGTGACTGATAGATTGTGAGGTGAATAGGACATAAATGATTGTCTGAAGGGCCTCTTATGAATGGCAATTAGATAGGTTTGTGCAAAGGCCTTCCTGACCTCAGCTACCACCTGCTCTTTGAGCAGAGTTGTGAATCCAGGATGATCCCAGATTGTGGTTCAGTCTTGAACAGAGACTTACAGCTTAATCCAAGACCAAAGATGAAAACTCCTCAGATGCAGGAGGCTCAAATAACCATAGCCATTTGGTTTTGCCACGATTCAGCCTGAGCCTGTTCCTCCCTATCCAGACCCAAACAACCTTGATACATTGCGTCAATATCCAGACCCAAATAACCTCGATACATTGCTATCAATACCAGGAAGGCCCAGGGTCAAGATGTTTGGTTTGATATCATCTGCATATTGCTACACTGGACCCCAAGTGGATGAATGGCCTCCCCAGATATTTCATATAGAGGTTAAATAGGCAGAGTGAGAATGTTGAGTCCTGAGGTATTTTACAAGTGAGGGGCAATGAACCAACAACAGAGGGAGGAGAGCCATTGCAACAGTGCCGTTCCAAATCTTTGCAGCAGTCCAGAAGGATATCATGGTTAATGGTATCAAAAAATCACTAGGATATCAAGGACTACAAGGATGGTCGCACCATCCCACTCTCAGCTCAGACACCAAAAAAATAAGAAGGTATCATTGCCATCAATTGGTTGGTCATATAAAGTTTTGCAAATACAATAGTCCCACATTAAAGATTATCATAAACACATTGTATAGATGCTTTTCATAATTAAATCAATTGATTATCTTCCTATTTTACACAGCCAGCACAATGTGGTTTAGATCTCCGGCATGTTACAGTGATTGAATTGGTTGGGGTTTATCCAGCACAACTGGGAAGAATAGGATTAAGACTGATGCCCCCTGCCTTGGCTGTACAACTCAGGTAAATTATATAGACTCTAATTATAAGGAAAAATGTCCTCTGGCTGTTTGTCTTTAATGCTATTGCTTAGCACATTGTAAGCCGCCCTGAGTCTCCGTAGAAGGGCAGCATATAAATCAATTTTTTTTAAAAAAATGTCTGGATTAGATTTTTAGAGCAGGACTTTATAGAATGAGATTTTTTAATACAAGAGAATTCCAAAATAGAACATCTTGTTTAAATGTTTTACTCAAATTTGACAAATAAAATAAAATTTAATGATCCCCATATTATACTTAAATTAACAGGTTCTTTAAAATATATTCTTTGCTTCATTAATGAACAGAATATGAATATTTTGCTCATTGCACAGATACTGTGGTTGCATGCTGAACTATGCATAAGCATATATCTCTCTTCCCTGCATTGTCAAGCAACTGTGTGAAATACAAATGGTCTAAGTTTGGGGTCGTCCCCCTCAATATTTAATGCTGTAAATTGTTCACCTGATTGAATTTCTTTTAAATATCATATTTCAAGGACATAATTTGAAAATTCTTACATTATGGTTTAGTTCTAATGAAAAGCAAACAATTTCCTTCAATTGTAAAACATCAACACTTTTCCAACTTATTAGTACAGAATTATATTTCAGCATAAGGGCAACACTGATTTGTTTTTTAAAATGTTCTCTGGCCTTTGGTTATAGCAGTATATAGCTATCCCAGTAATGCATACCAGTTAGAGAACCAGAGGCGTGGATTATCTATGCAATGAAATGTTTCTAAAGGAAGACTAAAGTGAGCATGCTTACTGTCTAAAAACAAGATGGAACTTTGCTATATTCTTTGGAATTTTGAATGTGCTAGATATGCAAGGTATTTATTGCAGTACTAAGTGCTTTAAATGTATCTCTCTGTTGGAAGTTTTGACCACAGCAAGAAACTAAATGTGGTTAAAATGTAGTGTGAGGACTGGATTATCTTTGCTTGATGTTTAACAATTATATCTGGAAAGAGGATTATTTTCCTTTTCAGATGTTGACTATTGTTTTCTCTAAGTAAAAGAGAATATTACTGTACATAGGAATGAAGATCAATTTCACTCATACATTGACTGGAGAAGCAGCTTCAGGAAGCTTCTTTAGTCACTCTTTTCCAAATAATGGTCAGCTCTGTTGATGATTGTTTTGGGTAGAAGAGAATAATAACCTATTGAGGCCTCCTGCTTCAGCAAGAAACCAAGGGCAACTAAAGGAATTGCAAAGGGAGGGGGGTGGATATGAAGGAGTGTTCTTTTTTTCCTGTCCTACCCTTTTCTTTGCTTGTCTTACATGTTTAGTTTGTAAGCTGCAGGCAGGGACTGATATATGCTGCTTTGGGATACTTTTGTCTAGAAACAGATGATCTTGAGAGGCCCTTGAATGACCATGACAATAAACAGGAGCAGTGATCAGGAGTGCAAGGTAATTTCTTCGTTAAAGAGAAAGGAAGTTGTTAACAAACTTGTTTCTTTTCATACCCTCAGGTTGTTACTTCGTATCCCTCACTATAACTTTTATATGGTAGTAGTTGATAAACATGGTGTGGACAAAGAACGATATCCTTTTCCAGCAACTCCTGCTGAGCTCTATGCGCTCATTGACACTTTCCCTTTGAGAAAAGAAGAGATGAAATTGCAAGCTGAAATTGGCCGGTCTTGTCCCTGATTTTAGACAATAGATGTTCAGTATTTTCGCTGCCTAAATTTTTCTGGTGGTACACAAAGAGTGAGATTATGAAAGTCATTGCTGTACAAAACTTTTTTCTTGTATGTATGTATGTGTTTAGGCTATGGATGTTGCAAATCTTCATTTAACCTATAAATGATACCTCTTTATCTTGTCAAAGATTTATTTTCTGCTGTGAAAGGTTCTTGTAATGATATTGAATTGCTTTGGTTAACCCTCCAGAATATTAGTTCCCCTGTAAATGTTTTCATTTCTTTCACAGATCTATTATTAATAAAACATTTTTGCATTTTACAGATTTGGTATTTATATTAACACCATGTTACAAAGCTGTTTGTTTTTCATTCAGCAAAAAAGCTCCAGACTAAGTTTAAAGGAGTCTTCACTGATTTCAGTCAAACCAAACATGACTGAATAGGGATTCATTGTTGTTAGGCAGCCCACAAAATGTTCTCTTCTTCTGGCTATAAAACCTCATTGGGATACAGGCAGTCCTCAGAACCATTCATTCATTCATAATTACAATGGTACTGAACAAAGAGACTTTCTACTTGTGCCTAAATTTACAGCCATTTCAGCACACCTATGGTCATGCCAGGCCTTCTTACCAAGGCTGCCTTCCACTGTTCCCCAAGACTGCCTTGCCCCGTTTGGAGAATGAGGCTTCCAAAACTGCCCAAAGTCACTTTGCAGCTAGATAAGCGGCAAACATATTTGATGAATAAGAAAAGCATCACAAGAGCAGGCTCCACTCTCATGATTGTTTGGAAGCCTCATTCTTCTAATTGTGGGCTTTGGAGAAGGATGTTTCCAACGAATCATGAGAATGGAGTCTGCTTGGAGAATGGTGCAAGGCAGCCTTGGTAAGCAGGCCTGGTATGGCCAGCATCTACCTCACATATGTAAGCAAAATGGTGAAGTGGGGTGCCGCAGATCCTGTGCAACATAGGACAGCTGGGGCTTGGCAGAATGGTGCTAGCGTGTCAAGATGCAGTGTGGGACTTTAATTTAGTTTACTTTATTGTCATTGAACCTTGTACAATGAAATTAAATGCCATCTTCAGTGTATATTATTAACTATAAAAATAAAACACAAACACATATCCTTCACATTCTATACAATTGAATTGAAAAACCAATATTGCATTAATATTGCACTATACAGTAGAATTCAATATCGTTACTGCCCTGGGATAGAAGCTGTTTTTCAGCCTAGTTGTCCTTGTTTTTATTATCCTGTACCATCTGCCAGATGGTAATAGTTCAAAACACAGGTGCCCAGGATGAGATGGATCTTTAAGAATGCTTTGAACTTTCTTAAGGCAGTGGGAGCTATAAAGCTCTTCCAAAGTGGGGAGAGGGCAACCAATGATCCTCTGGGCCAGGGGTCAGCAACCTGCGGCTCTGGAGCCACATGTGGCTCTTTCATCCCTCTGCTGCAGCTCCCTGTCATCGGTCAGTGCCACAATTGATAGGACGTTGGGTTAGGACAGGTAGAGGAAAAAGGATGCTGCGCTAGGAGGAGACACTATGGTGGGAGAACCAGACTTCTGGTCAGCAGAGGTAAAAGGATGCTGACTAGAAGGAGACACTGGGGAAACTGGACTTCCGGTCGGCTCCAGAATTGAATGGGGAACTTCCATTTAGGACCTTTCTGGCTCTTTTGAGTATTTAAGGTTGCCGACCCCTGCTCTGGGCAATGATGTTAACCCTCTGGAGCGCTTTCCTATCTGCCACTGTGAAATTGGCAAACCATACACAGGTTGCAGTAAGTTAAAATACTCTCTATGGTGCAGCAGTAGAAAGTCATCAGCAGTTTTTCATTCAGCTGTTTCCTGAGAAGTCTCAGGTAGTATAATCTCTGCTGGGCCCTTTTGACCAGTGCTGCAATGTGAGTGCCCCAGGTCAGGTCCTCTTTTTGGATGACTTGTGGGGCTTGAGGCAGCATAGATCAGGGTTGGAGAGATAGGCAAATAGGGAGAATTGTAATGCCCCTTAAGTCGTAAACTCTGTTGGCAAGGTTGGTGGCTGAGACTTCCTGGGCTATGGGAGCTTTGCGGGCACTGGTGAGCTGAATGGGTGACTGAGATTTCCAGAGTCAGCTGCAGCTTTGCTGCAGGACCCTCTCTCTCTCTCACACACACACACAGAGGTCTCCCAGGATCTTCCCCACTGAGTGGTTCCCCACTGAGGCACCACTGCATTTCTTAGCTGGAACGCTACTTAATAACAAATGAGATTATTTAACTCTCACAACTGGGAGTGCCAGCACTGCAGTCATTGAGCAAAGCCATCGCAGGGCCTCTCACTTAATGACCGCTTTGCTCAACAACTGACATTCTGGTCCCAATAGTGGTCAGGAAGAGTACCTGTTCAACATAGACACAGCCCAGGTTTTAGTGTAATAATTCAAATAAAATTGGAGCTTTAATATAAAGGTCAATGTTTCGTGTAAAACTTTTCTGGCAAGTAATTTGAAAGTTATATTATAGCATACACTTGCAAGTCAGTTTTCAAAAAATGGATTCACTGATAAGAAAATGGGATACTGATTTGTATGCAGGAAAAATTACAGTTGCTTCTTTCAACCACGCAGATCAAATGGATGCAGATTGATTTATAATTACACTTAAACTTGAATGGCCCAAATTTTTTAATCTAGTTTACTGGATCAAATCTAGATAATCTAATCATGTCTAATGACAAACCAACACTCAGTTTTGTTTCCATTAACTACTGCATCTTGCAATTTTATTGCAGTTTTAACATTAAATGATAATATTAAAAAACAGCTTTCTAGAAAACTTTTGAGCCTTTTATTGAAGAATTAAAATATTCACTGAAATGAGAGATTTATAAATTCTTTTTTTATTGAAAAAGTTTTTCAAATACAAATTTTCCCCCTTTTCCCCCCCCTCCTCCCTAACCCCCCCCTCCCCCTCCCCTCCCCCTGTGGCTTCTCCAAAATAAAACCCAAATTCATAACAGATTATATAATACTTTACCATCCCTTTGCTCCACCCCCCATACGCTGACCCTTTCTTTCTACTATACATTTCAAAATAACATTCAACTGTAACATTATATAATAACTCATAATTTAGCATAATAATATTATTATATCCCCCAGTTTAACAATTTCTACTCATAATCTACCCTTTTCCTCCTCCCCCATACATATATCTCTTAATTCAAATCTTTTACATATATTAATATAACATTTCAAAGCAACCTTCAGCTATGAAACTATATAATAAATCCTAATTGACATTTATTCAACTCATAGTCTGCCCATTTCCTCCACCCCATACATATATCTCTTAACTCAAATCTTTTACATATATTCATATCTAGTATCCCTTTTCTTAAACTAAACAATCAATAAGCTAACCTGTCTCCGCCCACATAATATTTTTAATATCTTTATTCTTCTGCCCACACCACTAAGAAATATTCCCTTATATAAATAAAATCCTCAAATGACTTTAAGCTTGTAATCCATATGATATCTTCTGTAATGTCTTTCAGCTGGATTGTTAATTCCATTACCCATGTTAGGGTAACATCACATCCTAATTCCAACAGTATGTTCGGTATCTTCAATTCCTTCAATTAGCATCTGCCCCCATCAATAGTAAGTATCTTCATATATAAAAAAACCACCCGAGTGACTTTATATTTGTATTCCATATAGTGTCTATTGTAATGTCTTTCATCTAAATTATTAATTCCAACCACCGTAATAGGGTAACAACCAGATCTTCTGCGTGCCCCAATCCCATAACTCTCTTGCCTTGTAGCTCAGCATAAACGTAATACATTTATCAAAGAATCCAAAATAGATAGTTTCAATCCACTCAGTTTAAGGCCATTTTCACATCCTAAAAATACAGCACTGCAGAGGTCTGTCAATCTCCTCAAGATAATATAAACCAATACTTTGCCTCAACTATATTTTCATGTATTCAATCATCTCTTAGATAACTGGCATTACACTGTTGTTTAGTCTAAAAGTTTTTATTTTTGTAGAACCTGCTTTTTCTTTTCTTGACTTTTTGTGGCTTAGATCTCCATCCTGGTTTCCTTTCTATAAGTTGTATATCAACTGTTTGGTTTCCATGCTGATCTATAACTTGATCTTGTTGATTTTGCTTTTATGGCTTAAATCTCCATTCTGGTTTCCTTTCTATGAGTTGTATATCAACCGATTGATTTCCATGCTGGTCTGTAACTTGATAAGTCATCACATTAGAATCCAAAGCCGCCTCTCTTGTATTTATAAATAGTCCAGCTGAGACCTCTGAAAGAGAATCCAGAAACGGCTCATCTACAAAGACCTCTGTAACTTGTTGTTTTTCCATTACCTCCACCTCCATCTGCTTATTGTGAATTTCTATCTCTTGTTGATTTTGCTTTTCTTTATTCCACTCATGTATTATACATGGAGATGTTGAACCCATTTTGAGAACCTTATAGTAAAATTCTTCCGCTTTTTCAACAGTATTTAGTTGATATCTTTCTCCTTGATATCTCAATATTATACCAACTGGAGCATCCCACCTGAATGAGATGTTTTGTTTCTTTAGCTCAGTAACCAAAAATCCAAATTTCTTTCTATCTTTTAACATCTTGGGCGGCAACTCTTTATATATCCAAATCTTTCTTCCATTCAGTTCTAGAGTAGAATTAAAGGATTTTTGCACAATATAATTTCTTATTCCTTTACAGATAATTCTTATTTACTTATTCCTTTACAGATAATCACCACATCTCTAGGCAATTGCCTTTGCTTTGCAATCCAAGAATTTACTCTATAGGCCTTGTCAATCTTACAAGATACCTCTTCAGGATGAACCTTTAAAATCCCAGCCAGAACTGCAGCAGATATTTTTCTTAAATCATCTCTATTATCTTCCTGTAACCCTCTCATTCTAACCGCAAATTCCGTGAGCCTGTATTGCATCATTGTAACTTCTTTTTCAATCCCTTGTTTTATATTATCTGCATTGTAAGTCTCGTGATCAGCTTCCTTTTTAGACTTTACTTCTGAACTATTATCTTGAATATTTATCAAATAATTTTCAATTCTTTGTATTTTATTATCCAAATTATGAATCTTATCATCAACTTGCTCCGTTTTAGACTCTAATAACTTGATATCTGTATCCATCTTTATAACTATTTCTGAAAAAGCATTGGCCACTGTTACAATCTTTCGTTGCAAATTATCATACTTTAGTTGTATCAATTCTTTAATTTCCTGCCTAAATTTTTCAAGATTCTGATTCACAATCTCGTCATGTCTTGCCATCTCCTCCAAAACAAATTCTTTTAGGTTAAAACCATTCTTCGGAGTCTGCAAGTTCGAAAGTTGTTCACATAGTTTGTAAATGGGGGAAACCCCTCCCCGCTGCTTGTTTGTCTGGCTTTGTTAGTTTTGACGCCATCCTGACACACAGACAAACTCTTTTTAAAGAAAAAGGACTTCTCTCCAAAGTCAATATCAAATCTCCAAGAAGAAAGAAACATAAAATAGAAATTTTTCTTCTCAATTGTAGCCAAGGCTATTTATTCTGCTACTTTGTAGCTTGTTAAACTATTCAGACGGAAGGACTTTCGCTTTCAGCTCTCTTCTTCTCAAGCCTCAGCCGTCGCCATTTTAAACTTTTTTCCCTTTACTTTTAAGATCGCTTATAAAATCATTAAAAATACTTGCGATTTAGGGTCCAAAGTCCAGATCTCATCCTCTTTGATTAAACAATCTGTTAATTCTCATTGAAAGGCTTGGTCCCGTCACCTGGCTCTGCAAAGAGCAGAGTTCTCCCGAAGCCCGGAGCAGCGGCGAAGAAAATAAGGAGCCTCATCCTGCTTCGTCCCCAAGAGTAAAACAAAAACTCTGGGGACTTCGCAGAGGGCTCTACCTGCCCTCGCCTGCTCTATCTCACATTTCCTTATGGAAATGGAGTTTTTCGAGCCTCTTTTCAGCTGTAAAGGCGGCTCTTTACGGGCTACGGGGCTGGCGGTCCCAAGAGACCGTCTGACAGTGACGGAAGCCAAACCGGAAGCCGAGAGATTTATAAATTCTTAACCGCTGATACAGATAATTTGTCTTCCTTTTTAGAGAGAGACTTTCATTCCCAGTTATACAGCACTGTAATCAAATAGCTTTTTAAGATATGAAAAATGTGAAAACAAAACCTGTACCTTCTCCATTTTGGCATTTTAGTTCCAGTGAATTGTATGTATTTTTAAGACTTTTAAAATTAATGTGTAATGAGATTGGCAATATGCATAATTATAATATTCAGATCTGATTAGTGGAATGCTAATTGCCTACTTGTGAATTAGTAAATTGAGATGCATCTGTGTATTAGTAAATCTCCATCAAATTGAGGTGCATCTACTTAATTTATCAAAACATTACTAAAGAATAGACCTAAAATTTTAATATTCTAATCTGGGTGAAGCAATTAAAACTATAGAATATTTGAAGATGATATGGCTAAGAATATTAGATACTTTTAGGCCTACTTGTATGAGTCTTCTTTGTAAGAAATGAGGTGCTTGGCTAAATACTCTATAATTAGGGTTATTAAGAGTAATGATTCATATAGAGAAGATAAAGTGTACTTACTCCTAAACACAATACCATTTTGTGGAACACATGAAAAATGCCTTTTTAGTTTTGGTTATTAAGATGTGTCTTAGCTATCAGAATTTTTTCAGTTAAAGTATCTTGACCATGAATTAAAATATACATGAATTTTTAATTGCACACAAAACATGACTTTACCATAGCTACACAGAACAACAACTCAACTTTCCATAATTCATGTATCTCAGTGTATAAATAAAAGAAGTACAATATAAAACAAACATAGATGGGCAAAAGACTGTTTAGTGTGTATTTAAAAAGTATATATTATTTAGGTATTTTTCATAGGATTTCTTCAAAACTGCAAAACATGAAGCAATTTATCTTAATATGGAATCTATGACTACTGCTTTATATAAAGAAAAATAATATTGTGAAAATATATTTACTATCCCTTACCTTTTATACATCTTAAAATTTAATGAGATTCAGGAGCTTGTGGATAATGGCAGAGTTATAAATGAAGCTTATGAGTTAAGAGAAGATTCTGTCTGTTTTGGTATTTATTTGTGGATGTAGTAAGTGCTGAAAATTCACTTTCATGAAAACATGTTGATGCAATCAGTAATAGGATTCCTAATTTTGATTTAATGCTTATTATCTGAGAACTTCCATCAAAAAGATTTCAGCTTCATTGAATACATCCAAGCTATTCAGGAATATTGGTGTTCATGAAACATAATTTAAAGATTATTTATATACACTGTTCATACCCAATATAAATATTTCCAAATGACATAATAATAATAATAATAATAATAATAATAATAATAATAATAACAACAACAACAACAACAACAACAATAACAACAACTTTATTGTCATTGTACCTGTATACACAGTATACCCATACAACGAAATTCACTTAAGACCCAAAGACCAGGCCCAACACACATAACAATCCCCAAACACACCCCCACCCACCACAAATTCCCCACCCCTAAACCACCCAAATAGAATAGAAATGAATAATATAGAAAAAACATCTAACTGTTTTAACACAAACTAAACAAAATATTTTGTTGGTAAAAAAACAAAAGTTTTCTTCTACATCACCAATACCATTTGATGAATGCTAGCAGAATAGAATTCTGCAGGATAATAGGTAAAACATGCAGTGTGTGTAATTTATTGCTACAACTGAATTATACTAATGAATTTCTTTAAAAATTGTGTATGAAAAATAAACAGTCCCTGATTTACCATATTTTTCGGTGTATAAGATGCATTTCCCCTCCCCCAAAAAGTGGGTGGAAATGTCTGTGCATCTTATACAGCAAATGTTGCCGAAGCCCTGCCCACACTTCAGCCTCTGCCTCCCAGCAATTTACCTCCTTGCAGCAAACAGCAAACAGCCTGGTCAGCTTCAGCACAGCCTGATTTAGGACAAGCAGCTGGTTGGCAGTTGGATTGGCCTCCTGGAATACTGCCTATCAGCTCTCCCAGACTGCAGGGATTGCCACCGCCCATCACCGCCGTCATCGCCCATCACTGCTGCCGCCTATTGCTGCCTCTGTGCACCCCATTTTTGGCCTCCGCGGGTCCTGTTTTTGGCCCATTCCAGGTGGCAGGGATAGGAGGTGGCGGCAGCGATCCCTGCTGCCTGGAACAGGCCAAAAACAGGACATGCGGAGGCCAAAAATGGGGTGTGCAGAGGCAGCAATAGGCGGCAGCAGCAATGGACAGTGACGGGTGGTGGTGATCACTGCAGCCTGGAACAGCTGATAGGCAATATTCTGGGAGGCCAATCCAACCACCAATCAGCTGCTTGTGCTAAATCAGGCTGTGCTGAAGCTGACCAGGCTGTTTGCTCAATTCGGCAAACCAGCTGAAGCCTCACCCCTCCCTCCCAGCCTCTCTTCTCTGGGTGGCTCATCTTGCAGCCTGGTCGCTTGCCCGAGTTTACTAGAGTCGCTTCACACCATGACATCACCTGAGGGGAGGGGAACAGGAGCAGGGAGGCTTGCTTGTTCCCTTTCTCTGCGCCTGCACCATCGAGAGTAGCCAGGAATGAGGACCAATGAGAATTCTCCCTTCTGCCGCATCATTAGTCTTTGGGCAAAATCTCCCTTGACTTCACCTGCTGTTCAGTCTTTTAGGAGGGCACAGCTCAATTGGTGGTTCATGGCAGCCCCGGAGGAGAGTGTGGACTCCCCCCCCCACCGAGCCTACCTGGAGATGGAGGCTGCAATGGATGAACAAAGTGGAGGTGCAACCCTACAGTTCGCAAGGACCTGGGAGCCTCTGAGTTGGCTGACTGGGGAGTCCTTTGGTGCCTTCACACACACAAACACACATTTCCTGGGTGGGGGTGCCCCTCCCCCAATCATGTAGGGTCACTGCCCTGCCTACACCTCCCAAATGTATTTTGAAAAAAAATGTAAAAAATCAGTTTCATTGTTTCATATATTTGTTTAAAATACAACAAAATTTGTGAAATAAAAACATTTTTTTTCTCTGTAGTTTGGTGCCAATATAAATCTATGTTCGGTCACTCAGCCAGCTATTTGGGTAGCAGCTGGTGTTTCACAGTAGTTTCATAAAGCATCAAGACATTTCATGGAAAAAAACAGTAAAGTTCAAATATATACCAATGCAATTCCATGCTAAAAAAATATGACTCAGTAGATTTACAGTTTTAGATTATTGAAATATGAGTTGGATCTAAATTATGACTTAATCAAGCCAAGTTTACAAATAATATTAAAACAGATTATTGGTAATTTATATGTTAACCATATTTTTTTCTTCCTAGCATTTTTTGTGGAGAATCAACCGTTTTATGTAGTGGTTAGGTCAGGTATGACTGACTGGCTTGTCCCCCCAAACCTGACATCATGGGCTATGAGACAGTGATTGGCCCAAAATCACCCAGCTGGCTTTCTAGCCTAAGGCAGGACCCACAGTTTCCTGGTTTCTGACTTGGTGCCTTACCCAGCAGACTAAATTGGCTCTCACATGTGTTAAGGATAGTTTTTTTTTATTTAAGATCCATTGATTTCCCTATGAATTATAGTACAATATAGTATAATTGGTATTGTATGGTATGGTATGGTATGGTATGGTATGGTATGGTATGGTATGGTATGGTATGGTATAATTCATTCTTGATGCCATCCATTTAGCCATGGAAGTTTTAAATAAATAGTCTTCCCAATATCTGTTTATTTCAAAAACATTATTATACATAATCTTGTATCACTGACTGAACTGTAGAAATTCTTAGAAGCTGGGAGGGGGGAGTCCTTTTGTAAAAAGAACCAAATAGATCATGAAACTTTGTTGATTGCTTAATCTTCTGTAAAACTAAGACAGTAAAGGTATAATGAAGTGCCACCTGAATACTTGAGGCAGCATACTTTCTCAAGATAATCACGATAGTAGTGGCAAGATTTTTTTTTGTATAAGTGCACGATAATAAAAAAAAAATTCCAAATAAAAATCAATAGAAGATTCCCTGCCTGGAGAGACAATGCCTCTATGACTCTGGACACACAGAAGCAACAAAGCATGTGTATCTTTAATGCCTGTATTCACTGCAGAGATATTTGTACTCATCTCACCATTACTAGATAAATACTCAGGGCACAAAGTTCTACACCACTCTATTGCTTTCAGATACCAACCCTGCTGCAATATACAAGGTTGCTAGGACCTGTGCTACACACTAGACTTAATGATAGATTTATGGCATACTGAAATGTTCTGTCATTTGATACAGTTTTCCATATACTAACTTTTATGTTCCCTTACACCCATCTAATGCTTTACCTCTTTTATATTCTTGTTTTTTTATATATACTTTGTTTTAATGTATTTTTATAGCGTTTAGCTTTTCATTATTATTAGACTCTGATGTATTTTTTGTGCTTTTTAATTGACTGGACCCCATCCTCCTTATGCTGGTTTATGACCACAGTAAGGATTTAATTTAATTTTTAATTTGTAACTAGAGCGAAAGCTATATTTGAAAATCTGCTCATGTCTCAGTCTGACATAGACCTTAATAACAATGTACAGGTAAAAAAAGGTAAAGGTTTCCCTGTTCAGCGGGTCCAACTCTAGGGCACACTACTCATCTCATTTTCTTGGCCAAGGGAGTCAGCATTGTCCAAAGACATTTTCTGTGATCATGTGGACAGCATGGCTATATGCCAAAGGCACACGGAATGTTGTTACCTTCCCGAAGTGGTACCTATTAATCTGTATTTACATTAGCATGCTTTCAAACTGCTAGGGGGGCATGAGCTGGGGCAAGGAACAGAGCTCATCCTGTATCACCACGCTTGGGTCTCCAATCCAGGTTTGTCAGCTTTATAGCGTAGCGTAGCGTAGCTAGCATAGCATAGCATAGCATAGCATAGCATAGCATAGCATAGCATAGCATAGCATAGCATAGCATAGAATACAATACAATAGAATAGCAGAATTGGAAGGGACCTTGGAGGTCTTCTAGTCCAACCCCCTGCTTAGGCAGGAATCCCTACACCACTTCAGACAAATGGTTATCAACTTTGTAATCCTATTCCAAATTAATAAAATCAATTCTGCTAATTAGAACGTATATTTAAAAAGACATAAGAACTCTGACAAGAAATTCCTGCTCTATATTAACACTTTTAAAATGGCTTCGCTGGCCTAATCTTGTCAAGAACAAGGAGAAATCCAACCTAGAAATAAGGAGGAATTTTCTAACAGTGAGAACAATCAACCAATGGAACAGCTTGCTTTCAGAAGTTGTGGGAGCTTCATCACTGGAGGCTTTCATGAAGAGATTGGACGGCCATTTGTCAAAAATAGTATAGGGTCTCCTGCTTGGGCGGGGGTTGGACTAGATGACCTACAAGGTCCCTTCGAACTCTGTTAATCTGTATGATCTGTAACTTTCTATTGTTTCTGTGCTGACTGCATTCCTGCGGTTTTGTTATTGCACCTAAGTATTCTCCTGTTAAATGGTTCTTGGCTGTCTGCCAGGAGCTATTAACTGAAGGGAGAGAGAAAAAGAAGAAAAAAACCTCTCTTTCACTTTATTTCCTCCCTGAGTTTTAAAGGGGCTAGCATTTTTCAGCTGAGGAAACAGCTACCATATTTTTCAGAGTATAAGACACACTTTTTTCCCTCCTAAAAGAGGGTGGAAATGTTGGTGCGTCTTATACACTGAATACAGCCATTTTTGGCCTCCCGAAGCCCCACAAGTCCCATTTTTGTGAAAAATGGGCCCGTTTTTTGCAAAAATGGTGCACAGAGAGTTTGGGAGGCCTGCAGAGTGCTCCTGGGGGCTGCGGAGGGCAAAAATGGGGGCATTTTTGCTCTCCCCAGCCCCCAGGAACATTCTGCAGGCCTCCCAAACCCTCTGCGTGCCCCATTTTTTGCAAAAGTGAGCAAAAAATGGGCCTGTTTTAGCAAAAAATGAGGCATACAGAGGGTTTAGGAGGTCTGCAGAGTGCTCCTAGGAGCTGAAGGAGGGCCAAAAACCTTTTTCCCCCTTACTTACCTCTTCGAAATCTTGGTGCATCTTATACCCTGGTGCATCTTAGAGTCTGAAAAATATGGTATGTGGCTATTTCTTCTTTTTCTTTTCCCTTCCTTTGGTTAATTACAAACGAGTAGGAACATCTGAGGTGTGTGTGAGCTGCTGGAATCAACAGGCAGGCAGGCAGCCTTGACTATTCAGCTGGTTCATAAAACTCCACAAAGAGTTAACAAACCGTTCTCCTGAACCAGTGCGAACCGACTGAATCCAGTGGTGCAATACAGTCTGTTTGAGTGAACCGGTAGTTAAATTGCTAGTTGGCCTTGCCCCTTCTGGCCCCGCCCCTTCCAGGAATCCCCATGTGCCCCATTTTGGCTCCCAGGTTAAGCGCAGGGAGGCCTACTAGGCCCAGAACAGGGCACGGGGGGTCGGTGTCCCCTCGTGGCCCATTTCCATTCCCAGGAGGCTTCAGGGAGTCCACCTAGGTCCAAAATGGGGCACGAGGAGACAGCCCCCCCCCCGTGGCCCATTTTCGCTCCCAGGGGGGTGCAGGAGTCTGAGTGCTGCCTGCCACACATTCCTGGCCATGCCCACCATGGCCACAACCACCCAGCCGGTCATTAGGGTAGAGAACCAGTTGTTAAATTATTTGAATCCCACCACTGCCTCTAACCCATGCCATTTTGTTTATGAACAGGTAACTTGAGACTCTCTAACTCTTTATTATAAAACCTATTAGGAACTAATAGAATTAAGGGCAGTGGGTATCATTGTGGAAAAACTAGGGACATAATTACTCCTAGAGCGTGCCTCCAATCTTGGTGCTCACTTCCCAAGCTCATTAGACTTATTTGAAATTGGATTACAATGAACTAGCTTCAGTGTCTTTTCATTCATTTATCAATCACTGATACTGTTTTTTGAGAAAACATTTTGAAATAATAAAGAAAAATCTTTAAACCATATTCTGTAGAGAGTATTATATGGCCTCATTCTAACAACTCAGCAAATCTTGTTTTGGAAATGACTTTACTGATTTTGTCTGGGCTCAAGAGCTACAGCATGGATTTAGGAAAGTGCTGAATGCATTCATAATCCATTTCAGAAAATTTAAATTCAGAGTAAAAATAAACTTCCTTATGTTTACATGGGCAAATCATGACAGGAGACCAGTCTCCATTACATCTTATTAAAATTTAAAATTACACTACTGTAGCGTCAGCCTTACGCAAACCATACTCCTCAGAGTCTGCGTTTCCCCATGCTGGATCTCAGCATTAATACACCTTCTACAGAATCTCCAGGACAATCAATCATTCTTTGCCAAAGAAGTCGCTCTTCTCCTTGAGAATCCATCCAGTCAACTTCTTTGCCATTGCTTATACCTGTAAAATTGCAAAGCACGGTGGTCAGCTGATCTTTTTTTTTTTACATCAGAGGTTCATAATAGTGGTGAAATCCAAACCAGTTTGCTACCGGTTCGCTGGCCGCAAATGCGCACTGTGTGTGCATGTGCAGTGCGCACCAAATGTGTGTTCTGCACATGTTCGTGCATGCTCAGTACACACTAAAAGGAGGCTTGGGAAGGGAAGTAGAAGCGAGGGGGGGATCAGCTGTGGTGCGTGATTTAGCTTCACTAGAAAGCAGGATTTCCTGCTTTCTAGCAAAGCTAACACACACTGCACAGCTGATCCCCCCCCCCACTGTTCTACTTACCTTCTCAAGCCTCCTTTTGGTACATGCTGCATGTACGCACATGCTCAGTACACGCCAAAAGGAGGCTTGGGAAGGTAAGTAGAACAGCGGGGGGATCAGCTGTGGTGCGCGATTTAGCCTTGCTAGAAAGCAGGATTTCCTGCTTTCTAGCAAAGCTAAACCCCGCTGCACAGCTGATCATCAGAACCAGTAGCTTTTTTTAAACTACCGGTTTGCCTGAACCAGTAGCTAACTACCAGTTCGCTTGAACCAGAGTGAACTGGTAGCATTTCACCCATGGTTCATAACATATGATACTCCAGGTTCACAAGAACTACAGCAACTCTTTTCAAACTGTCATCTGTAGCTCTGGTTTCTACCATTGGTACAGTGTCAAATTTACAGTTTCATTTAAAATGAGCAATGAGCAATTAAGACTGGAACAAAAGGAACAAAATATGAAAGACTTAATATCTTAATAATATCTATGTTACAAACTGGAAGCTGTTGCCCTTAAAAATAATTCCTAGACAATTCTTACAAGAGTAGTAGGATGGAGAATAAAATACCTTGAAAAATAAATCTAAAAACCCATTTGACTCTGGCCATCTTCTTTTTTTGTATTAATTATAGGACAATAACTTAGCAGTCCTTCTTATTGGGAATTCTAATCAGATTTATTTGCTTCTTTTATTATTATTTTACTATTATTTATTCTTTTTAGCTTTACTTTTAGGCAAACATCAGAATGGGTTATCATAAATATTTTTAATTCAAACACAGACAACATTTTCTGGGTCAGCAATCCAAAACTTTGCAAAAGGCCAGTGGGCAATAATAAAGACTGATTTTTCCTATCTGTTTTTTCATATCATTCAAGAAATGATAAGAGTGGGGATTTATTGATATATTTATCATGAGATTTCTATGCTGTCTTTCATTCAGAAGCTCAAGGCAACATATATAGTAAGCTTTCACTTATTTTCCTCCATAGCAGAGCTGGGCTGAGAATAAGTGAGTGGTCCAAAGTCAACCTCCATGACCAAGCAGGGTCTAAAACCCAAGTCTTCTCCCTCCCAATCCAGTACCTTATGCATGGAGGGGTGCATTTAAATTCCCAAAAGCCCTGCATTTCCATTTCCCGCATTTTTACAATATCTTTTTTGGAAGATATGGAAAGTTTTCACTATAAGCCAAAGGCTGCAAGAAAAAGAGCTAAAGAGATCTCTCAAGCACTGATATCCTTTTCTAAATATAGAGTATTCTAAATATTTCACTTGTTACTTCCTTTCAATTCCATTCTATCAAAGGGAAGGTCTATCCACACCTACCACTTCCAATACTCAACCGAACACCACCCAGGAAAATGTTGCTGGCGAGAGACTCCTTGTCCCAAACAGTGAGTTCTACGCAGACATTGTGTATATCTCTAGGGTTCAAGCCACTAAAACTGAACATATGATTCCAGTAGGGATTCACACTCTTTTTTATTACATGGGTTTTATACTTTGAAGATTTGTTGTCAGGAAGCAAGTATCTAAGAGAGAAAAGGAAGGAGAAAAAAAATAAGAATATAGAGGTTTGTTATGAATGTCATAATAATTATAATTGAGAAGATACTGATGTATCACTCAACAGCTATGTGTAATCTATAATCATTCCCTCAAAGGAATAAATTATAACAAAAGATTTATCATAAGAGTTGGCCACTGCAAGATTCATTGAGCCCTTTTTATTTGGAAATTTTTTACTTTCTTAAAACAAAACTCTGACATGGAGCAATATTGTGATTTATAAATAATACAGAGCCATATAGATTTATTTTTAGATTATATTAGCATGTAGTAGGAGGTGAATTATGAATTGGACCAGGACAGCAAATGCAATATTATGTTAGCTGAGATTAAGAGATACAATACTATATCCTGATATATGAATATTATTTTTCCATTCAAAATATTCAAAGGTAGAAGGAAGTAAAGGTGCAAAGTTCTAAATCTTGCCACCAAACGGGACATTTTCGAGAAACAAATAGATGATCATATAAGTGATTACTAGGACAATTGGAACCGAGAATTCCATTGGTAAGCAATGTGATCATAAAGTGTGACATCACATTACTGGCTCACTTAGCAACAGCAATTCTCAGTTGCTGTCATTAAACAGCAATCTTGTTAAGCAAGGCCCTCAAATGAGTCCCTGCCAGCTTTCCTATTGTCTTTGCTTGTGGGAACATCAGAAATCATAGTCACATGTCTGCAGAGACGCTATGACAGCCAGAACTCTTTAAGACCTGTCATAACCCCGCCCCCCTTATTTAGTATTATAATTTTGAACAGTCACTGAACCAATGGTCATAATGCAAGGACTACCTGTATTCAATACAGAAATATTAAATGTCTACTAGTATACATAGCCAAAGACAGAATGGAGGAAATCACCCTTTCACAAACGTATCTGAAGTGCCTCCTGATTTCACTGCCATTAAATTCTTGGCTTCCTTGATGACTATTTCCAATATGCCTCCTGATGGTACTTGTGAGGTTGACTTCTTTTCTTTCTTTGAACTCTTCTTTCCTTTAAAAGAAGGAAAACAAAAATGGAGGAATATCTGAATATATGAAGATTCCATATTTTGCACTGTATGCTATCCTAAAGTTAAAAATCAATACATATCAAACCATGCCTCTTAAGCCACAAATATCTCTGTCCTATATAAAAAACATTTTATACTATGCAACCTTATCTACATTATTTGTTCCTCAATGATTTCCAATAATTTAAAAAAATTTTAAAATGCAATTTTTCAGAAACACATATCAGTGGTGGTTTTCAATTTTTTTTTTACTACCGGTTCTGTGAGTGTGGCTTGGTGGGCATGGTATGGCATGGCTTGGTGGGCGTGGCGGGGGAAGGATACTGTAAAATCTCCATTCCCACCCCAATCCAGGGGAAGGTTACTGAAAAATCCCCATTTCCTCCCAATCAGCTGGGACTTGGGAGGCAGAGAATAGATGGGGGTGGAGCCAGTCAGAATGTTTACTACCAGTTCTCCGAACCACTCAAAATTTCCACTACCGGTTCTCCAGAACTGGTCAGAACCTGCTGAAACCCACCTCTGACACATATGCTCATTAAAAAAATATGTTCACTTTGTTGTGATTCGTGGAGGCCCTGGCAACAGGGATGCTGCCGGTGGATTGGCTAGAGGGGAGTGGCTAATGCAAGCGGGAGATTGTCTGAGCTCCTATTGGTTAAGCACGTTGGACAGCTCTGAGTATAAAAGAGCTGTCAGTTCCAGAAAGCTCTCTGTTCCGTTCCTATAATTGCTGTTGTGATAAATAAACCGTTCTTGTTCATGCTACCTCGCCTCATTAATGTCTCAGCTGACAATGGAACACTGGCGACGAGGATGGGATTGCCGTGGTAACACCTGCTGAGACATTAGAGGTAGGCAGAAATGGCACTGCCAGCGTTTGCCCCTTATGACGCGCTCGCAGAGTCGTGGGATGCCTACATGGAGAGATTTGAATGTTTTCTTGAGGCAAATGATTTCACTGATCTCTCCAGCAGCAAGAAAAGGGCACACTTCTTGAATTCCTGCGGCCCTGAGGTGTTTGCGACCGCCCGAGCATTGTTCGCGACCGCCCCGGTGCACACGGCCCCATGGAACTTGTTACATGAAAAGTTGAAGAGCCATTACTCCCCGGCCCCTTCTAAAATAGCCCGCCGTTTCAAGCTGCGGCAAGTAGTACAGGAAGAGGGGGAGTCAATAAATCATTACATGGCTTATTTGAGAATGGCTGCTCTAGATTGTGAATACAGAGATTTAGACGATGCACTAGTGGAGCAGCTGGTGTGCGGGGTCAGGGATATCTGGCTTCAGAGGCGGCTGTTGGCCAAAAAAGATCTGGACCTGCAGACCGCTCTAGAAGAAGCCCAGGTGGCGGAAATGTCGGAGAAATCCACCGCGGATATCAGGAAATCTTTTCCTCCATCAGCCCAGGCAGCTGCCTCAGTGAACCTGCAGGACATCGCCTCAGACAACTCCACTGATGAGGAGGAGATGGACGTCAGCCACCTATTGGTATCCAAACCCCGGCGGAGTGCTTCAAGAGTGAAGTCGGGACCTCCCGCTGGCTGCCTCAGCTATGGGGAAGACCATCCCAGAGCGACATGTTGTTTCCGGTCAGCCGTTTGCCACCATTGCAGCAAACAAGGGCATATTGCTAGAGTCTGCCGTTCGATGGCTAAGGCGCCTGCTGTTCCAAAGCCTTGTCGCCCCGGCAAGGAGAACTGTTTCTCCATTGTCCATGAACGCAGTGTTGCTGAGGTGACCGCATGCCCGTTAAAACAAATGGCACTAAACTCTCAATGACAGTAAAATTAGAAGGCGCCTCCTGTCAGATGGAGTTGGACATGGGTTCCGCTAAATCCATAGTGTCCTGGGGGATCTTGAAACAACTGATCCCCACTATTACAAAGAGACAGCTAGAGCAGTGCCCAATTAAACTGAGGGTATCAGGGAAATTTTATCCCGATCCTGGGACAGGGGCATTTCCTGGTTGAATCAGAGGGTTTTGTGGGGCTTCTTCCTTTAATTGTGGTCAAAGGGGTCCTGCCTAGTCTGTTAGGCATGGATTGGTTCAGGGCGCTAGGGTTAAAAATATCTGGGATACACTCCATGTTGGTATCTGGGGTAGATGGCCTTTTCACTGAGTTTGCCGATGTGTTCGCAGGCACTTTAGGAAAATACGTGGGGTCTCCCATTTCCTTGAACCTAGATCCCAATGTAGCACCAATACGGCTTAAGCCACGCAGAGTCCCTCTTGCACTCAGGCCCAAGGTAGACGCAAAATTAGACAAGCTAATTGCCCAAGGGGTCCTGGAACCAACTGACCACTCCAAGTGGGAGACACCCATAGTGGTCCCCATAAAACCTGACAGCTCTGTGAGAATCTGCGGAGATTTTAAATGTACTTTAAATAGGGCCTTGCAGGCAAATCCCTACCCTGTCCCTGTAGTCCAACACCTGCTGCACTCCCTGGGGCCTGGGTCCCTTTTTGCTAAATTAGATTTGGCCCAGGCGTATCAGCAGCTTTCGGTGGATGACGCCTTGGCCGAGGCTCAAACCATCGTCACCCACCGGGGTGCGTTTAAGTGCCGGCGCCTGCAGTTTGGGATTAGCGTTGCCCCTGGCCTTTTCCAAAACCTCATGGAGCGGCTGCTCCATGGCCTGCCGGGAGTAGTGCCCTACTTTGACAATGTGTTCATCTCCGCTTCTTGTCAGGGTGAGCTCATCGAAAGAGTTAGGGCCGTCCTTCACCGTTTTCACTCCTGTGGCCTCAAACTGAAAAGGTCCAAATGTGTCATTGGGGTTTCCAAAATTGAGTTTCTGGGATATCTGCTTGACGCTAGGGGGATCCATCCCACTCCTTCCAAAGTGGCAGCAATTAAACACACTGCCACACCCACTTGCCGCGTGGAACTGCAGTCCTTCCTGGGGCTATTAAACTTTTATAATGTGTTCCTGCCCCACAAGGCCTCCCTGGCTGAACCTTTTCATAGGTTACTAGCAAAAGACACCACATGGTCCTGGAACCACGAACACGACCGTGCCTTTCTGAATGTGAAAGACTTGCTTTCCTCCTGTGTGGTTTTGGTGCAATATAGCTCAACTCTACCTCTCACGCTAACAGCAGACGCCTCCCCCTACGGAATTGGGGCTGTGTTGAGCCATCGTTTTCCCAATGGGGTTGAGGCGCCCATTGCGTTTTATTCCAGGACCATGTCTTCTGCAGAATGTCGGTATAACCAGCTTGACTGGGAGGCTTTAGCCATTGTGGCCTCTGTTAAAAGATTTCACGATTACCTGTATGGTAGGCCATTTGAGCTAGTAACAGACCATAAGCCCCTACTGGGGCTTCTTGCAGGTCACCGCCAAACGCCTCAAGTTCTATCCCCCCGTATGGCCCGGTGGGCTGTTTTCCTGGCCGCATATAATTACTCTTTAACTTACCTCCCGGGGAAACTAATTCCTCATGCGGATGCCCTGAGTCGCTGCCCCTTGCCGGCGCCAGTGTTAGATCCTGCACCTGCCCTTCCTGTACTTCTGGTAGATGAGGTCGCTTTGCCAGTGACCGCAACCGACATTGCTGCCCACTCCCGCCGTGATAGGGTCCTGTCCCAGGTCCTTGACTGGGTGGGCAGGGGGTGGCCGTTAGGGTGGGTGCCCAGTCAATTTGACCCATACCGGGCCCGGTAGCATGAGCTATCCGTGCAATTAGGGTGTCTCTTGTGGGGGCATCGGGTGGTGGTTCCCCCTGATCTACGGGTTAAGGTGCTAGAATATTTGCACGTGGGCCACCCCGGCATCGTCCAGATGAAGGAGTTGAGCCATAGTTATGTGTGGTGGCCTGCATTGGACAGGGATGTCTCTGAATGGGTGGCTAAATGTCCTAACTGTCAGGGGTTGAAGTCAGCGCCACCTTCCACTCCTCCCCGGGAATGGGAAACCCCTAGGGGGTCCTGGTCTAGGATTCACCTAGTTTTCGCCGGCCCATTCATGGGCCGGACCTTCTTGATAGTAATAGATGCCCTGTCCAAATGGGTTGAGTTGGAACTAATGGGTTCCACAACCTCCGAGGCAACCATCCTGGTGTTGCGCTGCCTATTTGCTACCCATGGCGTTCCAGATGTGGTGGTGACAGATAATGGGCCACAGTTTACGTCCGCCACATTCC
This sequence comes from Arizona elegans, assembly GCA_022577455.1. NCBI lineage: Eukaryota > Metazoa > Chordata > Lepidosauria > Squamata > Colubridae > Arizona > Arizona elegans. The sequence goes on along the minus strand of JAKOOJ010000006.1, from coordinate 50,517,768 downwards.
AGTGCTTCCTTGCCAGTTTGGGAATTCGCCACGCCCAGGTTGCCCCGTACCACCCCGCGGGAAATGGGTTGGCTGAACGAGCTGTGCGATCTGCCAAAGAGGCTCTCGCCCGGCTATCGCCAGCAAACTGGCAAGAGAAAGTGGCCGCCTACCTAACCGCCCAGCACACAACCCCTTGCCCGACTACTCACAGAAGTCCCGCCGAAGTGTTGATGGGACGACGGTTGCGAACAGTCTTAGACCATCTACACCCCACTTATACCCCAGAGGGTCCCCAGAGTTTTGAAGGGAAAGCCAGGGGATACAGTTTTTGCACGCAAAATTTATTTGAATCCCACCACTGCCTAACATGAGCACTATTTTGTTCTTGTGTGAGTTTCTAGAGTGAATTTATGCTCCAAACCAGATGCAACTTCAACATATATTTATGGTCCAAGACCAATCACAATAAAAGATCAGTATATAATCTAATAACTATAAAAGGAAAATTTTAAATTGCAAATACTGTAAATCATAAAACAATTAGCGAGCTTATAGTTAATAGCATGAAGGAGGAATAGCATGAAGCAGTTTCTAACAGCTATGGCTATTGATGAAGTTTTGCAATCTTCTTAGAGGTTTTTGAAGAGTAGTTACCTAGGAGAAGGATAATGGCCTCCTGGTCACTTTGTAGTTTCAAATTCTTTTAGAAAGTAGTAAACCAATTTGAACAGCAACAAATGCAATATTTTGCAGCACTGGATTTTTGTTCCTAATGACTGCAGAAGATCATGAATTAAAACAATTCAAGAGAAACATTGCTGGATGCATCAACAGGATATTTTTTTTACCTTGAATCTCTCCCAGAGGAAGTGTTAGGTTCCTCTCAGGTGGGGTGTACCGTAAAGCAACAATTATTTCTCCTTTATACTGCAGCCCAATATCAGTAGCAATCTCCATCTAAGACAAGAAAGTAAAATAGAACAAAGTCTTGTTTAATAAATATTCACCTTCACTTTTATAACATGTTGCACATTATTTTGAGGTATACATAATTACAGGCAGAGCAATCTAAAAGAAGAATACAGATGAGCTTCAAATGACCAAACCTCTACTTCCTATACTCTATGAGCTTCCAGCAAGGAAGTAGGTAGGTTTTTTTTTTATTTCTTTAAAATTGTCATAAAATTGAGTTCAAGCCACTCAAAGTATGTATGTATGTATGTATGTATGTATGTATGTATGTATGTATGTATGTATGTATGTATGTATTTATTTATTTATTTATTTATTTATTGGTTTGATTTATATGCCACCCTTCTCTGGAGACTCAGGGCAGCTTACAATGCGTTAAGCAATAGCCTTCATACTTTTGTATATACCTGCTTAGTAGGGCTTTCGCCCCCCCCCCCCTTAAGCGGTGTTCTTTTTGTACAAAGTCAGCTTATTGCTCCAACAATCCGGGTCCTCATTTTATCTACCTCGGAAGGATGGAAGGCTGAGTCAACCTTGAGCCTGGTGAGATTTGAACTTGCAGTAATTGCAGGCAGCTGGCAGCTAAGTGCTACTTAACAGCACTTTAGTGTGCTGCGCCACCAAGGCTCCTTGGTAAAAAGTAAAGTTTTCCAATAGTTCTTTTATTCTTGTGTTATTCAAACAAAAAGCAAGGCAAGTGTGCAACTAAACTTAATTAGTTCCTTTATATTTGTACATATAATTGTCTAATTTCAAAGTTATCTTACTACAATAAGTTATGCCCAACAAGGTTATTCAAATAACTGTGCCCAACAAGGCTACTCAAATTGCTGTAAGTATTACTACCCAACTAGGTTACTCATTCACACAATACTCACATACACTCTCAAAACAGGTGATCAGGCTGGATCAGTGGGCTAGGAAGCAGATTCAGGGCATGCCCTGCTCCAACAGGAGTCTGGCTTCATTGAGTCTTCTCTTTATACCCAACTTGTTTACTCAAAGTCCATGTGTATGGTACATCTTGTCCCAGCCACATCAGGAACTTTACACCCTTGCTGTTCATTCCAAGAATCCCATTGCATTCCTTATGCCCACTAATGCACTACCTGGTATCACCAACAATAAATCACTCATACACATACCCAGAATCTCTCTTTATCAGTAGTATACACATTCCAGCAACATGAGTTTCCTAGTGAGTTCATGAAAAGACTAACTATGGTTGCATAACAGAAGTTCATAAAAAGTTCATATCACAGGTGTTCTATATGCAGGCCTTCTATATTCCTAACTAATATCATATTTGTAATATATTCATAACATCTAAAATAAAATACATAAAATATATAACAAAATGCCCAGTTCCTAGGTATTTTTGTCTCTCTTGTAAAACAGCTTTAACCACCGCAAAGCTTCTTTCAATCTGTCCAGCACGTGCCATCTCTTTGTCTAGTAGCTGAAGGTAGAGAAGAAAAGTGACCAACTTTCCCACTGCAACATGAGGGTGCTTCTAAGAGAGGCTTTCTTCGTAGGAGGCTATAAGAATGCTAGTTTAAATTTAATAAAGAATTTGGATCATTGTAAAAGTGGAGCTTTCCTGCAAAACCACTGCTAGTTCTTTAATAGGGATAGAAATGGGAACTAAGGGGTCTTGTGACATTCAGCATTGTTCTGATATTTATCTAATTGATAGTATACCTTGTCACTACGATTCCCACTTAACTCTAAGCTGTATGCAGACTTCAATAATATCATGATGGCTTTGCTATTCCTCTGTTTTTTTATCAAATTTATCACATTAATGTATTTTCAAATTTCAACAAAACAAAGTAAATCAGAAATAACTCAAGCATTAGGGTGGGGAGGAAAACAAGAAAAGGAACAAAGATGAATACATATTAGAACAATTAAATATACAATGGTATCAAGTTTTAAAAAATGAAACCAGAATCACATAGGGCCACATATGTTTGGAGAAGGCCAGATGTTTCAGGAAAGAGATGTAACTCATATAACTAACTATGGCATTTATCTGGCTTGAGTAGCCAAAATTCTTCATGAATCCAGGTGCTAAAAAAATTGTTAGAATTGTTATGACAAATCACAAAGTAATTCTGAAAGTTAAGAATATTTTTTTAAATTTCTGCACTATCTTGTAAATCAAAGATGGGCAATAAATAGCCTTCCATTTCCCCTTAACCACAGCCAGCATGACTGATGATGAGCAATAGTGCAATTTTATTTTCACAATATCTGGAGAGCGATAAGTGAGTTAGAGGTCTTCCCCAAAAATAGATATACTTGTCTTCGTAACAGACTAAAATATGTGTTACAGGAATTATCCATTCCTTTTGGACTACAGAAGCACAGAAGGTAAAAAGAACAGATTTCACATATTAGATTGCAAATGGAATGATAAAACTTGCAGTTTGTCAGACAGGAACAAACTGATCTGTCCAAACTGCAGGAAAACACTGGCATCTGTAGTTTGATACAGCCTTTGTGGGATACACAATAATTCCTCAGTAGTTTTATTGTTGTGATGGCTTTAATTTCAAAACTCAAAGAACATTATACAGTGGACCCATCTTTCAGCTAAGTTGCCTTCAACTTCACAAAGCAAATGAAGTTATTTTCTCCCAGTTCCCTATTTGTACAGCTTGCTGTTTAAAAAAAATGCTGTCTAATACAAAGAAAAGCCTAGACTGTTGTCAATTCTCTTTGTTGCATGAATTCTAACTTCTTCATAAATTTGCATGCCACTTCTCTAAACCAACAGGACCTTCTCACCTTGGGCTGAAGCATGAACCATTCATCAATTTGATTTTCAAAGTTCCAGGAGTCCAAGGGAATCTCTACTTCTCCCAGAAAGCTGTTACGCCCAAATCTGTCATAATGCCAGACAGAAAGTTGCAGAGTCCGAGTCTCAAGCTGCGTGTGGCTAATGACATACTATTGAGTGAGGATAGAAAAGAAGCATATTTTTAAGGAAAATATTTTTAGAAACCAGTAAGTGAGAGAATGGAACTTCTAAGTATATCCAAAGTTATTAACAGATAATAAATGATGCAATATTTTCCCTTCCTACAAGTGCAATTAAAATTATGAAGGGGAAATGCATAAAAAGTCATTATTCTCCTGAAAACTTGTTTACACGTCTTAAACCATAGTCCTTCCATCTCCTCCTTTATGCATATTGATTTTACTCATTATTAAAATAAACATTATTAATTATTAAAATAGAAAGAAAATGAACAGGTGATACTAAATTCTCTAAAAATTATAAAATTATTTTTATTAAAAAAGTTGTTCTTTAAATTCCACAAGTGTTTCACATTTTTTATCTGTCTTGAATTATATAATTGAAAACCCTTTTTTAAAAAAAAAACAATTAAATAAATGAGAAGTCCTTGGTGCTCTCTGAGCTCAGAAAGAACCAAGAACTCTTCATTTCAACCCTAAGCTACAAATATTCTTCTTTAAATAAATAAATGGGAAGCAAATGCCCAGGAAGTGCACAGGATTGTCAGTTTAATGTCTACATTAGGCAAGGTCCTCAAACAAATTATAAAAGAACATGTCTGTGAGCACTTGGATATGCATACTGCAATTAGCAGGAGCCAGTGTGGTTTTGTTGCAAACAAATTGTGCCAATGAACCATATTTCCTTCTTTAATAATAGAACTACAGCTCATTGATCTGGAATGTTCTCAGGTTCTCAGCAAAGCCTTTGACAAAGTTCCTCATGGTACATATTTTTCTTAATAAAGAGACCACCCACAGTTGTTTTGTAATTGAATGGCACAAACATTTAAATAAGTAAATAATGGAAAATATGGAGTAGAAGAAACTACTGTTAGATGGGCTTAGCTGGCTGAACAATCTCATTTCATCTTGGAGAGAAGAATCAACTGGAATGCCACAGTGATTGTTTTTGACTGTGTGCAATTCAAATGTTTATCAATGACTAAGATAATGGAACTGTTTTGTGGATGATGCAAATATGGGAGAATGGCTTTAGATGAAACAGAAAATTCAAAAATACCTAGACAAAGTGGACTGAAACAAATAGCCACATAGCGCATGGGTGATATCAAGGAAACTCAGGACTGAAGACTAGAATGGGAAGTTGAAAAACATATCTTAGGAAAGTAGGAGCAAATAACTTACATGCACAACCCAAAAACTAGCTGGACATGTCCACAGAATCATCAGAAACATAGCTCAGCTCAAGGACATCTTTATCATGAAGATACTGTGCAGCCAGTGGTGGGATTTAGCCAGTTTACACCGGTTTGTGAGAACCGTTTGTTAACTCTTTGTGGAGTTCTGCGAACCAACTGAATAGTCAAGGCTGGCTGGCTGCCTGCCAGTAGCTCACACACACCTCAGACATTCCTGCTCACTTGTAATTAACCAAAGGAAGGGAAAAGCAAAAGAAGAAATAGCTACATAGCCATTTCCTCAGCAGAAAAATTCTAGCCCCTTTAAAACTGGGGGGGGGGGAGGTTATTTATTTATTTATTTTTAAATTTGTATACCGCCCTTCTCCCTGAGGACTCAGGGTGGTGAACAGCCAAGTAAAAGCATAAACTACAAACATTAAAATACAATTAAAAAGATATATATAAATTTGGCCCCATGATTAAAAACAATAACAAACAATTAAAAACATTTTAAAAAGTGTTAGGCCAGCCCGGCTCTCTGGAAAAAGGTTTTAAGGACATGACGGAAGGCACCGAGGTCTTGGATTCTCCTTATCTCTGGGGGCAGCTGATTCCAGAGGGTAGGTGCCCCCATAGAGAAGGCCCTCCCCCTGGGAGTCACCAGCCTACATTGTTTGGCTGATGGCACCCCAAGGAGGCCCTCCTTGTGGGAGCGCACAGGTCGATGGGAGGCTGTCAGTAGCAGCAGGTGGTCTCAAAGATAACTAGGTCCTATGCCATGGAGTGCTTTAAAGGTGATAACCAACACCTTGAACCGCACCCAGAAGACCACTGGGAGCCAGTGCAATTTACGCAGGAGAGGTGTTGTATGGGAGCACCATGCGGCTCCCGTGACTACCCGCGCGGCCGCATTCTGGACCAGTTGGAGCCTCCGGGTGCTCTTCAAGGGGAGCCCCATGTAGAGAGAGTTGACATCGTGGCATGAATGGCGAGTGTTAAACCACTGTTTTCTACCTGACAGGAGGTCCAATTGGACTCAATTGGATCCAAGCCACCTTGGAGAGGTGATGGAGGTAGACGTTTCACCAATCACAGGGAGCCTGCAAACTCACTGTTTGACCCTGGAAAACTCGTCATTCTGGTGGGGGGAAAAGGCAGCCATTAAACTGGCCAGATCGCGGCTGTGACAGCTCTGATGAAAGAGTAATAAAGGAGATGAGCAGAAAACAGCATGTGTGATCTGGGTGAGCTATTCTTAATTTCCAACTCCTGTTGAGAAATTTACCCCAGAAATTAACATCTTTCTGAAAATGAGACTCTAAAAAAGAGGAGGTGGTTTTTATTCACTCCTGGATATGGATTTGGGTGAAAGTGGAGAAATAGAATAAGGGTGCCATCTGCTGGTGGAACTGGTCAAGCAAAGGGAGAAGACCCTGAATAGTCTGATGCAATACAAAAGGCTTGGGTTCCTTAGAACTGAACTGAGCTGATAAAATTAATTGGTTGCTGTCAGGGGTGGGTTCTAATTTTTTTTACTACTTGTTCTGTAGGCGTGGCTTATTTTGTGGGCATGGCTTGGTGGGGGGGTAATGTGACTGAGTGGGCGTGGCCAACTTTTTTTTTTTTTACTTTTAAAAGCATTTTTTCTACAACCTTAAGAGGTTGCAGAAAAAAATGCTTTCAGAAGCCTCTGACGATCAGGCAACTCAGCTGGGATCGCCAGAGGCTTTTAAAGGCATTTTTTTCCTACAACCTCTTCAGCCGAAGGTGGGCAGGGTAAGCGAGCGGCGACCAGGCCGGGGACCAGTTCGGGGGCGTGGCCAGCCAATGTTATTACCGGTTCTCTGAACTACTACAAATTTTTACTACCGGTTCTTGCGAACCTGTGTGAACCAGGAGCAACCCATCACTGATAGCTGTCCTGTGGAATTAACATCTGCAAACTGTTTACACTGGATACTTAGAAACAGATGGGGAAGACATAGAAATTTGTCCTTGAGATCATTTGACTCTTTGTCGATTACAAATACATTGGACAATTCAAAAAGATATGCAAACATTGATCCAATCGCTACAAGAGGCCATAACCAAGAACCATAAAGAAATAAAGACGAAGATAGGTGATATGAGAACTGAGATGGGAGAGGTTAAGGAAAAAATGCAAAGTATCGATGAAAAACTGGGGACTTTTCAGCAAATGATAACCAAAAATGAAGAAAAGATTAAAATAATTGAAGAAAAGTCAGAACAAGTAGAAAGCCCCCTGGACGAAATGAATCAGAGACTAACACAGGCCAATAAAGAACTCAAAGGAACTGTAATTCAGTTGCAAATGGAAAAGGCTGAACACTTCCTGAGGTTTCAAAATATCAAGGAAGGGAAAAAAGGAAACATATCTGAGTTGATGGTAGAGCTATTGGCTTTTTCTTGCTGTTTGCTTGCAAGGAGGTAACTGCTGCAAAGCAGAGGCCAAAGGGTGGGAGCCAGTGCATGGGCGGGGCTACATTCGGTGTATAAGATGCACCTAAATTTTCACCCCCTTTTAGGGGGAAAAAAGGTGCGTCTTATACTTCGAAAAATATGGTAGCTAGAATGTTTAAGAATATGTCTGCCAAGTATTGGAAGTGCAGCCAAATCCCAGGCTCGTATTATCACATGTGGTGGACATATCTGAAAGCAAAAAAATACTGGACCAGAATACACACCTGGCTAGAAAAGATGATAAAAGAACATATAGATCTAAAATTTCTAAAAACAGAAACATTTCTGTTGGGCATCATACCAGACAAATACAGTAAAAGAAATACATACTTAATAATGCATGTGTTAACAGTGGCCATAATCGTGTTCCCACAACATTGGAAGGGCGAGAAGATCCCCACAGAAGAAAAGATAATAACAAAAATTTTAGAATGTGCAGAAATGAATAAACTAACATTTGAAATTAAAGAAAAGGAAGACACTGAATATTTTGAGGTATGGGATCTGTTCTATCGATGGTTGGATGAGAAAAACAGGAGTCAGAACTTCGAAAATTACAAGAGAAAGATGAATTTTATTATTGGGGTTGTTTACTGTAACTTATTAATTTTGATTAATTTTGATTAGTATTAGTAATTATTATGAGGGGAAAGCACTATTATTATAAGGTTACTATTGGAGAATGCTATTATTGTTACTATGAATTTTCCCAAAAGAATTGTAATCAGACAACACACTGTTTATATGGATTTTGAACATGTTGCTCTTTTTATATATATTAATTAAAAAATTAAAAAAAACCTCAGGGGGGAAAATAAAGTGAAAGAAAGTGGTCTTTTTCTCTCTCTCCCATGAGCTAATAGTCCTGGGCAGACAGCCAAGAACCATTTAACAGGCGAATACTTAGTTGCGATAACAAAACTGCAGGAATGCAGTCAACACAGAAACAATAGAAACCTACAGATCATACAGATTAACAGAGTTGGAAGGGACATTGTAGGTCATCTAGTCCAATCTAGTCCAACCCCCGCCCAAGCAGGAGACCCATTTCTGACAAATGGCGGTCCAATCTCTTCATGAAAGCCTCTAGTGATGAAGCTCCCACAACTTCTGAAAGCAAGCTGTTCCATTGGTTGATTGTTCTCACTGTTAGAAAATTCCTCCTTATTTCTAGGTTGGATTTCTCCCTGTTCTTGACAGGATTAGGCCAGTGAAGGCATTTTAAAAGTATTGATACAGAGCAGGAATTTCTTGTCAGAGTTCTTATGTCTTTTTAAATATATGTTCTAATTAGCAGAATTGATTTTATTAATTTGGAATAGGATTGCAAAGTTGATAACCATTTGTCTGAAGTGGTGTAGGGGTTCCTGCCTAAGCAGGGGGTTGGACTAGAAGACCTCCAAGGTCCCTTCCAACTCTGTTATTCTATGCTATGCTATGCTGTGCTGTGCTGTGCTGTGCTGTGCTGTGCTGTGCTGTGCTGTGCTATGCTATGCTATGCTATGCTATGCTATGCTATGCTATGCTATGCTATGCTAAATACTGGAACAGTGCTATTTTATCGTGCTATTTTATTTTGAGTTGGACTAAGGAGAAATTTCCTAAGGGTGAGACCAATCAAGTTGGCCACGCCCACCCAGTCACATGACACCCAGCCGGTCATTAGAGCAGAGAACCGGTTGTTAAATTATTTGAATCCCACCACTTTGTGCAGCGTATAATTTAAACCAACCAACCAGCCAATCAATAATTTCTCATTTTGACCATAAAGAAAATATTAATAAATATGATGTTGTCCCAGTTCCTACCTTACCTTAAGCATTTCATTGAATTCTGGATCAGTGCTATTACTTTTGATTTTTGTCTTTCTTTTGTTCTGGCGAGACTTGTCTGGCAGAAGATATGCTTTGACATAACTACAGAATAAATAATAGAAGATTTATCAATTTTGCTAAAAGTTACAGTATTGGTGTACAAACATGTAGATGTCCATAGGTAGTATTTAGCTTCCAGCTGCCTGCAATTACTGCGAGTTCAATTCTCACCAGGCTCAAGGTTGACTTAGCCTTCCATCCTTTCTAAGGTAGGTAAAACAAGGACCCAGTTTGGGGGCAATAAGCTGACTTTGTATAAAATATACAAAAGTATGAAGGCTATTGCTTAACGACTTGTAAGCCACCCTGAGTCTCCGGAGAAGGGCGGCATATAAATCAAAAATAAATAAATAAATAAATAAAAAATACAGAAAATTCTTATCTACAACATTGTCAAAACTAAATCAGAGACATCCGAAAGGTTATACTATATACTATACTTGCTCTCTCATGTGTTATGGTACATCAGATGTTTTTTGTTTGTTTTATGTAGCAAGAGATATATTGGAAATATATACAGTTCAAATAAATATATATTTGTAGGAAGAAAATATATATATCTATATATCCTAGACCGAATCAACAAGGATCTCCTCACACTTCACCTCAAACTCAGCAACAAGATCCACCCCGCACTTTGGGACAAATCCAAACAACTTGCCGTCTGGAGAGCCGAAACACAGACCACCCTCAAGACAGACACACACACCAACAAATTCCGAAGACTACAAGAACGCCAGAAACAATCCCCTCCACCCTCACAGCCACACATGAAACAAACAGTGCATAACATCTCAGATAGGATCCTCACCAAAGCCGAAACCAATGTCCTTTCCAAAGGATTCAACTTTGCAGTCGCTCCCAAAAGCATCCCCACTGAAACCATTATATGCGGAGTTGAAACCAGCCTGACCAAAATCAACCCCGACGATGCAAACAGAATCAGACTCAAAATCACCAACATCCTCTGCACCAGCAAGCCACCCAAAAGTAACCTACCCAAAGAGGAACAGACAGCACTACTTAACCTGAAAGAAGACACCAGCATAATAATCCTACCAGCAGACAAGGGCAATGCCACGGTGGTTATGAACACATCTGACTACCAAACCAAATTAAACAACCTACTCCAAGACTCCATATACAAACCCCTAAACACAGACCCCACCACCTACCTGGAAAAAACCACCAGATCCAAAATAAAAGCCTCCCCCATCAGCGAAGAGATTCAGCAAAGAATCATACCCAGAGAGAAATCATCCAGATGCCCTAAGCTTTATGGTCTCCCCAAGATACACAAAGAAGGAACCCCACTTAGACCCATAGTCAGCTCCATAGGCTCACCTCTACAAAACCTAGCCAAATTTCTCACCAAACAACTACAGCCCTATGCAGAATCCATCACCTCATACGTAAAAAACTCATTCCAGTTCATAGACATCATAAAGCAACAAAACTTACAGCCCAGTGACCTACTCGTGAGCTTTGATGTCATATCCCTCTTCACCCAAGTACCAATCAAAGAAGCCTTGACAGTTATCCAAAACAAATATAACCCCCCCAAGCACATCTTAGATCTGACCAACCACTGCCTATCCAACACATACTTCATCTATAATGGACAGAAATACAAACAAACAGAAGGAGCACCCATGGGATCACCCCTCTCACCTGTCATTGCCAACCTCTATATGGAATATTTTGAAACCCAAGCTCTAGAAAAATCTGATCATAAACCCAAACTCTGGCTCAGATATGTGGACGACACCTTCATAATCTGGCCACATGGGAAAGAAAAACTGGACAACTTCCTCACACACCTCAACAGCCTACACCCCAAAATACAGTTCACCATGGAAACAGAAGCGAACAACCAACTTCCCTTCCTGGATGTCTTAGTCTACAGAAAATCCAATGGCTCCCTAGGACACACTATCTACCAGAAGAAAACACACACAAACCGCTATCTGCACGCACTCTCACACCACCACCCTGCCCAGATCAACTCTGTAGCCAAGACACTCATTTCCAGAACAAAACGCTTAGCTGACGAACAACACCTAAAAACCGAACTACACACCCTCACTAACGTACTAACATCCAATGGATTCCAAAGAAATAAGATCACCAACCTAATCCAAAAAGAAACCCCCACTAAAATCCAAGACACAGAACAAGAAAACGGCAAAGCCCTCCTCCCATACATAAAAGGCACCACAGACAGAATAAGCAAAATCCTCCACAAACATAACATCAAGACAGCATTCTGCACAAACCGAAAAATATCCACCATCCTAAGGAACCCCAAAGACAAAATTGAGTTAGAAAATCAAGGAGTATATGAAATCCCATGCACCGCCTGCCCCACCACATACATCGGACAAACCAACAGATGAATAAGTGCACGCATAGAAGAACACAAGAACTCAGTCAGAAAAGAAGAACCCACTTCTTCCCTGGTCCAACACCTTAAAGCCACAGGACATGATATTGACTTTAAAAAGACCAGAACTATCGCCAAAACTGAACACTTTAACAACAGAATAATCAGAGAAGCCATCGAGATAGAAAAACGCCCACACAGCATGAACAAACGAGACGATACCTCCCGCCTACCAGCCATTTGGAAACCCGCCCTTATTGACAAACGGGTCCCTAACACGACGAATGACACCAGACCCACACTCACGAGAGCCACACAGGATGTCACCACCACACATCCACGCAGAAAGCAGACTCAAACCCACACTGATAATGAGCCACGACCAAGGACCAGAAGCCAGACTGCAGCTGCATCATTAGCCACTTTAAACCTCTCCAATCCATACATGAAGCAGACTGATACCCACCATGAAGAGCTCGCACGGCCACAAACACGAAGCCAAACAACAACAACGCAGCTCACCAGCTCAAATCCCCCTGCAACTCAGACTAAGCTGAGCACAACCAAGCCCCCACCCAAACAGAACACACCCCCAGCCAATCAGAGCACAACCAACCCCCCATCCAATCAGAGCACAGCCGAGCCCCTAACCAATCAGAACACACCTCCACCCAATCAGAACACAGCCAAGTTCCCACCCAATCAGCTCACACCCCCACTAGCAGTTAAAAGGAAGAGACAGCTGCGATCTCACATTGCTCCTGGAAGCACGAAGCCGAGAACACCAGCCTGAAGATGACGAATGAGACTTCGTCGAAACGTCGCCAAGACACTTCCAATTTTACGTGGGAGAAGACCCGAATAACCAAAGACCTACATACAAACACCCGCGAAAACCTGAGAAAACATCTATATATCTATATCTATCTAGCCAAGGAGTGGGCTTCAAAAATTTTAGCAAGGGGTTCTCTGGCTGGTTGCTGGGTGGGCGTGGCTATGGTGGGCATGGCCTAGTCAGCCTCCTGCACCACGGCAGGGGGGGCATCTTTGCCCTCCCTGGGCTCTGGAGACTCAAGGAAAGCCTCTGGGAGGGTGAAAATGTCCTCCTCAGGCTCCGGAGGCCCTCTGGAGGTTGGAAATAGGCCCATTACAGCCTTCCTGAACTTCAGGTAGGCCCGGTTTTCGCCCTCCCCGAGCCTCCGCGCACACCCTGCACTTACCTGCATCCAAAACGGGCCATGTGGGGACTCCTGGGAGGGGCAGGCTAGGCGGGGCCAGACAGGAGTGAGATTTGGGGGTTCTCCGAACTGCACAGAATCTTAGCTAGAGGTTCTCCCAAACCCCTGCAAACCCCCAGCAGCCCACCCCATCTCTCCCCTCCCCACTTCTCTATCTATCTATCTATCTATCTATCTATCTATCTATCTATCTATCTATCTATCTATCTATCTTCCTACATGCATTCTGGACACCACACCAAGCCTGAGTGAGAATTATAATTCCTGCTCCTGATTTTCTGCCATGCAAATAAAAAAACAGGTGTCATCTTTCCCCAAAATGTTATTTGTTAGCTAGTAGTTCCATGTACTAACACCAGAAATATGCAGTCAGAAATCTATTGAAACACAGAATTTCATACAAAAAATGCAAATTAGAGGCTAGAGAACTGTTACTCTTCAGGTCCAGCCCATTCTTTGTCCCACAATGACCAACTGCATGTAGCTGGGAAGTTCACAATCCCAGACTGTAGAGTGATGATCTTTCCATTATTGCTTCTTGGGACCCTTGAGAAAGATTCTAACAGATTAACAGATGACATGACAGTCTTTTCTTGAAAGCTTCCAGTGATGAAGCTCCCACAACTTCTAAAGGCAAGCTGTTCCATTGGTTGATTGTTCTCACTGTCAAAAAATTTCTTCTTATTTCCTGGTTGGATCTCTCCTTGTTCAGTTTCCATCCATTATTAAGATGAGGCATACAGTCCATTTTTCAGAATATAGTAAATTACCAAGTGCTAAGTGTAGTTTGCATGAGCCTGTTGGCTGTAATATTAGAGTTTGTGGAAAGTTCCTGCCTTACTACTCAGCCTTTTATTTTTTATCCTCATTCCTTTCTACCATTTGTCCTCAGGCAGGTAAAAGAGGCTTCAGTGTACCCAGAATTACTTTCACTTACAGAAAACAAGGAAGGAAGGAAACAAGAACACCACAAAAAACTCCTATGAATTTTTCTTTCATTCTCCAGTCTTACTGCACTGAGAGAAATCTCTTCCTGAAGAGCCTTCTATTATTTGCAAGAGAATGTGGAAGAAAAGCTATAATCCTCTCATTTTTCCTATCATTCACTTTTTGGGCAGGAGAAGACAGAAAAAAAATCAGCTTCTTCCTTAAATTGATTATGTTTTTAGTTATAATTGTAGAGAAAAACAAAGGAACAAAACAATTGTTCAACTCTGGTTCCTTTTTATAGTTACTGAATTATACTACACATGCCAGAACAAAATTGCAGAGAATTATGGTCAGCTGACAATCATAACTTAAATGTGCATTTTCTAACTGGAAAGTTTTTAGGATAGGAAAAGAGAAGTAAGAATATCAGCACAAGGCATTTAGCGGTAAATTTTGCGAGCTGCGCATGCTCGAAGATGGCGGTGTCGGGTTAGCTCCTGGTCCGACGATGGGGGCTGTTTGGCCGTTTTAGGAGGTGTAGGGTCGTTAAATCCATCTGCGACCCGAGCCCCAGCGAGGAGAGCCCCTGCCCAACCTGGGGATGATTTTTATTCCCCCTGTGACGTCGTGGCTGGAGCAAGGGGCTAGCGTTTTGGAAGAGGCCCTGGAGATGCTGAGGACGCTGCGGAATGCCGCGGAGCGCCACGGAGGTAATAACGGTGGCGCTGTGGAACCACCCTGGGCGCTGCGGAATTGCCTTGGAGCGCCGCGAGGATATGGCGGCGATGGCGGCGCTGCAAAACATCACAGATCGCCAAGAAGGCAATGGTGGTGGCGGCGGTGGCAGCAGCGGCAGTGGCGGTGGCACCAGCGATAGCGTTGGTGGTGGCAGCTTGGCTTGGCCGCAGGGAATCATCTGGCTGCGGTCTTTATTTCTACCAAGGACGAGGGGCTGGAGGGGGATGGCGACTCCGGCGGTAGCGCAAGTAGCCGTGGGGCAATGCCCCCCTTCTCCCCCCCACACACTCAAAGCAACAGAGCCAAGGTGGTGCTGTTGATGGAGGCTAGTAGGCGGCGTTGGTTGTCCCCCCCCCATAGACGCATCTGTTTATGATGCTGGGGGGGGCGGCATTGGCGCCGTTGATGGTGTCCATCGCAGAAGACTGCAATGGTAGTTTTGCTGAGGGTGAAGAGAAGAAGCCAAGGTGAGGAGGCCTGGACTTATAAATCGGCAGAGGAGGAGATGATACCCTCCTCTGGGGATATTGCTTTCCCCCTCCCTCTCCCCACCTTCCCCTTCCTCCCCTCTTTATGGGGGGAAGGGTTTACAAACCGCTATACTTTGGACCCCTCACCATGTTCCACTCACGCCCTCGCTGGTAGGAGAGACTGAGCACCATTATGAGGGAGCTGAGGGACTTTCTATATCCCAACAGAGAAGACGTAACATCATTCCCGATAACCACCTGTAACGGGACCAGCCATCGTGAGAGGATGGTTGGTTATTAGCCTCTGTTGGAGAAAAAAGAACATTGGACCTTCTCCCTGTCATGAGAGGACAGTGGAGTCCAGCCCTGCAAATGGATATTGTATGATCTCTTATGCTCAGTTATCCCTTTGGACTATGATAGACTCCCGGACTGGCCTTCCTTTCCCGTCCTTGATTCGGTTGATGCTCCAAAAAGCCAACCTTCTTGCACTGCGAGACTCCCCCCTCTCGCAGGCCTGGCCCTCCACGTTATCGAGGGCCTATCTTAATGATGGGTTTTGGGACCCTGAAAGATGGCATGCAGCAAAGAGGGGGTTGAGGGGTTTTTTATCGGGATTTTTAAGGAAAATTTTAAGGGGACCCGGGAGGAGGGGAGGGGGTTGTAGAGATGGACCTGGGGGGTTCATATAGTCACCGGGTGGGATGATGGGTCGCTTGGGTGCAGCAGAGGGAGCACGGAAGGAAATCTGTCTGGGAAACAGCGGGGTGTTGGGAAGGGCAGTGCAATTGAAATAGTGAGTGGGAGGGGCAGATATGACGGGCGCAGGGAACCACATCATGATCCGGGGGTGCGCATACGCTGCCTACGAGCGATTGCACACTCCGGCCCCCAATGCGCGACTCGGGTCCTGGATTGCACAGAGCCTCAGGCCCTGGGCCCGCGGCTGATGTTATGTAATGCCAGGTCGGTTGTTAACAAAGCCCCCCTCATTTGTGATCTTATTTTGGAGGGGGGTGCAGACCTGGCAGGTATTACGGAGACCTGGTTGAGCCACGAGGGGGGTGGTTTCCCCTCGTCGAAATGTGCCCACCAGGCTTCTGCGCATTTCACCAGCCAAGGGCTCAGGGGAGGGGTGGGGGAGTGGCGGCGATTATTAGGGAAAGTCTTAGTCCGAGGGAGACCACTGTTCCTCAGATAGGGGATGTGAGTCCTTCCTCGTGAAGTGGGACCGTGGGAGGCAGATGGGTTTGCTGACTACGTACCTGGCTCCCTGCCATGTGGCGGCAACCCTGCCTGAGCTGCTCGACGTTATTGCCGGGGTGGCGGTTGATACCCCAGACTTATTGTCATGGGGGATTTTAACCTGCCATCTGCAGGTGAGGCGTCAGAGGTGGCTCAGGAGTTCATGGCTTCCATGGCAGCCATGGACCTGACCCAATTAGTTTAGGGCCCCACTCACAGAGGGGGACACACTCTGGACTTGATTTTCGTCTCTGGTCAGTGGTTGAATGATCTTGGTAGAGGGGATTTAGACATTAAACCCTTGTCATGGACAGATCATTCTCTTCTTCACTTGGACTTTCCTGCTGCTTCTCCCCACCGCAGGGAGATGGAGCCGATTAAATGGTTCCGTCCCAGGCGCCTGATGGATCCCGAAAGGTTCCTGATGGAGCTTGGGCCGTTTCCTGAGACCCCGGCACACGACTCGACTGAAGACCTGGTGGCCGCCTGGGAGAGTGTGGCCGCCGGGGCTTTGGACCGTGTCGTGCCTTTGCGGCCTCTGACCCAATGCCGACCTCAATTGGCTCCTTGGTTCTCCGAGGAGCTGAGAGAGATGAAGCGTCGGAAAAGACGCCTAGAGAGCATTTGGAGGACTAGTCAATCTGATTCCGACCGGACACTGGTGAGGTCTTATATCAAGACCTACCTAGTGGTGATAAAAGCGGCAAAATCTAACTATTTTTCCGCTCTTATCGCATCTGCAGAGAACCACCCAGCCGTTCTGTTTAGGGTGACCCACTCCCTTCTTCAGGGGGGGAAGATCCCTTGCAGGGTCGAGCTGAGGATTTTGTGCAATTCCTGCATGATAAAGTCGCCTGGACTCGGGAAGGCTTGGACTCCGACTGGGTGAGTCCGGGGGAGGAGACGAGGGTAGGTCTTGAGAACACTATCTGGGAGGAGTTTGATCCTGTGGCTCCCGAGGATGTGGACAGGGTACTGGGTAGCATTAGTGCCGCCACATGTTTATTGGACCCGTGTCCCTCCTGGTTGGTACTGGCCTCCCGGGAGGTTACAGGAGGCTGGCTCCAGGGGATTATAAGTGCTTCTCTGAGTGAGGGTGCCTTTCCTGCCGCCTTGAAAGAGGCAGTGGTGAGGCCCCTCCTCAAGAAGCCTTCCCTGGCTTCTACCATTAGCCAACTTCCGTCCAGTCTCCAACCTTCATTTTGTGGCGAAGGTGGTTGAGAGTGTCAACAACCCGGGCACCTGGATGAACCTATCTATTTGGACCCGTACCAGTTGGGCGTCAGGCAGGGGTACAGCACTGAAACGGCATTGGTCGCATTGGTGGATGATCTCTGGAGGGCTCGGGACAGGGGTTGCTCCTCTGTCCTGGTCGTGTTAGATCTCTCAGCGGCTTTTGATACCATCGACCATGGTATCATGCTGCAGCGGTTGAGGGGGTTAGGAATAATGGGCACTGTTTTACGGTGGTTCTCCTCCTTCCTCTCCGACCACTTGCAGTTCGTGTTGACAGGGGGGCAGAGGTCGACTTCGAGGCGCCTTGCATGGGGAGTGCCGCAGGAGTCGGTCCTCTCGCCCCTTCTGTTCAACATTTACGTGAAGCCACTGGGTGAGATCATCCGTGGTTTTGGGGTGAGAGTCCATCTGTACACTGATGATACTCAGCTGTACATCTCTACCCCAGACCACCCCAATGATGCCCTTGATGTGATGTCCCGCTGCCTGGAGGCCATGCGGGTCTGGATGGGGAGAAATAGGCTCAGACTCAACCCCTCCAAGACTGAGTGGCTGTGGTTCCCGGCGTCGCGATATAGTCAGCTGGTGCCATTGCTGACTATTGGGGGTGAGTCTTTACCCCCCACAGAGAGGGCTCACAATCTGGGTGTCCTCCTGGACGCACGGCTGTCTTTAGAAGAACACATGACGGCTGTGGCCAGGGGGGCTTTTTATCAGGTTCGCCTGATCTGCCAGTTGCAGCCCTTTCTGGATCGCGACGCCTTGCGCACAGTCACTCACGCCCTTGTCACCTCCCGACTGGACTACTGCAATGCTCTCTACATGGGGCTCCCCTTGAAGAGCACTTGGAGGCTCCAACTGGTCCACAATGCGGCCACACGGGTGGTTATGGGCGCAACTCATTGTGCCCACGTGACACCCCTCCTGCGCGAGTTGCACTGGCTCCCAGTGGTCTTCCGATTCAAGGTGTTGGTCACCACCTTTAAAGCGCTCCATGGCATTGGACCTGGATACCTTCGAGACCGTCTTCTGCCACCAGTAGCCTCCCACCGGTCAGTCCGTTCCCACCGAGAGGGACTCCATAGGGTGCCATCAGCCAAATTATGTCGGCTGGTGACACCCAGGGGGAGGGCCTTCTCTGTGGGAGCCCCTGCCCTTTGGAATGAGCTGCCCCCAGAAATTCGTAAAATCTCTGATCTCCGTGTATTTCGCTGTGCCCTCAAAACCTTGTTGTTCCACCAGGCTGGGCTATCAAGGTAAAGATTTTAATTGGGTTTTTAAAAATGGGGTTTTAAATTTGGGGTTTTAAATTGAACCTATCATTTAATAATTTTAATTATTTTTAAATTTTGTCTTTCTTTGTGCTTTTAATCAGGCTGTACACTGCCCTGAGTCCTTCAGGAGAAGGGCGGTATAGAAATAAAATAAAATAAAATAAAATAATTAATAAATAAATAAATAAATAAATAAATAAATAAATAAATAAATAAATAAAATAAACATGGGTTTTTCATTTCACCAAAATTAAGTCTTTTCTCCCAGACAGTGTAGCACTGTTATCAAACTGGAAAAATATTCATACCAGTTCACCATCTCCAGATTGATTTTTGTTTACTATTAAACTTCTATGCTGCCCATCTCACTAGTCAATTCTAGATTTCACCAACTGAAGCAACTATAGTTTCTCAAACTTTTCAAGGACTAAAAATGATATGGCTCTTGTCTTTCTTTCTTACTTACTTACTTACTTACTTACTTATTTATTTATTTGATTTATATGCTACCCTATCTCCAGCCGGACTCAGGGCGGCTCACAACAGTTAAGAAACATTTAATAAAAAGTTAAAAATTTAAATCCAAATCTCATAATTTAACAGTTAAAAGTACAATTAAGACTAACAAGTTAAAATTAAATTAGAATTAAAACCCCATCAGTCCAGGCCGGCCAAACGAAACAGCCATGTTTTCAGGTCGCGGCGGAAAGAGCGGAGGTCAGGGGTCACCCGGAGTCCAAGGGCAGTTGATTACAAAGGGTAGGTGCGCCCACAGAGAAAGCCCTCCCCCTAGGGGTCGCCAGCCAACACTGTCTGGCTGACGGCACCCTGAGGAGGCCCTCTCTGTGGGAACGTACCGGGCAATGGGAAGCTGTTGCTGGCTGCAGATGGTCTCCCAAATATCCCAGGCCTAAGCCATGTAGGGCCTGTTCTGTCCCCGTCTCCACACACACGCACACAGCCAGCCGAGGGTTAAAGGAAGCACTTGGCACACACAGTTTGTTTATCAGAAACTTGGCAGCAATACAAGCACCGACTGCCAAGTGCTTTTACTTCAATAAACGGAATATCCCTTCACCAGATAAACAGAAATACACACAGTTTGTAAATGTCCAGTTCAAAACAAGAAACCTTCGGCAGATTTAAGCGTTGTTCAAAGTGACTAGCCAGAGTTAGTTTTTGTCCGTCATAAAGTCTTAAATGGCCACCACACTCTCTTATATAGTCTCTGGGGTGTGGTCCAGTGACTCAGCCTAATCCCTGGCATGCCTCCTCAACTGCTGCAACCATTTATTACGCCTTCGTTGGCGTGGATCCAGGAATGACAGATCGCCTCCATCGCTATCATCAGAGACACCTGGATCCTGGCTAATCTCCTCTTCCTTGGCCGGCACCTGAGGCACAGCCAGAGAGGAGGGGCCTGGAGAGGGAGGCCTGGCCGACTCCTCTCCTTCATGTTTGGAGCCTTCTCCCTCCGATAAGATAGGAGCCACAACAAGGCCTTATAGGTAATCACCAGCACCTTGAATCTCACTTGGAGGGCAACTGGCAACCAATGCAAGTCGCGTAGGAGAGGTGTAACATGGGAGTGTCGGGATATTCCCATCACAACCCGTGTGGCCGCATTCTGCATCAGCTGAAGTCTCCGAGTGGTCTTCAAGGGCAGCCCCATGTAGAGGGCATTGCAGTAGTCAATACAGGAGGTGACCAGTGCATGAGTAAGCGTGCGTAGGGCATCTAGGTCCAAATAGGGGCACAACTGGTGCACCAGGCGAACCTGGCCGAATGCCCCCCTGGTTACGGCCATTACATGATCTTCCAAATTTAACCGCGAGTCCAGGAGGACACCCAAGTTGTGTGCCCTGTCTACAGGGGGCAACACCTCATCCCCTATGACCAAAAGTGGAATCTCTTGATCGGACCGAGACACTGGTACCCACAGCCACTCAGTCTTAGCAGGGTTGAGCCGAAGCCTGTTCCTCCCCATCGAGATCCGCACCGCTTCCAGGTACCGGGACATCACGTCGAGGGCATCACTGGGTTGGTTTGGGGTGGATATAAAAAGCTGGGTATCATCAGCATACTGATGATACCTCACCCCAAAACCCCGGATGATCTCACCCAGCGGCTTCCTATAGATGTTGAACAAAAGAGGAGAGAGGACTGACCCCTGGGGCAACCCACAAGTGAGGGGTCTCAGGGCTGACTTCTGTCCCCCAGCCAACAACACCTGCGAATGTTCTGAGAGGTAGGAGGAGAACCATCATAAAACAGTGCCTCCCACTCCCAATCCTTCGAGGCATCGCAGCAAGATACCATGGTCGATGGTATCGAAAGCCGCCGAGAGATCTAATAGGACCAGGACAGAGGAGTAACCTCTGTCCCAGGCCCTCCAGAGATCATCCACCAGCGCGACCAATGCCGTCTCCATACTGTACCCAGGCCTGAAACTTGACTGATAGGGATCCAGGTACTCCGCTTCATCCAAGGCCAACAGGAGTTGACGTGCCACCATGCTCTCAACAACCTTTGCAACAAAGTGAAGGTTGGAGACAGGACGAAAGTTGTTTAAAATAGCTGGGTCCAAAGCAGGTTTCTTGAGGAGAGGCCTCACCACTGCCTCTTTCAAGGTGGTAGAGAAGCTTCCCTCACCCAAGGATGCATTAATCACCGCCTGGATCCAGCCTCGTGTAACCTCCCGAGCTGAGTATACGAGCCAGGAGGGACACGGATCCAATAAACACATGGCAGCACTCAGCTTACCCATGATCCTGTCCACTTCTTCCAGAGTAACAGGGTCAAACTCTTCCCAGATAACACGACCAGTCGTCTCCAGACTGGCCCGGATCTGAGCGATCTTGTCCAGCAGATGTTGTCTAAACTCCTCAGCCCGGCCCCGCAGAGGGTCATCCCCTGCTTCCCGATTCAAGAGGGAGTGGGACACCCTAAACAGGGCAGCTAGACGATTATCTGCGGACGCAAAGAGGGCAGAGAAGTAGGAACACTTTGCTGCCTCCATTGTCACAAGATAAAACCTTGTAAAAGATCTTAGCTGTGCACGGTCTGATTTGGATCAACTGCATCTCCAACAACTCTCTAGGCCTCTCCTCCAGCGCTTCAACTCCCGGAGCTCCTCAGTAAACCAAGGGGTCAACTGGGATCTGCACCGAGTCAGAGGTTGCAAAGGCACGACCCAGTCGAGAGCCCCGGCGGCTACCATTTCCCAGGCATCCACCAGGGTCTCGACCGGGGCGTGGGAGAGTAACGTTTCAATAAGAAGACGGGAGAAACTCATGCTGTCTTTCACTTTTTGTAAACTCCAACCCAAATATAAGTGTATGATATTCTACTATATTAAACAGTAGATCTGGGGAAGGCAAATCTAACAAGAAAACATAACTAGGATAGTAAATTAATAGAAGCTTAGTAAAAAAAAAAGAGAGAGAGAGAGATTTGCTTACGGATCTGTTCTTTGTTTCTTTTCATCAGCAATGGCCAAGTTCTTGCATTTTTTTACAAGTATGTTAAGGGCTCCTGTTTTATAG
Source organism: Arizona elegans (assembly GCA_022577455.1). Taxonomy (NCBI): domain Eukaryota; kingdom Metazoa; phylum Chordata; class Lepidosauria; order Squamata; family Colubridae; genus Arizona; species Arizona elegans. Next base: position 50,495,231 of record JAKOOJ010000006.1, on the reverse strand, counting down.
CTGTAGCTAATTTGCAGACAAATTTCACCACTAATATTCAGATTTCCATAGTGCCCAGTTTCACTATAAACACTCATCATACTGTTAATGCTGGTCTGAAAAAGAGAGGGTGACAAAATAGGTTGAGGGCAAAATTCAATCTCAATGTCCCATTGAAGAAACATACCTATTTTATTTTAGTTGATCAAATAGCTCAAAGTGTCTTATTCAGTTCTCACGTACATGCATATCTGTAAAATTAAGCTCAAGAGATTATCCTAAACTCATCTGGTAAACCCATGGATGGAGACTTCAGTGCCTAGTTTAATATTTTAACTCCAAAATAATTTACTTATGTTTTAATTAACTTCCTTAACTGATATATGTTGTGGTATATCTTACCTTCAGCAAAACATCTGAGCAAGTACATTTAATCCTCGGTTTAACAATCATCTGTTTAGCAACTGTTATGACAGTGCTGAAAAAAGTGACTTATGACTGATCCTCACACTCACACTGCAGTATCCCCAGCCATCTAATCAAAATTCAGGCACTTGGAAATCTTATTGTATTTACAACAGTTGGCAGGATTCTAGCGTCACATGATCACCTTTTGCAACTTTCCCGGCCAGCTTCTGACAAGCAAAGTCAATGTGGGATTCCATATTTGCTTAAGCAGCAGTGGCAAAAAAGGTTGTAAAATCAGATTCATTTAACAACCGACTTGCTTGGTGATGGTAGTTCTGATCCCAATTGTGGTCATGAGGACTACCTGTACCCATGACATGCCAATTAGCACACTGTAATCTGGATGGCACTCATGAGAATGAAATATATAGCTGACCTGAAAATCAGTAATGACCCCTAATCAAATTAGATGGTATCTAAGTGATACCAAAAGGATCAGTCCTGAATTTCCTACAATTCAAAATTTTCACTAATTATTTGGATTAAGAGGTAGAAGGAATATTTACCATATTTCAAAATTATATAAAAATGGGTGAAATAGCTAACAGCAAGAAGAGAGAAGTTATATTAAAAATAACTCTGACAGATTGGAGAAATGAGCTGAATATAACAGAATAAAATGTAAAAGAGAACAGTATGATGATCTTTATTTCAGACACATAAATCAAATGCAGGATTATAGGAAGGGAGATATCTAACTTATCAAAAATCATTGCCATAAAAGGTATTTTTATACTAGTTGATTGGAAATGATAGTTGTGGCAAATTGAGCAAATGCAATGCTATGTGCTTGCATCCACAGAAATATCATTTGCAAGTCACAAAAAGTAATTGTTGCCCTCTACTTCAACAATCTGTCTGAACACTATACTTTAATAAGGATTTAGAGAAGCTGTAGCTGACCAATAAAAGTGCAATGAAGATAATCAGGGAATTAGAAACAAAATCTCATAAAGAGAAATTGAAAAACTTTTGTTTAGCTTTGAGAAAAGATGGTTAAAGGATCCTATAGCATCCTTCAAATACCTGAAAGGATGCCACACATCACAAGAGTCCTGCCCAGAGATGGTATTCAGCAGGTTCTGACCAGTTCTGGAGAACCGGTAGCGGAAATTTTGAGTAGTTCAGAGAACCGGTAAATGCCACTCTGACTGGCCCCACCCCCATCTATTCTCTGCCTTCCGAGTACCAGCTGATTGGGAAGAAATGGAGATTTTACAGTATCCTTCTCCTGGAGTAGAGTGGAAATGGAGATTTTACAGTATCCTTCCCCTGCCACGCCCACCAAGCCATGTCATGTCCCCCAATCCACACCCTCAGAACTGGTAGTAAAAATTTTTGAATCCCACCACTGGTCCTGCCATTCCAGAATGTAGGATGCGGAATAATAGACTTGAATGACAGGAACACAGATTTTGGTTGCATAATAAGAGAGGGGGAAAGCTTACGGTTTGATATTACTCAAAGAGTTAGTTGGATCCCCTTCACGTTTGCACACAAAGGCTAGATAGCCTGATGCTTTCATTCAATAAATAGGAGGTTGAACTTGAAATCACAATCTATGATTCTATGTTATCCTCCATTCAAATAATCTGAATAGATAGAAAAATTACTTCTCCATACATCTTTCTATTACAAAACAGCAATTCTCACTTTTAAGGATATGATGCTGTTATTGTTAGCCAGTGACTTAATGGAGGAATTATTCTCAATTAACAGACATTTATTTTTGCTATTTATATATGTAGAAATGAAACAAGAACTGATATGAGCTCTTGCATGCATCAGAAAAGTGAGAGAACTTACAGTATCACCATCTGCTTCTGGAACATTTAAGTAGTTCCATTTCCTTTCAGAATTTGAAGAATTCTTTATGAGGGAGGCAAAAGGCAGAGGAAAGAAGAGCATTATGTAGTACCAATAGGGATATAGAAATTCAAGAAACAGTTTGAGAAAGTAAAAAATGGATAAAGAAAAGACATATTGTGACACTAGAAATATAACAACCAAACATTGTACGGAGAAAAGTGATTAGTAAATAACTCCCATTTATAGAGATAGACATACAAGAAATTATGTTATCTCTCCAATGATGAATTTAACCTTAGGCTGAGCACTCATTTTCCTTTTGCAGTATTACAGAAATATTTGGATAAAAATATTTTGTTATCACAAGGCAGATGTCTATCTGCCCACATACCAGCACTTTGTAGCTAATGTATTTTAATCAACCATTTAAAATCCTTTAGAATACAACATACTTAAATATTGTAATTACTATAGCAATTACACTATCTGCTAGGTGCTAACGAATAATTTACTTGCCAAGCATCAGGTGAAATTATTCACAGTTTGGTGTAGTGGTTAAGGTACTTGACTGGAAGGTGGGAAATTGAATTTTAGTTCTTCCAGAAGCATGAAAGCTAGCTATCTGACTTTGGACTGGACATTCTTTCTCAGTGTAACCAACTTCATAGGTGGCTGTTGTGAGGAAAAGAGGAAGCAGGAGAACTATATACACTGCCTTGAGTTTTACAAAATAAAGGAGGGATATTTATCTAATAATAATGACAACATAATAGTCCTACCTTAAGTGTTAACTATTATTTGCTTAATATGTGTAATGTACAATCTTCTTTCTAGCACAAAAGGAAAATAATGATTTGGTCCTGATTTCATCACCTTGATGAAATAGGCTCTACCCTATGCCTTCCTGAAATATTGGACTAATTCTTATAAACTTCAACAACGTAACTGAAGCATCTTGTAATCCCCAGTTATAAATAAACAAGCAAAAAGTAGTTATAGTATATTCATAACTATTGTGCCGAGCTCCGATCCAGGGCTCGCCATACCTGGAGGGGGGAGGGGGAAGGCCATGGAGCAACATACAGCAGAGAAGGCAACTGGAGCAACGGCGAGGCTGCGGCTGCAGGACGTCCTGTGACAGCGCTGAACAGCCGCTCACTAGCAGATCGCTCCCCTGCACGGGCTTCCAGTTGGGATGCGCAAGGCCCCGAAACATGCCGCCGGTTGGGAGGTCGTGCCGCTGCTGCCAGATGGGAGAGGAGGCCACCACCATGGTCTACCAGTTGGTTGACCAGCAGGCATGTCTGGTCGGCCAGAGGGTATGGTCCCTGGACTATAAAGTGCGCTTTATAGTGCGCTGGGAGGTGAGAGTTCCTAGCGCTGACTTTGCAAGGGATTGTATTTCCTACTCATCATGTACCAAGGCCTGCTTTTAAGGATTAAAGTTTGGGTTACTGAGTTTCTCGGTGTCCTGAGTGTGTTTGCTTTGGTCCTAACCCGATCCGGCTTTGGACATTTGAGACAAAATCAGCGCTTTTCATTTCTAATTGTTCCCATCATTGTCTTCCACAGCCATTAAGGTTGACCAGATAGGAGGAAGGAAGCCAGTACGATGGCTGAAGGTACAATGCCAGAGATGGCTGAAGTGAAGCCTCAGATGTGGAGGATGTGCTGCAGGGCCCCATATGGCCACCAGGATATTGATCCCAGCAGGTGGTGTGGGATCTGCCGCCATTGCAGGATTCATTCAACCGGAACCCCAATCCTTGTTTCTGAGCCAAGCCATTAGCCATTTGGACCAGTACACCCGGTTGGCCCCCTCGCAATAGGAAATGGTGGTGGCCGTTACAGTGGTGTTGGAAGGTGCGGCTGCTGAGTGGGTAGCGGACTTACACAGTGAGCACACCCGGGAGTTGGCAAATGTGGGTCTTTTCCTGGAGGCACTATGAATCCGGTTCAAGGATGGGTCCTGCGTGCAACAGGCAGATGGAGAGCTCCTATCACTAAAGCAGAGGGGCCAGCCAGTGGTGGAGTATGTCCAGGAGTTCTGGTAAGCTGAGAGCCTGGCTGGAAAGGTTGTTGGTCCATCAATTCAGGGTGGGGTTGGACCGCTATCTTCGCCAGGCCTGTGTTTACTGGGGTATTCCACATTGGCTGCAAGAGTGGTTTCAGGTGGTAATTGACTTGGATGCTGAGTTACGGGAGTTCTGTCCCAAGGGGGACATGGCCCCTGGACCCCAGAAGGCTATAGACAGAATGACTGGTGGAACCCGGCCTGTCCCTAGTGCCCTAGGCCCTATGGTGAGGCCTGTTCGACTGCTCCTACACTGTTTCTGGTGTAACCAACTGGGACACCTTGCAGCTGAGTGCACAGCACCTTTGTCGCAGTTACCGAAGTCACCAGCCAGCATGTTGTGGTCCGCCAGCAGCCTGCAGAGCTGGCAGCGGAGTTGAACAGCGATGAGGCTGAAGAAGAACATGGGCCAGTCCTGGAGGCTGGGGAAGGCCTGGATGAAGGCTCTGTGTCAGAGGCAGAGACGGGGCCAGGGCCATCGGGGAGTGATGCACGGACTTTGGAGCCTCTAGAGGCTGACAGTAGAGAGGCAGAGGAACAGGAGGAGCCTGTTCCTAGTGCATGTATGAGACAAGCTGCCAGAAGGCAGGAGCAGCTAAAGCAGAGAGGATGACTCGGGAGTAGGGCCAAGAGATGATTGGTCCCTCCCATAAGGCTTAAAAGGCCAGCAACGGCTCTTGGCCTATTTGCCAGAAAACAACCATTGCGAGAATTGCTTCGTGTTTGGCTGTAGTTATTTCTTCTGTTCCTGAACTGTTGCCAAGAAAAGCCTTTGGCAGTTTGCCTAATTATCCCAAGGTCAGAGATAAACTAAAGACTGGTGTTTTAAGGACTTTGTTTTCATTTCATTTAGAATAAGCTGAGAATGAGTTAATTCTCAGTTGTTTTAATAAAATCTGTTTGATTTTTGGAACTGTTTTGCATTTAATATCAACTACGTGGGCTTGGGTTACAACACAGCAACTCTGGTAAGATTGCAAGGCCTCCCCGACAGACCCGTGAAAAGTCCTGGGGAGCACATCAGGTGGCATCCTCGGTGACGTCCTCAGAGGAGGGAGAAGCGATGGCAGTGGGGAAGTTCTAGGCGGTGCCCTATGACAGCAAGGATGACGGCCCGGAGGACCTAATGGTAAGTGACCCCATCCATCCATTCATCATTCCCATCACCATAGTGAGTCCCTAATTAGCACAACATGTGCGGTACGGTGCACTGATAGACTCAGGGTGTACCCGATGTCCTATCAGCCAAGCTGTGGTTACTGCATTAGGAATTTGGGTGAGGGGATGGCCAAGCCTTTTAGGTTTGAGCAGGTGGATGGCTCGTTGCTGGGGGAACTCCTGCTACCCACCTCATGGAGCCAGTATGGTTGGAGATGGGAGAGCATTGGGAAGTAATTAGATTAATCATGGTGGCAATGATGACCAAGTCCCTTATCCTAGGATTGGCATGGCTGGATAAGTGGGGCCGCACAATATGGTGGGAAGGTGGCTACAGGAAGTTGAAGTTAGAAGTTGGGCCCAGGCCTCCTCCCCACGAGCAAGCTCAGAGAGAGGCAGAGAGTGGACTAGGGGGGAGGCCTGGGGAGGCCCTGGAGGAGGCCCGTTCCCCCTTCCCCCAGGTCTACACAGACCTGGCACAGGTCTTCAGTAAGAAGGCGTGTGAGACCCTACCCCCATACTGCCCTACTTATTGTGCAATAGAACTGATACCCAGAGCCAAACTGCCTAAGCCAAAGATGCATTCAATGATGCAGAAGGAGATGGGGGAACTTTGATGGTACATTGACAAGAACTTGGCTAGGGGGCTCATCCAACCAGCCCAGTTGTGAGTGGCTGCTTCGGTGCTGTTCAGAGAGGAGATGGGACCCTGCACTTATGCATTGATTTCTGCAGAATTAACAGGATTTGTGTGGAAAATATGTACCCCCTGCCTCTCATGAAAGACATGTTTGCCCATTTGGCCAAGAGGTGTTTTTTTTTAGCAAGTTAGATCTGTGGGAGGCTTACTACTGAGTCCATATTAAACCAGGGGATGAGTAGAAGATGGCGTTCAACTACCCATTGGGGAGCTACCAGTTCCAGGTGATGTCATTCAGGCTACAAGGAGCCCCAGCTGTGTTCATGCAGCTAATTAACAATGTGTTACATGAACACCTGTACCAAGGGGTCCTTGTGTATCTCAATGACAGAATCATCTATACCACCACTATGGAGGAACATACCCAGTTGGTGCGGCTGGTGTTGAGGAAATTGCTGGTGGCAAAGCTATATGTAAATCTCTCCAAATGTGAGTTTCACCGGACTCATCTGGACTATTTGGGCTACTGTATATCCAACACTGGGGTGGAAATGGATCCACATAAAGTTCAAACTATGTTGGAGTGGCAGGCACCAAAAACACAATTTGCAAAAAAACAATTGCAGAGCATCCTTGGCTTCGCCAATTTCTATCGGCAGTTCATCTCATCATTTGCCAGGGTGGCATTGCCGTTGACTGACCTACTTCAAATGAAGCACACTTTAATGAAGCCTCGGCCTGGACAACCACTCCAGTGGACAATGGACTGCCAACAAGCCTTCAAAACGCTAAAAGCCCTATTCGTAGGGAGCCAGTCCTGAAACACCCCGACTCCGGACAATGTTTGCTATCTAGGCTGATGCCAGTGATGTGGCAGTAGGAGCAGTCCTGTTGCAGAGAAACAAGGTCAGATGCAGCCTTGTGCATATACCTCATGTAAGCTTACTGAGACAGAACATGGTTGAGCAATATGGGAAAAGGCGGCCTTTGCTGTACAGTGGGCGTTGTTGACATGGCAGCATCTTTTGAAAGAACCATTTGAGATCCGGACAGACCACAAAAACCTTGAGGCACTCCAAACGCCATGTCAGTTGTCCCCGAAGCAGGTCCAGTGGGCACAATACTGCCAATGGTTCCGTTACTCTGAAGTACATCCCGGCGGGTAAGAACTTCCTGGCAGATGCCCTGTCGCAGATGCACCAGTATAACAGCCAGCGGGAAGAAGTAATCCATGCCATCGTACCTCCTTCCCAACAAGCAGCACAGGAGATGGTCAGAGGCCTGATTGATGGCTTGACACATGATCTACAGACCGCATTACTGGTCGACCCATGGCTCCTAGAGAACCAACAACTACTCACCCAAAGGAATGGCTTTGCCTGGAAGGGCAGCAAACTATACATACTACTCACCCTGAGGCCTAGAGTACTGTGGTGGTGCCATGACACCAAGCAAGCCGGACATTTCAGGTTCCTTAAAACTCTACATCTCACCAGGCACCAGTTCTGGTGGCCGCGAATGAAGTCCGAAATAGAGAGTTATTTAAAAAGCTGTCCGGTCTGTGTAACCATGAAACTGCAGCCAGGTAAACCCCTAAGCCTTTTACAGCCCATGGTTGATCCCTCCCGGCCTTGGGAGGAGATCACCATGAACTTCATCATACAACTGCCAGAGAGTAACAGACACAACGTGATATGGACGATCATTGACCTTTTCTCCAAACAGGCCCATTTTGTGTTATGTTCTGGATTGCCTTCAATGTGAAGGCTAGCAAAGCTGCTTATCAGACATGTTTACTGTCTCCACGGGGTTCTGCGGCACATCATTTTGGGGGATGAAGTTCACTGCCAAATTCTGGCACAGCTTCATATGCCTGATCATCCTCCCAAGATCTAAGCACAGCCTTTCACCCCAGCACAAACGGTGCATCAGAAAGAATGAATGCCATGGTGGAACAATATCTGAGGTGTTATGTCACCTATCAATAGAAAAATTGGGCAGACCTCCTTCTATTGGAGGAGGTGACCTACAATAAAAAGTGCCTTGAAAGTGCCTTGCAAGAAACTGGGCCCGAAATACCTGGGGCCTTTCCCAATTGTACAGGTAATAAATCCCGTAACTGTGAAACTGAAACTTCCACCCTTGCTGGGGAAGGTGCACTCCGTGCTCCACAGCAGTCTCCTGAAACCTGTGGAAGACTCCAATATCTGGCCGCTTCCCCAGCCACCAGGTCCTGTAGTGGGGGACCGGTTCAAAATAGACCAAGTGTTATACTCGTGCCTTCATAGGGGTAAACTGTAGTACCTGGTATGGTGGAAAGGATACCCCACTACTGACGCCTCATGGGTGGCACACTGGGATGCTTACGAGGTTCCATAGGAACTATCCCTGCAATCCGGCAGGGGGGGGAGGGAATACATGTTAGGGTGCCATGCCTAACCCTTATGTCTCCTATCTTGCAAGTACGGTCCTTGTAGGGAGGAGATGCCTGTCGAGCCATGATCCTGGGCTCGCCATACGTGGTGGGGAGGTGGGAAGGCCATGGAGCAACACACAGTGGAGAAGGCGACCAGAGTGATGGGTGAGGCTGCAGCGGCGGGACTGCTGGTGCCTGCACCAACAAGCCACTTGCTAGCTGATTGCTCCCATGGACGATCCCTCTGGGAAATAAAGCAGCACACAGCAGGGAGAGCAATAGGAGTGATGGGCGAGGAGGCAGCTATGGTGGCAGGCCTTCCAGTGACAGCATTGAACAGCCGCTCGCCAGCTGATCGCTCTCCTGCATATGCCTCCAATCAGGATGTGAAAGGCCCCAAAGCATGCTGCTAGTTGGGAGGTCATGCTGCTGCTGCCAGATGGGAGAGGAGGCTGCCACCATGGTCTACCAGATGTTGGTTGACCAGTGGGTGTGTTCGGTCAGCTGGAGAGTGTGGTCCAGTGGTGGGTTTCTACCAGTTCACCCCAGTTTGGGCGAACCGGTAGTGGCAGCAGCAGGAGGCTCCACCCACCTGCCTGGATGTCATCATGGATGCTCTGCGCATGCACAGAATTGCCATGTATGAGCGAAGTGAGCACGCATATGCACTCACAGTTCTAAACCAGTAGCGAAGGTAAGTGGAACCCACTATTGATGTGGTCCCTAGACTATAACTGATTTTGAAAGGGACTGTGTTTCCTACTCATCGTGTACCAAGGCTCCAGCCTGCTTTCAAGGATTAAAGTCTGGGTTACTGAGTTTCTCGGTTGCCTGAGTATGTTTGCTTTGGTTCTAACCCGGTCTCGCCTTGAACCTTTGAAATATTGGCTATATCCTTGTATCCATCAAATGAAGTGCAGTAAACATAATAGTTGTATCTTGCTTAAATGGATCAGCTGCCCTGGTTCCTCTAAGCTGTCAACATTCTATGTTTATTAGAAGCTAGAAGGACCTGCAATCATTCATGCTTTTGTTTAACAAAAATTAAAGTCTCTAAAAATCCAAATAATGGAAATGGCATTTAATCTACCAGTATTAAAACAAGAGAATTGAAGCTAAAAATCAGCTGTGGAATGAAACACAACAGGATAAAATATGTTAGAAAGGAACATGGTCCAAGTATCAAAAATCTAATATGCTTTAGGAAGAAACAGTACAAAAAAGTCATGAATATGTATTTAATAACATACTGTATTTAATTAAATTTAATTAAATTTAACAATTTAATTACACTTACTGTGGAAAATCCACTTGCCAAATTACTTTGCCTTTTGGAAAAGCCAGAGATTATAATGTCATCCATATTCTCTTCTGCTTCATTCAGGTAGTCCTAATGGAAAAGCAAGGCATATATCCACAATTAAGGAATAAAATATTTTATTAGGAAGGGGTTGAGTGGAGGACTAAACAGGAAAAACATTATCTTCTGTTGCTATTTAAATAAAACCATTTACCTTAGCTTTAGTATCTCACCGTTTCACTTTTTGTCTTTAATAGCATTTTAGTGTCTGATATATCTCCAGTTATTGTGAACATCTAGCCCACCATATTTAACGATAGCAGCTGAAACTCTACCTTATAATTACAAATTATACCCAAAAAGGTTTCATTACACAGTTATTCAAACTGTGTCCCATAGTGTGGCTGATCCTTTCATAAACCAAGCTGAGGCTCTGCAAAGATGAAAAAGTGAAGAGAAATGCTACCCTCTGCCTGCCAAGATTGAAAGCCCCATGCAACTGCTCTTGTAGTTGTTAGACATGGAGCAGTTGCTAGTGGTTGAGTTCCATTTTGTATTATAATTCTGTATTAGAACTGTATTAGAACTGTGTTCTGTTAAGCAGCTGCTAACTGCAACCCTTCACTTCAAAAGATAAAGCATGTGTTGACAGTTGTGCTTGGTGGAGATCTCTGACTGGACCAAGGGCTGAAGTTTGGGAGATTTCAGCAGAATCAGACTGTGTCATCCTGCTTTATCCTGCATCTAAATTAAATAAGGAAATGCAATCTTCTTTGTAATTGTATGCTGGGGCCATTCATGATATTTCAGCCTAACTATTACATAAGGTTCTTGCAAGGATATATTTGTAGTTATCTTCATTTATACCCCCTACATTTTTATTATTGTTATTGTACTTTTGATATAAACTGTGACATATATATGAATTACTGGAATTAGTCAAATGAGAAGTTTATTATTACTGGTAAAATAAAAGAGTCAAAATATTCTAATTTGTAAGCTTTGTATCTTTCCAGCTCACCACATCATGGTCCAGTGCTCCAGGTACAGATTTACTTCTTAAACTTAAAGTATCTTCATTTCCTTCTGAAAAGGATCCATTGAGATCTCTCTCTGATCTACTACGATCTGCAAGATATAAGGAAAATCCATGTATAGTGTATTAGCAATCTATATAGAAGATATTATACCAAAGATGCTTTTTCAAGAGGCAATTGGACTTTCTTGTTTTTTTTTTTTTTTGAAGATGTTTTCCTTTTCATCCAAGAAGATTCTTCAGCTCTGACTGGATGGCGGGGAATGGAAGGATTTTCCCCATCATCCAGTCAGAGCTGAAGAAGCTTCTTGGATGAAAAGTGAAACATCTTCATAGAAAAACAAGAAAGTCAAGTTGCCTCTTGAAAAAGCCCCTTTGGGACAACATGACTTGGATGACTGAGAATCTGCATAGACAGAAGATACTGTAGTATCTTTTAACTTATTTATGTGTGTTGGAATATTTATCTATTTTTTCACAACTTCTTGTTTTTAATCCATCGATTTCCTCTTTGCCTGAAACCTACAGAAAAGATAAAATTCAAAAACAAACAAATAAACAAAAGATTACAGGAAGAAATTCAATGATGGTTTCCTTTTTCTCACTCTTTGGAAAATCAAACAGGTAGAGGGAAAATGTATTTCATGCAAGCTGAGTCTCTAATACTTCTATCTAGTCTATTGTTTGTTAGGGAACAGATTATAAAGGCATATCTTTCATCCAATTGTTAATGCATATAAATGTGTTGAATAAAATTTAGGGAAGAAATGATCAGCAAAGGCTAAAGTTTACAGATGTTTATACAAAAACCACCTCATCTTTGTTTTAAGAATAATTATAACAGACACATAGAGATTTCTTCATTAAAGGGGAAGAACCAGAGTTCTACAATAAAGTGTGCATTTTTATACAGAAGGTCCCATTCAGCCCTCTTCATCTTCAGTTATACGTAAAAGAATCAGGTAGCAGGTGACTGTAGTTTCTGTAATCACGACAGAGTAGGTAAGCCAAAAATATGGTCCATGTAAACTCCCTCCCTATCCTCAGCCAAACTGCATCTGTCAATATAACCCTGAATTGATAGAAATTCTACATCTCTGATCTAGAATGACAAAAGTTGTCTAACCTGGTAGAAAGCTAATTCTTAGCAATTCTAACAAAACAAACAAACAAACAAACATTCCCCAAGGGGAAAAACTGTGGGAGGAAAAAACAAGTGAAACAATGAAAAGAGATAGTAATAGCAATTCATAAGTACATCAAAATATCAGTAACTGAAAGCTCACCAGATGTTAAAGATGTCTTAGAAATTGCCATAGAAGGTGTTCTAGAACTTTTCCTACGATGCGTTTTTGACAAATCTGCAGGGATACTTTCACTGATAGACATAACAATGTTGTTTTCTAATTCCGAATCCTGCTCACATAAAACAACATATATTTCATGTATCACACATATAAGAAAACTCTTTAACATATGAAAACACACTAATTACAGTCTAGGAAGCAAACATCCATCCAAGTTCAAGCCATTAACTCTAACTTTTCATTGTTTGTTCAAATATTTCAGAATTTACTTTAAGCATGATTTGTTGAACATAAGAAATAAGCCAGAATCAATTTTAGGAATATATACAAATATATTCAATCTCAATTTGTTTTCTCCACCATGTCTTTGTCCAATACTTAAAAGACTGGAGGAAAACAAGTAAACCCGGATTCTAGATTTGCCACTATGAAGCGATTGTTTCTAAAACCAATCCATTTTTGCACCAGTCAACTTACCCTGCTGTAGTCAATAGTCATGCTGCGTGCACTCAGTGCTGGTGATCTTGGACAGAGTGGAGTAGAAGCACTGCTTTGACTTTCAGCATTTTTCATGTTGCCAGTTATGTCTCCAAGAAGATGACTATCTGAGGGAAAGGTGTTCCCCCTGGAGAAATTGCACTAAATTAACCTTCTAATTTATGTTGATACAGCATAAATAAAAAAGGAGAAACTACATATCAGAAATGATGTTCCATCAGTAATTAGAATCTCAGACAAATACTTTAGTAGCATGAGGACATTTTAATATTTCATCACCTGGATAGCAGTCCTAATACCATTTTGCTGATCTACTTATATCTAAAATCAAAGAGAACAAGCTCATTAAAACCTGCAATCTAGCATTTTACATGTGTTTCAAAGTGGTTAGGCAAAAAATAAAAATTAAATTTAATTAAAATAAATAAAAACAAGTTTCTAAAGTTTCTAATTGACACTTGTAGAAAATCTTGGGATCTGTTTTTAACAAAGCCATGCTGACTGCTAGTTATTATTTTACTCGTTTCTAGATGTTGGCAGATCTGTTTTTTAATGATCTTTTCCAGTATCTTCCCGAGTATTGATGTTAGGCTGATTAATCTGTAGTTTCCTGGGTCTGTTCCCACCCCCCCTTTTTTTTTTGAAGATGGAAACCACATCAGCTCTTTTCCAGTCCTCTAGTAGTTCGCCAGTGTTCCAAGATTTTTGAAAGATGTGGTACAGTGGTTCTGCGATGACATCTGCCAGCTTCTTTAGAACTCTGGGATGTAATCAGTCAGGTCCCAGTGATTTGTATTCATCAAGTTCAAACAGATGTTCTCTATTTTTTTTTGTTTATTTTAACTTTTATTTCTAGTCTTTTACAGTTATGTTTTTGGTAGGTTGGGCTATAGTTTCTTTTTGTGTGAAGACCAATACAAAGAATGAGTTAAGCAGCTCTGCTTTCTCTCTGCTGCTTGTTACTTCCTTGCTGCCTTCTCTCGTTAGTGGACCGACTGTTTCCTTGATTTTTTTTCTTGTTATTTATATGTTGGAAATTTTTTTAAAAAATTATCTTTGACTTTTGTTACAAGTCTTTGTTCATTCTGAGCCTTTCCTTTCCTGACTTCGTCTGTGCAGATTCTGGCTATCTGCTGATATTCTGCCTTAGTTGTGTCTTTCCATTTTTTGTACTTGTCCTTTTTGTCTTTCAATTTGTTCGAGAGATCTTTGTGCAGCCATACTGGTTTCTTCTTGGATTTCTTGTTTTTCTTTTTCAGTGGCTTTGTGCTGCTCTGGGCTTTTATGATCATATTTTTTAGAGTTTCCCAAGATTCTTGAGTTGTTTTCTCCTTTAGGATTTTCATCCAAGGAATCTTTCGCAAGTTCTCTCTGAGTTTGTTGAAATCAGCTCTTTTAAAATCTAAGACTCTGGTATCATGTTCTATTGCTTGTGGTTGCGTTATATTGAATTCTAGTATGACACAATCACTCTCACCCAAGGTTCCTGCAATTTCAACTCCCTCTATCACTTTTTCTCTGTTTGTAAGAATTAAGACCAGTATGGCTGTCTCTCTAGTTCCCTCCTCTATCTTTTGGACAACAAAGTTGTCAGCTAGGTTGGTTAGGAACCTATTTGATTTCTCACTTGGTGTGGAGTTAGTCTTCCAATTGATGTCAGGATAATTGAAGTCCCCCATTACTATTGTAGTGTGCTTCCTACATATATTAGTTGGTTAGTAAAAAGGACATTTATTTTTTCTGCTTGATTGGGTGGCCTATAGCCATGATGGCGAATCTATGGCATGTGTGCCAGAGGAGATGCACACAGAGCCCTCTCTGTGGGCATGTGCACTGTTGCCAGCTCTTCTGGTTTCCAGAGCATGCATGTGTGCCAGCCAGCTGCTCTTTGCATGTGCTGGAGCACCAGAAACCTGAAGACCAACTGGCTGGCATGCATGGTGGTATTCAAATTTTTTTACTACTGGTTCTGTGGGCATGGCTTGTTTGGTGGGCGTGGCTTGGTGGTCATGTGACAGAGCGTGGCTAGGTGGTCATGTGACTGGATAGGCATGGCTAGGTGGTCACAATCCTAGTTCCCCCTACGAGGATTCCTGCATCCGGGCCTTTTGCAATCCCCCAAAGGGTCATAGGAAATCAGATTCCATACAGCTCTGAACCCTTAAGGCAAACCAAATACAAGTGGTCCTCACTTAATTGCCGGTTGCTTAACAAGTGTTCAAATTTATGACTGACCTCCCCAGAGCTACTTGACCTGTTTTTGGAGTTTTGACAGCCATGCACATACACACACACATTTATGACTAGTTGCAACATCCCACAGTCTTGTGACTGAGGTTTTCCATGTTTTTTGCCAGTTTCCAAAAATTCCTTCTTGTTTCCATTTAAAAATGCCCATTGGGGAAAATGGACTTGTTTAACAACCACAGTGTCCACTTAATGACCACAAGGTTCACTTAATGACCATGGTGTTTGCTAAATCAGGGCTCTGCAACCTTAAACACTCAAAGAGCCATTTTTCTATTTTCTTTTAAACAGATATCTCTCTCTCTCTTTTCTCCTTCCCTGGCTCTCACTCTCATCTCTCTCTCTCTCTTTCTCCTTCTCTCTCTCATCTCTTTCTCCCTCTCTCTGTCATCTCCTCTCTCTTTTTCTCTCATTTCTCTCATCTTTCTTTCTTTCTCCCTATCTCTCTCTCATCTCTTTCTTTCTCTCTGTTTCTTATCTCTTCCTCTCTCTCTCTTCCTCTCTCATCTCCTCTCTCATCTCTCTCTCATCTTTCTCTCTCTGTGTGTATCTTGTCTCTCTTTCCCCCCTCTCTGTCTTTTCTCTCTCTTGTCTTTCCTTCCATCCCCCCTTTGTGTCTCTTTTCTCTCTTTCCCTTCCCCCCTTCTCTCTCTCTTTCCCTCCCTCCCTCCCTCCCTCCCTCCCTCCCTTCCTCTCTGTCCACGGGGTGTGTGTGAAGGAACCTCTGAACTGGTGCTTGGTGGTGGGAATCTGACGTCCGGAGGCCAATGAGCCAGGTACTGAAGACCAGAGGGGGGCAATTCCGCAGTCTCCCCAAAAATAACAGATGTCTTGTCGCTTGCGAGTGCTTCTTGTGAGGAGGAAGAGAAGCACGGTGGGAGGAGGCTTGGCAGGTATTAGATGGGTGGCAAGCGTTTCGTGGCTCCTCCTTCGTGGGAGATCTTAGCTGCAGTTTACTCATGAGCAACATTGGCCAGGAGAGGCAGGGAGAAAGGCCAATGATGCTTATGAGGGGGGAGGGTCGACCCTCCCTTCTCACAACATCTTCACCTGAGGGCATCGCTGGCAGCCGCTTCCTGTGTCAGGAGATCTGTGCTCTTCCGGCTGCTGCTCGGACTCCTCGATGCACGGAGGCAGGAGGCGGTGGTTTCTTTTGCTCCCTGCGAGCAGCAGAGTGAGTAAGGCAGCAATCTGCCGGATGCCTCTAATCTGCAGTTTACTCGTGATCACCATGCTCATGAGTAAACGTGCTCACAAGTAAACTGCAGTTTAGAGGCAGCCAGCAGGTCGCTGGCTTACTTGCTCTGCTGCTTGCCACCCGCAGAGCTCAGGCAGTGAAAGAAACCACCTCCTCCTGCCTCCACGCAGCATGGACCTCCTGATGCAGGAAGCATCTGCCAGCAATGCCCTCAGGTGAAGATGTTGTCAGCGGGGAGGCTTGACCCCCCCCCTCATAAGCATCATTGGCCTTTCTCCCTGCCTCTCCTGGCCAATGTTGCTCATGAGTAAACTGCAGCTAAGATCTCCCACATGCTTTCCTCGCAGGCCAGGCTGGCTTGGGGAAACACATGGAAGGGCTCTGGGGCCGCGATCTCCTGCATGCTTCCCTCGCAGGCCAAGCCAATTTAGGGAAACACATGGGAAGGATTCTGGTGCCACGATCTCCCGCATGCTTCCCTCGCAGGCCAGGCCGGCTTGGGAAAACATACAGGAAGGGCTCTGGTGCCACAATCTCCCATGCGCTCCCCTCCCTCCCATGCACATCGGTCCACCCGCTGCTGGTATCACTCCGCCAGCTCTGTCTCCACTGCCTACTTGCTAGCCAGTGCCCTTCGGCCTTACCTTTGCCAGCAGTGGTGAGCAGAAGTACATGTCTAGATTCTATAAGTAGTGGTGGGGCTGGCGGGGCGGGCAGCGCTGGGCAGGCAGGCAGGGCAAGCGAGCGAGGACCGGGTGACCAGTTCGGGGGCATGGCCAGCCAGAGGTCGCTACCAATTTGGTGAACCTTGTCAAATTTCCACTAATGGTTCGCCCGAACTGGTGCAAACTGGCTGAATACCACCTCTGATGCATGCGCTGGAAACCCAAAGACCAGCTGGCCAGCGCGCATACGCGCCAGCCAACTCATCTTCGGGTTTCTGGCACTCTGGTACATGGAACAGAACACAAGTAGTTTTGTGTTAACAGAATACAAAACTACTTGTGCACTTAAGTCCTTGACTTTCATGCCTAGTTGCTCGTAATCACTCAATATTGTTTTCAAATCCTTTTTTGTGTCATTCGTCCCCTACTATTATGTAGTAGTAGAAAAGGGTAGTAATCTGTGGGTTTTATTATTTTGGTTAGGTTCTCAGCCACATCTTTGATTTTTGCTCCAGAGAGACAACATACCTCTCATGGGTTGACTGTCTGGTCTACAGACAGCTGGTTCTGTTCCCTTGAGAATTGAATCTCTATCACCAACACTTGCCTTTTTTTCCTAGGGAGCTTTGGGGTATTTTTCTATCTATCACAGAAGCATTTGATGGTGCTACTTTTTAAGGGACATTTGATGATGCTTATTTTCTATGTGTCTGCCTGCTTTCTTCCAGGGAGAGTCCATGAAATTGATTCCTTAGCACCAGTGGGGCTGCATCAGAGTGGGTTGGGTTGGACAGGGATTTTGTACTAGGTTTGTGGTTTTTTTCTATGAGTGACATGTTTGTGTCTGTCTTCTTTTTCCTCTAAGGGGTTAATTCTTTTAGAAATGTTTTGATCATTATTATGTTCAATGTGGGCATATTCTTCTTGCAAGGTTTGGGGTTTCTCATTTTCTAGGTTGAATTTCAGAGTGGTTAGAGTTTCTTCTAGACCCATGATGGCGAACCTGTGGCATGCGGAGCCCGGGGTGAAATGCTCCTGGTTCAGACCGGATTACCTGATCTGGTAGCGATGGTGGCAGGTAGTTTGGAGAACCTGTAGCAAAAATCCCTGCGCCGCCCCCCCCCAACCATTCCCAGCTGAGCTGCATGACCATCAGAGGCTTTTGGTTTTTTACTTTTAAAAGCATTTTTTTCTACAACCTCTTCCCACGAAAAAATGCTTTTAAAAGTATGATGATCGCGCGGCTCAGCTAGGATCGTCAGAGGCTTTTCAAAGCATTTTTTTCTGCAACCTCTTGGCCGAAGAGGTGGTAAAAAAAATGCTTTGAAAAGTCTCTGACGATTCCAGCTGAGTTGCCTGATCGGCAGAGGCTTTTCAAAGCATTAGAAAAAATGCCACGCTCACAGAACCAATAGTAACAAATTTTACATTTCACCCCTGGTGGAGCCATATCGGTGGGCATGCAAGCATTGCCCTAGCTCAGCTCCACCACGCATGCACGCACAGGCCATCTAATTTTCAGGCCTTCTGGGCACACCAGAAATCAGGAAACAGGCTGTTTCCGGCCTCCGGAGGGCCTCCGGGGTTTGGAAAAGGCAGTTTTTGCCCTCCCCAAGCTCCTAGAAAGTCTCTGGAGACTGGGGAGGGCAAAAAACAGGCATACCAGGCCCTCCATGCCATCGCATGCCAAAAGCGGGGTTGCATGGGGTGGTTGCATTGAATTATGGGTGTGGGCACGTGCGCATGCGCCCCCCCTTGTGCTCTCTATGCTTTTGGCACGCGGCAGCAAAAAGGTTAGCCATCACTCCTCTAGACCCCTTACTTTTTCTTTCAGTAACTTGATTAGTTTACATTTAGTACATATATAGTTTGGGTATTCTATGGGCATAAGTGTATACATGGAACATGTTTTGCAGATCACAATAGTATGAGTTTCTTTTTCCATGAGTGGATTTTAAAAAAATTGAAAATGAAAGTGTAGCGGGTTTAACCACAGATTTTTAAAAGGGAAAAATATCCAATTTAGAATTTTGATATTCTAACAGATCATTTCAAATTTCAAATTTGGGAGAAGTCTAGCTAAAAATTTAAAGTTCTAAAAGTTAAAAATGTCTAGTTTAAGGATTTAAAGTTCTATAGTTCAAAATTGTCTAGTTTAAAAATTTAAAGCTCTAGCAGATCATTTAAATTGTCCAATTTTAAAATTGTCAGTGCTGAGTGGGCTTAGGTGCAAGGTTCATTCTTAGCCTGTAATGGAATGTTCTATAATTATTCCTTTCCTCCCTCCCTTCTTATGATCCTTTCCCTCCCTGCTTTCTTGTGGGCTTTATTTATCACTTTCTTCTCTGCCTTTATATGTTCCATACTTGCTATTGTTTACTCACCTTTGATTTTTTTTTTTTGCCTTGTGTCCTGTGTTGTCTTTTTGTCCTCTCTTCCTACTTGCTTTTCTCCTGCTATAACCGGGTATTCAGCTCTCCCTCCTTTTATCATTTCCTGGCATCCCCCCCCCCCTCCATCTGTTGGTCTGCTACACTGTTCTGTTGCCATTCTCAGTCACTAGTTCGCTGGTCCACTGTGCTGCAATGCTCCACCACCACTGACAGCCTCCAGTTCCACTGTTGCTCTACTATCGATTTCCATGCTGCTCTCTGCTCTGATTCACTGTGCTGCCCATTGCTGCTGGCCATTGCTGCTGGCTCTCCTTTCTGCTGTGCTGCCACTGTTCTTTCTCCTCAGCCACATGGTTCTCATTTGCTGAACCGTCATGCCAATGTGCTGCTTCTCCCAGCAAACAGGACCACCTGGATGGCCAACAATAAGCTCGCCTCTTGTCTCCTCTCTACAGCCAGTTCTCCTCCTCCTCCCTGCTCTGCTCTCTCACCAGCTTGCCTTTTTGTTCTCTGCTAGTTGCTTTGTCCTCTGTCAGTTTGTCTCTCTGCTCCAGGGATGATTTTCCTCCCTGGTCCACAGCTGGTCCCACTTACTCACCAGCTCGCCTCCTTGTTCTCTGCCGATTCGTTTTGCCTCTCCACTCTCCTCACTTCAATGGGCCTCCGGATTCTTGGGTAGGCCTCTGAGGTGCAGCTGGGCTTCTCTCAGCAGGCCAAGTTTGCTGTGGGTCGCTGCCCCGGTTGCATTTTCCTCCTATTTCTCCAATCTTTCCCCTCCTTTTCCTTTCTCCACTCTTTTTTCTTTTTCTCTGATTTATCTTTCGTTCTCCACCTCTCCTCCTATCATTTATCTTAGTATAATAGCAACTTTTATACTATACGTTAACCTCACAGGGGGCGTGGGGTTTAGGGTCAAAGCCGACAAGCAGATCGATAACTTTGCACTATGCAACAAACATAAGAAAACTTTAGCCCTAAAGTTGGGCACCTGCAATGTTCAGACAATGACCCCTGGCCTTTCTGATGATTTACAAGAGATAGATGACATACGTAAGACAGCTGCCATTATCATGGAGTTGAGCAGACTGCAGATGGACATCATTGCCCTTCAAGAGATAAGACTATTAGACTTGGGATCTGTTAAGGAGAGAAAATTCTCATTCTTCTGGCAGGGAAAACCATCAAACGAGTCTAGGGAATATGGGGTTGGCTTCGCGGTCAGAAACACCTTACTAGGATTCATTACTCCACCTGCTGCAGGAAGTGAAAGAATTCTGTCCTTGCAGCTCCACTCATCAGCAGGGCTGGTTACTTTTATTAGCGCATATGCACCGACATTATCGTCTTCAGTAGAATCCGAAGACAAATTCTACAACAATCTGGCTGCTACTATCAAGAAAATCCCTGAGAAAGAACCAGTTTATCCTTGGCGATTTTAATGCCAGACATGGAGCTGATTATAGTTCTTGGCCCACTTGTTTAGGTCAGTTCGGCGTCAGGAAGATGAACGAAAATGGCCAATGCCTGCTGGAGTTTTGCTGCTACTATGGTTTTTGTGTTAGCAATACATACTTTAAAACAAAGCCTCAACACAGAGTCTCTTGGAGACATCCAAGATCAAAGCATTGGCACCACCTTGACTTGATTCTTACTAGGCACTCCAACCTCCCCAATATTACAATCACACGCAGCTATCAGGGTGCTGATTGCGATACAGACCACTCCTTGGTGTGCAGCAGAATAAAACTGCAAACAAAGAGATTGCATCACTTGAAGAAGGAAGGAAGACCACGAATTGACATCAACAAGACCTGCAATCAGGGCAAAGTGGAGGAATTTGCACAAGCATTCAAGGAAACTCTCCCAGGCCCGGCTGAAGTAAATGCATCTGAACGATGGGAATATTTCAAGAATGCTGTTTATAACACTGCCTTGTCAGTATTTGATAAGGAGATCAGAAAGACAGCAGATTGGTTTGAAGCCCATTCAGAGGAGTTGACACCAGCCATTGAGGAAAAAAGGAGAGCTCTAATTGCATATAAAGCCTGTTCCAGTGAGTGCAACCTACAGATTCTGCAAGCTGCTCATAGCAAAGTCCAACAGACCGCCAGGAGTTATGCTAACGATTATTGGCTGCAACTTTGTTCTCGGATCCAGATAGCAGCTGACACAGGCAACATCAAGGGGATGTATGATGGCATCAAGCAGGCCTTAGGTCCAACACAGAAGAAATCTGCCCCTCTGAAGTCTGCTACAGGTGAGGTTATCCAGGACCGAGCACAGCAGATGGCACGCTGGGTGCAGCACTACTCTGAGTTATATTCCAGAGAAAATGTGGTAACTGAAGAAGCATTAAATAATATTGAGTGCCTGCCTGTCTTGGTGGAGCTTGACAGTGAACCAACTTTAGAAGAACTAAATGCGGCCCTGGACTCCCTTGCCTCTGGCAAGGCACCCAGGAAAGATAACATCCCTGCCGAAGTTCTCAAGTCCTGCAAAGAGAACATCTCCACTGAACTGCATGAAATCTTCTGTCTTTGTTGGAGGGAAGGTGGAATACCAGAGGACATGAAGGATGCAAATATCGTCACACTGTACAAGAACAAAGATGACAGGGATGACTGTAACAACTACCGTGGCATCTCTCTTCTTAGTGTTGTAGGGAAGCTGCTTGCCCGTGTCGTACTGAAGAGGCTCCAGGTGCTTGCAGAGAGAGTCTATCCAGAATCACAGTGTGGATTTCGAGCCAACAGATCCATTACTGACAACACTTAGACAGTTGCAGGAGAAATGCAAGGAAGAAAGACAGCCACTTTTCATAGCCTTCATAGATCTTACGAAGGCTTTTGACTTGATTAGCAGGGATGGCATTTATAAAATTCTCCCCAAGATTGGATGTCCACCTCAGCTCCTCAACATCATCAGGTCCTTTCATGAGGAAATGAAGGGCACTGTAGTTTTTGATGGCTTAACTTCAGATTCCTTTGATATTTGAAGTGGAGTGAAGCAGGGCTGTGTCCTCGCGCCAACTTTATTCAGGATCTTTTTTGCTGTCATGCTGAAACATGCTTTTGGAACTGCAACAGAGGGTATTTACCTCCAGACTAGATCTGACGGGAAACTCTTTAATCTCTCTAGATTGAGAACAAAGTCTAAAGTCCAGCTGAAATCCTTACGGGATTTCCTCTTTGCTGATGATGCTGCCATCACTGCTCACTCTGCTGAAGACCTTCAACAACTTATGGACAGTTTTAGCAAGGCCTGGCAAGGCTTTGGACTAACAATCAGACTGAAAAAAACACAAGTCATGGGTCAGGACATGGATTCACCTCCCTGTATTACAATCTCTATACAAGAACTGGAGGTCGTCCATGACTTTGTGTACCTCGGCTCAACTATCTCTGACACTCTCCCTTTAGATACTGAGCTGAATAAATGTATTGGTAAAGCGGCCACATTTTCCAGACTTACAAAGAAAGTATGGCTTAATAAGAAGCTGACGGAACATACAAAGATCCAGGTATATAGAGCCTGCGTCTTGAGCACACTCTTGTACTGCAGTGAGTCTTGGACCCTTTATGCACAGCAGGAGAAAAAGTTGGACACCTTTCATATGCACTGTCTCTGACAAATTCTTGGCATCACCTGGCAGGACAAAGTTCCAAATAGTGCAGTCTTGGAATGTGCTGGAGTCTCTAGCATTTATATACTATTGAAACAGCGACGTCTACGCTGCCTTGGGCATGTCATGAGAATGGCTGATGGTCGGATTCTGAAAGATCTCCTGTATGGAGAATTAGTTCAGGGAAAGCACCTCAGAGGGAGACCACAGCTGCGGTATAAGGATATCTGCAAGAAGGACCTAAAGGCCCTGGGAATGGACATTAACAACTGGGAAACCCTGACCTCCAATCGTTCAGCTTGGAGGCTAAAGACGCAGCATGGCCTTCTCCAATTTGAAGAGACACTTGTTCGGCAGGCTGAGACAAAGAGGCAGTCCTGGAACCAGCAAAATCTGAGAGCTGGGCAGGTGACAGAATGTATCTACCCTCAGTGTGGAAGGGATTGCCACTCTCAAATTGGCCTTTTTAGTCACACTAGATACTGTTTTAGGACTTTTTCCAGAGCACGATACCATAGTCTCTTGAGACTGAAGGATGCCAATGTCAGCAACTTTTCTCCCTGAGATATAACTATGATTCCTCCGTAGAAATTTCTAGAATGGCCTTGGACTGCATGTGAGAGGATAAAGGGATTAAATGACTGGAATTCTGTGTATGTA
Organism: Arizona elegans; assembly: GCA_022577455.1. Taxonomy (NCBI): domain Eukaryota; kingdom Metazoa; phylum Chordata; class Lepidosauria; order Squamata; family Colubridae; genus Arizona; species Arizona elegans. Next base: position 50,471,761 of record JAKOOJ010000006.1, on the reverse strand, counting down.
GCTCACCAGAAATTTAGTCATATGAGCAGGAAATTCTTCTAATTCTATGCTCTAAAGTCTTAAGCTGATAGAAGAGACTTTGTTATGTAGAACCAAACTAATGTTACTTTTGATTTTTATTTCTTTTATGATGATTATACTGTGAACTTCTGCATGCTTACTTTTGGATTTACCTACTTTTATTTCCTCTTAATTACTGTACGCTTTTAATTTTTAAACAAAGGTTTACAATAATTGTATTAGTTCTAAACAGCAGATGAAACATCAATATTACTATTTTATCTTACTGATTGGCACTGTGGTCACTTTGGACATCAGAGTCTGTGCTAATGCTTTTACCATCTTCTGCTTTCATATTTACAACTTCTTTAGTAGCTGTCTTAAGAACCTTTCTGTTGAATATAAACATAAACAATATGGTGGTAAATATGGTGGAGCACTACTATTTATCTTAGATTGGCGCAGGGAAAAGAAGACGCAACTCAGCAGAGGTCCGTTCAGCACTTTAATTCAGCTCATACGGAACTGCCGGCTGAGCTGCCGAGCCCTCCTCATATACAGCTCTGGCAAGCTAGCCGGCCAATGACATTTATTTAAACTTCCCGCCGGTGGATTAGCCAATCACCGGCGGATGCCCATATAAGGACACAACACCCCTCTCCTCCTAGTTTTTAGTCTGTCAATCCGTGACCGACGTAGGTCACTTAGTTGCGCAGATAGGCGGGGCGTCTAATAGCCCTACCTGACCTGCGTGGTTCAGTTCTCTCGTTGTCGACCCGGGCGGGTCAGGCTTCTGTCCTCTCTGGTTCCTGCCGTGGAACTGTCTGGAACTCGGCCGTCGAGTGCGCTGGATCCTGTCTGGCGCCTCCAGCTGGGTTTGCTGGATTATCCTGCGGGCAGCGGAGTCCCTCTCCCTGGCCGGGATGATGGAGACTTGGCCGCTGGAGTTCACCTTGGACTCGGGCTGTGCAGCTGAACTGCAGTAGGTCCTTGGGCTCTTTCCTCCCTTCTTCTGCTTGCACTCCGGGACTCTGGCTGATTGTCATGGTGGGGTGACCCTGCGGCTGTGGCTGCGGACCGTGTGGTGTTTGTTGCTGGCCGACCCTGTCAGGGTAGCAGTAGTCGACCTTGCTGGGGCGGTGCAGACCTGCCTCGCCGGGGTGGTGCAGGCCGACCTTGTTGGGGTGGCGGAAGTCTGCCTCGCCGGGGTGGTGTAGGCCTACCTCGTCGGGGTGGTGCAGGCCGACCTAATCGGGGTGGCGGAAGTCTGCCTCGCTGGGGTGGCGTAGGCCTACCTCATCGGGGTGGTGCAGGCCTACCTCATCCGGCTAGTTTTCCTCCACCTTTTCTGGAGCTGGTCGATGTGACATCTGCAGGTTCGTCCAACTTCCAGCTCCACTTCGTAGGACCTCGGGCCGGTCACTCTCCCAATCAGTCCTTTCAGCCACTTTGGATGGCCCTGGAAATTTAGCGCAAAGACCGGATCTCCGATTCCGAGCATCTGTGGCGGCTGGGCGTTGTTTTGTTGACCCTGCAGATTGTATTGGGGGTGCAGCCGATCCAGAGGTGATCGTAGTTGTCTCCCCATCAGGAGCTTCGCCAGGCTCTTCTTTGTGGTGGTGTGCAGAGTGATGTGCTGGACAAGCAGGAACTTATCAATTTTCTCCTGCCAGTCTCCTGCGCCCATTTTGGTGAGTGTGTCTTTGGTGAGTCTCACCATTTTCTCCACTTGCCTGTTTCCAGCCAGCCTGTAGGGGCGATGAGGGTGTGCCTAATGCCCAACTCTGCTAGGAAGGCTTCCATGGTCTTGGAAGTGAGCTGGGGGCCGTTGTCCGAGACCAGGACGTCTGGGAGGCCGTGCATGGCGAACAGCCAGCGGAGTGCCCTGATGGTGGCCTCCGTTGTGGTGGTGTGCATCGCGATTACCTCCAGCCATTTAGAGAATGCGTCCACCACGATGAGGAGAGACTTGCCATCTATGGGTCCTGTGAAGTCAATATGAATTCTCAACCAGGGGCTGCTGGGCATTTCCCACTCTGTTGGCTGGGCTTGCGATGGTGCCGGTTTCACCTCCTGGCACGAGTCACATCTGGCGATCCACTGTTCAATGTCTTTGTCTAGCGTTGGCCACCAGACATAGCTCCGTGCCAGGGCCTTCATCCTGACGATGCCAGGATGCCCACTGTGCAGTGTCTCTAGGGTTTTCTTCTGAAGTGCGTGTGGAATCACCACCCTCTTGCCCCAGATGAGGCAACCTTTCATTGTGGAGAATTCGTGTTGTTTCCGAACGAACAGGCTGAACTCTTCGCCCACTCTCCCAGTCAGCCAACCCCTCAAGCTCCAGGACATGACTTGCCTGAGGGTTTATCTCATTGTGTGTGCTTCGCCACGGTGGTGGATGACACTGGGCACAACTGGTCATCATCTATATGGAACAGTCCGAGAGTGGGTGCCGGGTCTTCCACTGGCTCTTGGATGGGGCATCTGCTGAGGGCATTGGCATTGCAGATGGTCTTGCCGGGTCTGTGTACCAGCTTGTACGAGGATGACACGCTGTGTACCAGCTTGTACCAGGATGACACGCTGGGCCATCTTCCTCTCTGGCTAGAGAGGAAGATGGCCCAGCGTGTCATCCTGGGTGACATGTAGGTGGGTGTTTGTCTGTCTCCCGCGAGGAGTCCCAGCAGCGGCTTGTGGTCCGTTACAATGGTGAACGCTCTCCCATACAGATATTCATGGAAGCGCTTGATGCCAGCTACGATGGCCAAGGCTTCCTTGTCCAGCTGGCTGTAATTGTGTTCAGTCGTGGACATCATTTTGGAAAAGAACACAATGGGCGCTTCTGATCCGTTGGGAAGCTGGTGGCTGAGGACAGCTCCAACTCCATATGGCGATGGATCACAGGTTAGAAGCAGGGGGAGTGTCTCATGGTACTTCATGAGGATGCTGTCCGAAGAGAGTAGTCTTTTGATGTTCTGGAAAGCTGACTCTTCTTCCTCTCCCCATTTCCAAGGGACCGCCTTCGCTAAAAGTCGATGGAGTGGCTCAGCAACAGTGGCTTTCTGTTTTAAAAAAACACTGTAAAAATTCAGTAGTCCCAAGAAAGCCTGAAGCTCTGCTTTGTTTTGGGGGGCTGGAGCTTCATGGATTGCTTTAATTTTGCTTTTGGTGGGGTGGATGCCTTTGCTATCAATTAGATAGCCCAGGAAGTCGACCTCCTGGACCCCGATGACACACTTGTCCCTCCTGACTCTTACACCCTTCACCTGAAACCGCTGCAGGGCAAGCCTGAGCCGTTCCAATAGTTGGGCTTCCGAGTGGCCGGAGACCAAGATATCATCGAAGTATGGCACCACCCCTGGAATGCCTTGCAGAAGGCGTTCCATCATCGATTGGAAAATGCCTGGGGCAGCGCTGACTCCAAATTGGAGGTGGTTGCATTTGAAAGCACCCCTGTGAGTGACAATGGTTTGAGCCTCCGTGGTTTTTTCATTGACTGGCAGTTGCTGGTAAACCTGGGCCAAGTCCAGTTTTGCGAATATGGTTCCACTCCCTAGCGAATGCAACAGATGTTGCACCACTGGGACTGGGTATGCGCTCTGCTGTAATGCCTTGTTAATGGTGCATCTATAGTCAGCGCAGATGCGCACAGATCCATCATGCTTCATTGGGGTCACAATGGGGGTCTCCCATGCAGCATGATCAATCGGCTCCAATATGCCCTGGGTGATTAATTTGTCCAGCTGGGCATCAACTTTAGGACGGAGGGCAAATGGAACCCTGCAGGGCTTTAGCCAAATTGGAGTAATTGTGGGGTCTAAATTGAATGATATGGGTTTCCCTAAAAATTTACCTAAGCTCCCATTGAAGATGTCCTGGAAGTCCTCTAGGAGTTTGTCGAGTTCGCTCTGCCTGATCTGGTTAATCCTGCCAATGGTGAGCCCTAGAGGCTTGAACCACTCCACTCCAAGAAGGGTTGGTCAAGTCTCCCTGAAGACTGCGATGGGTAGGTCCCCGGAGAAGTCTTTGTAGTGGACTCTGAGTTTGGTCCTTCCCAGTATTCCGATTGGATGGCCTCCAAAATCCACCAATTTCGCTTTCAGCGGCTGGAGGTGGTTTTTAGCAATCTGCGGCTTGAGTCTCTTGAGCTGGGCCCAGTCTATGATGGAATAGGGCGATCCGGAGTCGATCTCCATGGGGCATGGTGTCCCTTCCACGTTGACGGTCATGTGGAACTTGTTGGATCCCTCAGCAGCGGCGTGTACTCTTCATGTAGCCTTCTTCCTCGCGCCTGGGGTATTGGGACCGTCTAGATGATCTCTGGTTCTCACGATCGCGGGTTCTGGGAGCCTCCGTAACTGGTTCTGCTGCTCTGCACACCTCGGTGATGTGGCCCTTCCTCCTGCAACGCCAGCAGGTCGCATCCCGCCAGCGACATCTGGCGCGCACGTGATCCCCGTTGCAGCTGGCACAGCGTTCCTCTCATCTGCCATCCTGAGGGTTTTCCTGCCATTGGGGTCTGAGGAACTTGTGGACGGCCATTTCAGCTTTGGACTCTGACCCCATGGTGGTCTCATCTGATGAAGTTTGGGGATTCTTGTGAATATTATGGATCTCCTTAGACCTCCTCATGGCGGCTACAGCTTTCTCCGACGATTCTGCAGCTGTGGCTTCTTCGAGCACGTCTCTCAGCGAGACCTACTTATGGCTGAGGAGTTTCTTTTGGACGGAAACATCCCTCATCCCAAAGACGATCCGGTCTCACAGTTGGATGTCTACGTTCTCGAACTCACAGCTGGCTGCGATTGTCCGAGCGCAGATATGAAATCCTTGACGGATTCGCTGTCCCATTTATTCCGTTGGTGGAAATCAAACCAGTTGGCTAAAGGGGTGCTGGTTGGAGCATAATGCTCTTGCAGGACTTCCTGAAGTTCGGTCCACGGCATCAGCTCGATGTCCTGCAGTGCGACGAGATCCATGGCCATTTCCAGGACCCTGGAGCCGCAGTGAGCCAGGAACAGGGCTCGCTTCCTGTTGTCGTCCAGGTCGGTGAAACCGCTGCCCGCCAGGAATTTTCTGAACCGGACCATGAAGACCATGAAGGACTTCCATTTCTCCTGGTTCAGATCAAACGGAGCCAGCGAGATCTGGTTCTGCGGTTCAGCTTCAGTGACTTAGCTCAAGTGAATCAGCTCTTGGTAGATTGTGGCGATCGTGCCACGAGGTATGCTGTCGGTTCTTTTGTGTCCTTTGTCGCCAGTGTTAGATCAGCACAGGGAAAAGAAGATGCGACTCAGCAGAGGTCCGTTCAGCACTTTAATTCAGCTCATACGGAAGTGCCGGCTGAGCTGCCGAGCCCTCCTTATATACAGCTCCGGCAAGCTAGCCGGCCAATGACATTTATTTAAACTTCCCACCGGTGGATTAGCCAGCCACTGGCGGATGCCCATATAAGGACACAACAATTTATATATTTCTTTGCTTGTTCTTAAAGACATTCATCAATAATTATCTGTACACTTTTTTAGCCTTTCCCAGTCTGAGGTCCTCCAAAAGAATTAGAGTATACCATATTTTTCAGAGTATAAGACGCTCCAGACTATAAGACACGCCTACCTATTTTGGAGAGGAAAACAAGAAAAAAAATCTGCCTTTGCCTCCCAGCAATTTGCCTCCTTGCAGCCAACAGCCTGCTTTAGTTTCATTTTCAGCACACCCTGATTAGCACAAGGAAAAAAAATCTTCTTCACAGCAATTTGCCTCCTTGCAGCAAACAGCGGAGGCCCAAGTGGCAATAGGCAATGGCAATCCCTGAAACAGCTGAGGGTTGGGAGGCTGATCCAATTGACAATCAGCTGCTTGTGCTAATCAGGCTGTGCTGAAGCTGAAACGGGCTGTTTGCTGTTTGCTGCAAGGAAGTAAATTGCTGGGAGGCAGAGGCCAAAGGGTGGGGGCCGGCTGTTGGCGGGGCTACATTCGGTGTATAAGACAAACCCAAATTTTCACCCTCTTTTTTTGTGGGGGGAGGGGGAAGTGCATCTTATACTCCGAAAAATACGGTAAATCCCACTAAATTTCTGGTCAGTACTAAACTGGAGATTATATACATTATATTTTTTGATAAACATTTTCTAGATAGTATATATGCTTTCCTCAAACTCTTAATATAATTCTTAGTGAAAGATTATACATGCACAAAATATTCCAAGGTCCATTTTCTTTACATCTTATTAAAGTATCTATATCTCTGCTCTCATAGTTATTTTTTCTTGCTACCTATGATTTCAAGATTTAATTGCAGCTATCTCAGTATAAGTAAGACCATTATTGTCAACATGGAAGGATAAGATTAATATTTTTTTCCCGAAGGATGAACTTCAAAACTTGTATATCAGCCAATTTGGAAGAAACTATTTGTAAACTGAATAACTTATATGAGAAAAGTGAAAAATGCTAGATGAGAAAAAGTTAGTGTTTATGTTACTGAAATCCCTTTTTAAGTAAAATTTTACTTTCAATCATGTAAATAAAATGATGATAACTATACATTTTTATGGAAAAGGTTTAAATGCTTATAACTGAATTATACTTAAGATTTGTAATTCATAATAAAAAAACTTTACTTTGTATTTTGGAATTATAGTAACATTTTACCATTTGATGAAAGGATACTTTACCCTATTTTCCTAGGCCCAGTGAGAACGAATTTTGTCCCACTTGTAAATGAAGCTAACATATCTTGCTTTGATGTATTCTCTAAGGTTTTTGGAGAATGATCTTTGGATCTGCTTTCTAAGAGTTCAGAGGAAGAATCTTAAAATGAAAGAAACAGATTATGTTAACAAAATGCCTACAAGCTGAAAAAAAATATTAAGCCAGTTATTTCACAAATGTTAGATATTTACTGAATAAGCTGGGACCATTGAAAGCTAAAGCGTTCACAATTTGATATGCTTTTATTAGGTATAGAGATAGATATATACTATGTTTCTGTTTTATGTATGTTGTAATACTTTGACCAACTAACATAAATGAAAAAGTAGGGGATAAGGCTGGGAAATAATTGCAAGAAAAGAGAGCTATAGAGTTTAGGTACTGACCTACTCCCCATAGAATCCTTTCATCATATGTCTATCAATAGAAGGCCAGAAAGAGACAGAGAGTAGGTAGGAATATATACTGCTCAAAAAAATAAAGGGAACACAAGCAGAAGACATCCAAGATCTGAATGAATGAAATAGCCTTATTAAATACTTCAGTCTTTACATACAGTAGTTTATACACTGCTCAAACAACTAAAGGGAACACAAAACTACTGTATGTAACGAACAAGTATTTAATAAGGCTATTTCATTCATTCAGATCTCGGATGTCTTCTGCTTGTGTTCCCTTTATTTTTTTGAGCAGTGTATAATAAAATATATATATTTCATAATATTAATCCCATTTAAGCTTTAAACGCAGTGGTGGGATTCAAATAAGTTAACAACTGGTTTGCCCAGGGTCAGGTTCACTGTTGTGGGAGGCGTGGCCCAACCCCATCCTCCAGCTCTGCTGCACATGTGGGACAAGCCTCCCATGTCAGCCAACCTGATCCTGGGCAAACCGGTTGTTAAATTTCCACCCTTTGCCAAAAGGCTGTTTCTTAGGGTGCTTGTTTGCACATTGGTCTCACGGCTGTTTCAGCCTTCTGGACACAGCTCTTTTAAAAGGCAAGGTTTCTGAGGAACGAAGAGGGGGGTTACCATAGAGACAAGGAGTTGATGCTCCCAAGAGCTTGTATGGGAAGGTGAAGAATTTGGGGGAAGTGGAGGAATTTCCCCCTCCCCATGGAGCTGCGTGCAGGAGGTGTTGGTCAGTTTGCAGGCAAAAGTGAGAGGGGCAAGGAATTAAGTTGGTAACATGATAGAAGCTGGGCCCAATGTAGGGGAGACTACAAGTTTAGTTTGGCCAGGCAAATTATTACTACCACTACCCACTATCAAAGTGGATCCTGGGCGCTGCGCTGCAATGGAGAAATGGACAACGGAGCGGCTGGCACGAGACAAGGAGGAGGAGCAGGGAGAAGAAAGAGGGAAAGCGGCCTTCTCCTTCCCTTGTGCTGGCCACTCCATTACCCATTTCTCCATTGCAGTGGTGTGCAGTGCCTAGGATCCACTTTGATAGTGGGGGGTGGGTAATTTAACAACCGGTTTTCCTGAACTGGTGCAAACCAGCTGAATCCCACCACTTATTAACAAATATGTTGTGCTGGACTCAAAAGTTTATCAGAAATCAAAGAGAAGTTAAGCATGCTTCATGTAACACAAGAAGAGTATAATCATTGATAAATATCTATTTTTTGGTACCAATAGCTCTATGTGATTATTCTAATGTGGACTTACTCAATCTGATGCCTTCCAGATACATTAGAGCTACACCTTACAGAATCCCCAGCCAATTCCAGTTGGGAATTATAGTCCCAACATATCTTGAACATATCAGATTGGATAAGGATACTGCAATGTATATAAGAAACTATATTGTATGGATAACCTTATAAAGTGTACTGTCTTTGGTGAAATCTTCCTGGGTAAATGACATCAAAGTATCTTACCATGTAAGATAGAAAGTTAGCTTATTCTATATTAAGTCTGACTATATAATTTGCTTTGACTGGCAACAGTTTTCCAAGATGTCATGAAATATCTTCCCAGGTCTACATTTGCAATGTTATATAGTACTTGGATTGAAGGATCTTATTTTTACCAATAAGCCAATGGGATAAGAGACTAGTATTCATTGTAGTGTACTGTACTAATAATATATTTGGAACCCTCTCGATTAACTATGTTCCAAAAATGCAAAGAATAATTCAGAAAGCAGCAATACTTTAAACAGTTTGGGGCAGCTGTGATCCTCTAAAATTGCTCAACTATTCTCCCCGTATGCAATTTCCCACTGACCATACAAGCTGGAGCTGTTGGGAGCCTGTGGTTCAGCAAAGCCCCCATATGTTTATTTGGAAGTACATACTTTACTTTCCTGTTTTTTACCTGGACCTTTGAGAAGAATAGACTGCCGAACAATATCAGTTCCAAGGAGCTTGGACTGCTTGAAGCGTTTTGCTCTCTCTTCAAAGAACCATTCACCTGTTACTACCCTAAGCTGCCTGTATTAAAAAAGAAAGCAGTGAAGTCACTCTAACCATTAGTTGGAGAATAACAGAGTTCGAAGGGACCTTGGAAGTCATCTAGTTCAACCCCCTGCTCAAGCAGGAGATCCTATACCATTTCAGAGAAGTGAGTGTCCATTATCTTCTTAAAAGCCTCCAGTGATGGAGCACCCATAACTTCTGAAGTCAAGCCATTCCACTGGTTAATTGTTCTCACTGTTAGGATAGCCACTTAGTCCTCTGGTTATCTCACCCATCCAAGACATTTGTAAATATTGCTTTAGAAATTACTAAGATAAAAAAACCCAGTTTTGGAAACAATACACCAAAAATTTGTGCCATTCATTACACTAAGCTACATTTCATCAAGTCCACTTTAAGAGGTCATTAATATCTGTTAATTATATGCAAATTGTATGCATGTATATGCAAATATATGCAATTAAAACTTAGAGTAAATAAAGGAAAGGATGTAGAAGAGTCGGCAGAGCTGGGGGCCGAGTTAAACATGTTATCATCTTAGAGTCTTTATGCTGCTACCAATGATCTAAGCCTAGCACCGCCTTGAATTCCTTTGACCCTTATATAGTGCCAATTTAGTGCTGTTAGTTGATTAGATTCTTGTTTATTGGCTTCAATAAATCTTCTGTCCTGAAACGTAACATATGGTCCTCATCCTTTGTGGTGTGGAGCCTTCTTGGAGCTGTTGAAATACAGTCATTTCAACAGTTCCAGGAAGGCTCCACACCAATTTGTACCACTCAGGTGACCCTGAGGACACAGATAAACCCAAGAATACACTAAGACAGAAACTTGTCCAACCCAAAGATAAAACACTGATATAAATTGAGCAACATGGTATACACAGTACAATGCAGCGAGCCATGCACAGATTTGTACATTTGGGAAACAAAACTACCACTCATAAGCGCATGGCATAACATAGGAGAACAAACACATCATGACTAGATTCAGCAGTCCATCTGCATTTAAAAGACACAGGCCACTCTTTTGAAGACAGCAAAGTACACATTTTGGACAGAGAGGACCACTGGTTTGAAAGAGGGGTCAAAGAACCTACACAAGTTAAAAATTACAGGCTGATCTCATTGCTCAATGTGGACTATAAATTGTTTATGCTGGTTATAACACAAAGATTAAAAATAATCATTCACAAATGCATACATGGCTGGCTTGATCCCATCCTTTCGATTTTAATTTGAAATTGGTTTTAACTGGGTTGTTTTAAATTGTGGGCCGAAATTATTTAATATCTTTTAAACTGTTTTTAAATTTTATATGTTATGTTTTATCTCGGCTGTTCACCGCCCTGAGTCCTGTTGGAGAAGGGCGGTATAAAAATCAAATAAACAAACAAACAAACAAATAAATAAATAAATAAATAAATAATACATGCAGATCAAAACGGCTTTGTTCCAAGAAGACAGATTAAAAACAACATAAGAACAATTATCAATGTCCTGGAATATTATGAGAAAAGAGTTGATAAACAGGTAGCCTTAATCTTTTTAGATGCACAGAAGGCATTCGATAACTTAAATTGGAACTTCCTCATATTACAACTAGAGGCCATGGATTTCGGTGACAAATTTCTACACATGATTAGAAAAGTATATTCTTTCCAAACGGCCAAAATTATGATTAATGGGGACATGACTGATAATCTGGATATACAAAAAGGTGTGAGACAGGGTTGTCCCTTATCTCCACTATTGTTCATAATCTCATTGGAAATACTATTAAATGAAGTTAAGAAGGATGCGGAAATAAAAGGTCTGAGAACACAAAAAGAAGAATATAAATTACAAGCCTTCGCTGACGACGTGGTATTTATATTGGAGCAACCGGAAATAACAGGAATCAAACTTTTAGCGAAGATAGAGGAATATGGAAAAGTGGCGGGGCTCAAAATTAACAAACAAAAAACTAAAGCACTAACAAAGAATTTGACAAAGGTACAGGAGACAAAATTAGAAGACAAACTAGGAATACAACTTGTAAAGAAAGTAAAGTATCTAGGAATCTGGCTTACCATTAAAGCAATAACAATTAGAGAAGACAACTATAACAAACTAATGAAACAAATTAGAAAGGATCTGGAAACATGGAACAAATTACAACTGTCATTCTTAGGGAAAATTGCATCCATAAAAATGAACATACTGCCTAGATTACTCTACCTTTTTCAAGTAACCCCAATTTGGCCAGGAAAGGATTTCTTTAAGGACCTAAATAAAATAATAACAAAATTCATTTGGAATGGGAAAAAGGCCAGAATTAAAATAAAGTGTATGCAAGATACTCAGGAAAAGGGAGGATTAGGCCTACCGGACTGGGAGATATACTACAAAGCAGCATCTTTAAATTGGATAAGGGATTGAACAGACCTCAAGAATAAAAGAACGCTACTCCTAGAGGTTTTTTAAATACAACGCGGCTGGCACGCCTTCCTGTGGGAGGGAAAGGATAAGCAACATGGATACTTCCAACAACATATTATCAGAGGATCATTGTACAAAACATGGCAAGAGATTAGAAAGCACTATACTAAAATTCCACGATGGCTATCGACTATGGAAGCACTAATTTACCCCAACGCCATGGACATAGAGAAAATGAGAAGTTATAAAGAATTATTGAACAATGAAGGAGATTTACAAACAAGACAAGAATTAAAAAATCAGGGTATAGACATTGATTGGTGGCCATATTTGCAAATAGAATCAAGATATAAAACAGATCGGGCACAATTTGGATTTCAAAATGAACCAAATGAATTGGATAAAATATTATAAGGTACAGATGAGAAAACGATAACCAAAATTTATAAGTATCTAATAAAATACAAATTAGAAGAGGAGGTGGTTAAAGAAAACATGATAACTTGGGCTAAAAACATAGGATATAACATTGAATTGGACAACTGGGAAAAATTGTGGAAGATAAATTATAAGCTGACAATATCTATACCCTATAAGGAAAACCTTTATAAAATGTTCTACCGATGGCACCTCCCACCAGCACGCCTAGCCAAGATGTTCCCAAATACGTCCCCAATGTGTTGGAAATGTAAATGACAGAAAGGGACATACTATCATCTCTGGTGGTCATGCCGAAAGGCAAAACAATACTGGCAAGAGATTAAGATAATGATTGAAGAAATTATAAAACAAAAACTGGAAATGAGGCAGGAAATCTTTCTATTGGGAATAATCACAGCACAATACACCAAAGAAATAAAATATCTGATCATCCATATCCTCACAGCAGCACATATACTTTTTGCCCAAAATTGGAAATCTGAGCAGCTACCAACAGAAGACAAAATAATCGCCAAAATCACAGAATGCACAGAAATGGATAAGCTCACAAAAGAACTACAAGAGAAAGACTATTTAGTGTGGCAAAGATGGTACAGCTGGCTGGAGGGAAAAATAGGAATATAAAAACAATTTTTGACTATTCAATAGGATTGTATAGAATTAAATAAAGAGTGAACTATAATGTCCTATATACAAATATGTAAATATATGAACATAGATATAGATACGAATAGAGAAAGATAAGAGAAATAGAAAAATAACCCACCGATGTAGTAACTTTAAGAGTCAGTCATGGGACTGAATTGATGTTTGTTTGTTCTGTATGTTGTCTTAATGTATTTATGTTTGTTTGTATATTTTTTATAAATAAAAACTTTAAAAAAAAGAAAGAGGGGTCAAAGAAGCCATCTATGTCTAAATTGAACGGCCCACTCTCAACAGAGGGGGAGAGATATGACATCATCTATCTCCAATCTACAACACAGTCCTTTCAACAGTTCCAAGAAGGTTCCACACCCATTCACACCACTCAGGTGAACCTGATGACACAGATAAATCTCCAGATGACCTTAACAACCCGCTAAAAGAATGCAAATGACCAACTGTCTGCAAGGAGTATAAATCCTTCCATTTCCCACCATCCAGTCAGAGCTAAAGAAGCTTCTTGGATGAGAAGTGAAACGTCTTCAAAGAAAAAACCAGAAAGTCCAGTTGCCTCTTGAAAAAAGCACTTTTGGGACAAAATTTTGCTGGTATGTTTCAGACACCAGCATCACCAACTCTCACAAGTGGGGCTGCTAGTGCTGGCACTCGCCGCTCTCACACACACACCAGCCCACCACTCATACAGCCCAGTTGTGAATAGGCCCGGTAATGGACCATGACCCACAAATTGGGAACCCCTGGCCTTAGAAAAATCCCTCAGATGTATATCAGTTCCTCATCTATTGCCTGAATTATGAAGGCCCATTGGTCACAGTACTAGTTCTAAGTTTAAGGGATTCTTGGGAAGAAACATTTTCCTCTATCTTGCATCTATGTCCTTTGCTTATTTTTCTATGCTAAGGAATGTACAGGACAAATATCAGGTGCAAGGATCCAGAACAACACTATAGGTTGATCAGAGTTGCTTCTTTATTGTTGTCTACCTATTTACAAGAATCTCACCAGATATCTACATTCTCTTGGGAACAATCAGATAAAGGCTTCAGAAATTCTTGGAGGTCTCCGACACTTCCTTTCCTGCAAGGTCTCTAAGCCCATCAGTCTTTTCCTTTCTTCCCCACTCTAGCTGGAGATTCCATTACATCAAGTTAGGAATATTCCCTCATCTTCTCTCTTGAATCCCAGCATGCATTTTCAGAAAAATGAGGCAGCAGAATAAATAACAAGGAACAGTACCTTGTTTCCCCCAAAATAAGACATCCCCTGGTAATAAGCCCAATCGGGCTTTTGAGTGCATGGCAATAAGGCCAAGCACTTATTTCAGGGTTCAAAAAAATATAAGACAGAGTCTTATTTTCAGGGAAACACAGTAGCAACAAACCCAAGAGGCTGTGCCCACTAATGCCCAACTTTAGGATGAGCCCCCATTAGGCAGCAATTGCTTTCTATGGATTTTATTTATCAAAACAAATATCTTACTGTGAAAGGACCTTAGTGTCTTCTATCAGAGAGCTAAAAGAAACCAGAGCAGGGGTGAAATGCCCCCGGTTCGGACTGGATCACCCAATCCGGTAGCGATGGCGGTGGGTGGTTCGGAGAACCAGTAGCAAAAATCCCTTCCCCCCATTCCCATCAGAGGCTTTTATCCTTACTTTTAAAAGTATTTTTTTACAACCTCTTTGGCTGAAGAGGTTGTAGAAAAAATGCTTTTAAAAGGTTAAAAAAAAGCCTCTGACAATCCCAGCTGAACAATGCAATCAGAGACTTTTTTTTTTTACTTTTAAAAGCAATGCTTTTAAAAGTAAAAAAAAAAAAAAAGATTGCGCGCCCAGCTGATCACTCCCCCTCGCGCACTGTTCTACTTACCGCATGCCTCCTTTTGGCGTGCACTGCACATGCACACCTCGCATTTGGTGCGTGGTGTGCACTGCGCATGTGCAGCCAACAAACCAGTAGTAAACTGGTTCAGATTTCACCACTGAACCAGAGGTTCATAATACCAATACCAATAACGTGTCAAGCAATAAAGCCTTGAGGTCACGAATATACAGTAAACAATCTAAAGTTTCAAATGGGTTATTTAAGCTAAATTAAGATGAAGTGGTTAATCAAATTTGTGATGGCAAGGGGTCCTGTCAGTCTGAACAAGTAACCAAATAAACCCATTAAAATTAAACTGTTGCCTTCAGGGTTCTTTTAAACTCATCATACACTGTTATTAAAAGATTCTAATGAAGCTGGAAATTAGTCTCTGAGTAGAAGTGGGCAATATTTTTTTCCCTGTTGATTGCTGCAAATCAGCTAATGAATGGGTTGCTTTTTTTTTTCTTTTAAAACCTTCCCTCCCTCCCATGCACTAGGCTGTAAAAGAAGGGAGATCTTTCCAGAGATCTGATTCCTTGCAGAGAATTTTTGGAATTAGACCAAGAACCACAAGTGACCAAAGAAAATAAAGAGCAGTGGGTTATGGTCAGAGCCATCATGTTGATTTTATCAGCTACTAGTAGATGACTACTCTGAAATCATCAACTGGCCACTCTTGATTTAAGAAGGATCCATTCAAGAAAACACTATCGCAAGGAGATTAATATTTGTGACTATGGCTACTATAAAGCATATAATATATTTATTTATTTATTAGTTCAATTTATATGCCGCCCTTCTCCGGAGACTAAGGGCGGCTTACAATGCATATATATCCTGAATAATGACTAATCTATCCAAGCTGCTGACTACTCAACTATATCTCATGTATTTTTATGGAATAAGGAAACCCTCTAGTATAATTAGGTTTATTTAGTAAATAGGGAGAGACATGTGAAAAGCCAGTGTTTCAATTTGTTTGCATACAAAGTAAAAATGAAACCTTAAGCTGTTTACTTGTAGCAATAAACAAAGCAAATTTAATAAAGATTTTAATCTAGAAAACTTTTATAGCTGTAGGATAAAAATAACCAGAAACACTGTGATGCTGAAACTTTGGTATTACCTTCACTTAATCTACTATTGCTTATACTAAATGAAGGGAGTTTTATTTCACTAAGCTAGCATTTTAGGACTGTGCAAAGCTTCTGAAAGGGATACTTCACCTTCTGTTAGTTCCTGAAATGTTTCTTCCACAAAACTATCTATGGCTGTTCATTGGCCTGAGTCCTTCGGGAGAAGGGCGGTATATAAATTTAAATATTAAATTAAATTAAATTAAATTAAATTAAATTAAAACATTGAAGCAGCTGCTTTGGAAAATATCCCTAATTCTCTGCACGTGCACGAAGAGACATTTCTTTGGAACTGCCTTTGATGTGTATGGATGTACACCTGCAAGGGCAACAATCTTGGAAGAAGTCACAAGAGCCTTTCCAAGGATACAGATCCTTTCCCACTTCAAAGACAGATGCCGTGTTTGCATTGACAGTTATTGCTTCACATAACTGAACTGGGTGAGCCCCAACTGTGCACAAAACAGGGAGCAGGGGGTGAATGCAGTTTAGATGTAGTCCTCCACATATGACCACATTTGAGCCTGAAATCTTGGTCACTGAATGAGGAGCCACATGAATGCTTCATTTAATCCCAGCTCTTCAGTTGCAGTTATTAAGGGACTATGCGGGTTCTTAAATGGACTATCAGGGAGAGGCCTGGGTCTTCTGAGCCTTCCAGTGGGGAGGGGCAATGCTGGTGAATGCCAGCATTCTGAAAAGATCACAATGTTGGCATTCACTGGTGTTTTTGCCAGATTTCAGGTCTGTTCCTGCAGTACATGGGAGGATCCCCCACTTTGCAGGGAATCTCTTTTGTGTGTACGTCATAAGTGAGATTTGATCTTTGATAATATGCTACACTACTTCTTTTGTCATTCTCTTCATGTTCTGTTAAAAGATATTTAAAAGTGTTTCCATTGTTTTATATTAAAATATACAGTAATACTAATAATACATAGATAACATCAAAACATAATTTTATTTCTGCACATTCCAGACTTTGAGAAGCTTTTTATTCTAGAGATCTGCTACATCAACCATTCACATGTCATCTAAATACATTAAGAATGCATGACATGCTTTGCTTTTCCTTTGACCTTTTTCCTGGTGCTGGGAGCCATTATGCTATTGTACAAGATATTCTTACAGATAACCATATGTTCTCAGTACTACCACTGCAGTCTGTTAAGAGGTTCTGAGTCATCACACCCACAACAATTCTTGAGTCCTTAAAATAAGGTAATGTTTATTAGCAACTCACTGAACATTTTTCACTTCAGTGCCCTGTTAACAAGGAAAAGTCTGACCTCAGATGAATGTCTTGGTTCAACAAATTAAGCCCCAAATGTCTTTATTCTTCCTACCATTCCTAGCCTATTATTGATAATTATATTTTCTGACAAAAGTAAGATATCAGGAAAATGAATCTGGTATTAGAAAACAAGACTTACGTAATTTTATCACACACTGTGCACTTCCAACTGCCATCAGTTCCTAAAACATGACATTTGTTACAAACTCTCAGACCACATATTTGGCAGTGGTCACCTCTGTCAAAAATTAAGCCCAAATTTTTCTGACAGCAAGTGCAGACCCTGCTGTTATGTTGCTGGTGATGCCGTCCACCTTTACGTTTCACTTCCAATAACTCATTCTTTAGTTTTCTAGAAAAGAAAAGGAAAATCCAGAAGTCCACAAAAACATCTTGAAATATATGAATTTGCTGTTTCATTAATAGTCAAAGGGCTTATGCAAGACACAATTTGAGAATGGCATCAAAACTGATGTATACCTAATATTTTTAACCCTTTGCTCCCAGAGAGCATAAAATATTCTATAGGGTGATTTTTTACACAGCAGCCTTGCAATCAAAAGGAAAGACACACAAATCCCAATACAGAATCCATCTAGCTTGCAGGTCTTCTGAGAAATGAAATGCTGGTATACCCGCATAAGGTGTCAGACTAGTAGTGAGGAGACCCACGTCAATCACGTCGGTCAATCATGGAAATTTCCTCGGTCACTTTGGTCCACTCTCTCAGCCTAACATATCTGCTGTGCAGGAAAATAAGAGGGAGGAGTTCCATATATGCTACTTGAGATCCTAAATTAAAATTGGGATGTGTGTATGCTGTCAGTTCAGTGTCAACTCCTGATACTAGTGTCTGGCATTTTCTTGGGAGCATTTTCAGAAGTGGTTTCCCATTGCCTTCTTCAATGCGGTGAGTGAGTACAGGTAGTCCTCAACTTAAGACCACAATTGAGCCCAAAATGTTTGTTACTAAGTAAAACATTTATTAAGTGAATTTTGCCCCATTTTACAAACTTTCTTGCCACAGTTGTTAAGTGAATCACTGCAGTTGTTAAATTAGTAACATGATTGCTAAGTGAATCTGGCTTCCCCATTCACTTTGCTGGTAAGAAGATCACAAAAGGTGATCTCATGACCCTGAGACACTGCAACCATAATAAATATGAGTCAGTTGCCAAGTGTCTGAATTTTGATCACATGACCATGGGGATGCTGTAACAGTCATAAGTGTGAAAAACAGTCTTAAGTCACTTTTTTCAGTGCAATTGTAACTTCGAATGTGACTAAATAAACTATTGTTAAGTCGAGGACTACCTGTAATTGGCCCAAGTCACTTGGCTGTTTTTTTGCCTAAGCAAGAGTAAAACTCATGTTCTCCTGACCTCTAGCCTGGTGCCTTAACCATTATTACTGGCTCTTACAAGTAAGAAAGGCTGTCCAAATGAAGGAGCAGGTCATGATTGATGACAAGTTCAGTCCAGACTATTTGTTCTGTCATGGATACTATAAAATCTTTTATCCATTATAAAACAAGCTCAAAAGTAGTTATAGGCAAAGGGATGAAGCAAATGGATGTGGGATGTGAAATCATATTAACATGGTTGGGACATGTATCATAATTTGATTACCTTACAGCAAGAGACAAAGCTTTGTTCAATTTGAGTCAATAATCCAAGTGTGATATATTAACATTTCACTGCATTAGTTGGAGCTTGATCCTGAATCCCAGTATAGTTTTAGCCAAACAGCCCAATAATCTGTCTCCATAAGGCAATTGTGCAGATTCTGCAGAGAGGCAGTTGTTAAACGTATACAGCATTTTTTTGTGACTCACAAAACACTTGTACAGTATGATATGCATTTCCTCCAGAGAAGGAAGATTCAGAAGATTAAACCTATGGTATTATGAGCTATACAAAGGCATTATATTTGCTGCAAAAGGATAAGCAAATCTTCAGAAGGAAAATGCTAAAATACCCATTCTGTTATTTTTGGCACCATCTCTTTCAAGTCATTTCTGGATCGGGACGCCTTGCGCACGGTCACTCATGTCCTAGTTACCTCCCGTATGGACTACTGTAATGGTCTCTACATGGGGCTCCCCTTGAAAAGCACCCGGAGGCTCCAACTGGTCCAGAATTTAGCCGCACGGGTGATTATGGGCGCAGCTCATTACGCCCATGTAACATCTCTCCTACACAAGCTGCACTGGCTCCCAGTGGTCTTCCGGGTGCAATTCAAGGTGTTAGTTATCACCTTTAAAGCACTCCATGGCTTAGGACCTGGGTACCTACGAGACTGTCTTTTGCCACCAATAGCCTCCCACCGACCAGTTCGTTCTCACAGGGAGGGACTACTCAGGGTACCGTCAGTCAAATTATGTCGACTGGCGACTCCCAGGGGGAGGGCCTTCTCTGTGAGGGCTCCAACCCTTTGGAATGAACTGCCCCCGGAGATACTGAATATCCCTGATCTCCGTACTTTCCGCCGTGCCCTCAAGACCCTGATGTTCCAACAGGCGGGGCTAAACATACGAACATATGAATGATTTTTTTTTTTAAATGTTATCTAATTCTGGGTTTTATTTAATTGACCAAACTAAGTAATAATTTTAATTAGCAATTTTATGATGTTTGTATGTCTATATTTTTCTTGACTGTACACCGCCTTGAATCCTACGGGAGAAAGGCAGTATAGAAATATAATAAATAAATAAATAAATAAATAAATAAATAAATAAATAAATAAAGTCAATACTGACTTTTCATTCTATCTAATCCAATTCTGACATACTAGCTTGAAACTAGCTACAAAAGTAATCTTTTTTAAAAAAAACAGTTTATTTATACATTTTCATTTAACATGCATATGTGCTTTGTGAACAGTGTATTGTCTGGGTCAATTTGCTTACATAATAATACTTTTCAAGATCCTAATTTATACCTCTATTATTCAACCATTTATAAAACAAGTCCCATGTTCAAAAATACTCTATCTTCTTTTTCTTTTATCTTTAATGTTAGTATGTCCATTTCTGCACAATATAATATTTCTTAATTACATTCTTCTCTTGGTGTTTCCTCATTTTTCCAGTACTGTGCAAATACAATTCTTGCTGCTGTTAAAACATGCAGTATTAAATACAAATTCCCCTTAGCATACTTTTCTGGTACTATACCTAACAAAAATATTTCTGGTTTATAATCTATATGCAGCTTTAACATTTTTTCTATCCATGTATTTTTGTCCAATATTTCTTTGCTTTCACACATGTCTACCACATGTAATAGTACGTGCCTGGTGTCTGATTACATTTCCAACATTTGGCGGACATGTTTATAAGCATCTTTGGTAAGTGCCACCTATAAAACATTTTGTATAAGTTTTCTTTATAGGTAGTTGCCATTGTCAACTTACAGTTTCTTACCCAGAGTTTTTGCCATTTATCTAATTCTATAGTATATCCCAAAAAAATTGCCCATACTATCGTTGTCTTTTACACCTGTTCATCTTCCATTTTTAAACTTAACAAAAAGTTACATAGTTTATTAACTTTTCATCTACCTCAACATTATTTGATCAAATATTGTTTGCTCTTTGTAGAAGCCATATACCCTAACATATTCCTCGTATCTTGATTGTATTTGCATATGTGGCCACCATGATAGGTCCACACCTTGATTTTGCAACTCATGTTTAATTTTAAATTTCCCTTCCACAAAATTTCTTTATATGTTAAGATTTTTTTCCAGATTTACTACATTTGGATGTGTAAATGTTTCCATTGTTGAGAGCCAAACTGGTATTTTCAAATAAATTTTTGCTTTCACTTTTTCTCATACTATGAGTACAGCATTTCTTATATAATGTCTTTCAAAATATCTATGAGTCCTATTTTTATCATACCATTGAAGGAGAGCCCCCTCAACCAAATGGTATATAACCTCATTTATACTGTACATTGCACTCTTATATAAAAGATATAATCATAAGGCCCTTTCTCCTACATCTGTACGTCTAAAAGGGAACTTGGCATTTGTAATCTTCTGCTGTAACCGTTGTAACCACAAAATGTACCAAGTTGTATGCCCTATGTATCACAAAACTATGAACTTCTGCTTTTGTACTTTTCCAGTGAATCTCCCTTAGAATTACCTATCTGTATGCACAATGTATTATCCATAAGCGGAACTGAATATGCTATGTCACTGTCAAAGCTCAAGAACCTATAAAAGTCTGCCTTAGGGCGTGGTTCGGGGCTCAGTCCTTGGCAGGTGACTGCACTGAGCCTATTGCTAGCAATACTCAATAAACCTGTTTCTCTGGATCTCCGTGGTCTTGTCTCCTGACTTATTTACAGGTACTGATTGGGATTAGTAAATCCCGCTTCATTTCTGGCGAGCCAGCCAGGAGGACAACGGAATTTTTAAATTCCTCTGGACCGTCACCACGCTGTGGGAGGGTCTCGGAGGCTCGGGGAACCATCCCAGGCGCCATCGGACACCTTTTAGTCCGAGGGACTTCCCTGTGGAGCCGGCCCCTTCGCAGCATCGGTTGACGCCTCCAAGAACCACTTGAGGGAGACCAAGAGACCAGGTCCACTCCAACCCAGCTGGAAGGAGAGGAAAAGACGCCTGCAGGCAAGTATCTGGGTCCCTGGGAAGAGGTCCCTGGGAAGAGGTCCCTGGGAAGAGGTCCCTGGGAAGAGGTCCCTGGAAAAAGGAAATAACCACAAGCCTGAGAACAGGGGAAGGCCTGATCACCCTCCCCTAAAGGCTAAAGGTGGGGGGACGTGGGACGTCCCAAGAGGTTAAAGGTGGGGTCAGAGGGACCCCTGAGGGAAGTTTGTCTTGTATGACAGGTGCAGGGGGCACCCTTCCCTAAAGGTTAAAGGTGGGGTCAGAGGGACCCCTGGGGGGAAGTCTGTCTTGTGTGAAAGGTGTGAGAGTTCCCCGCGGTTCTGTTCAGTGGCCGTCGAGAGTCCGGGACTGGCAGCCGGGGAAGTGTGATTGTGATCCCTTGGTGTTTCTCTGGGAAGAAAGGACCCCTTACCTTCTTCCCAAATCCCTTTTCCTACTTGTCTTGTCTGGTGCCCTGGGTGGAAGATGGGTGGAGGAGGAAGTACGCCACTCACCCCCTTGGCATGTGTGTTAAAACATTTTAAAGATGCCTACATTAGCCAAGAATATGGCATAAGGTGAAGCAGGCAAAGGTTACGGGTTTTCTGTGAGGTGGACTGGCCAGACTTCAGAGTTGACTGGCCAGTAACAGGGTCTTTGGACCCAGGGGTTGTACTGCGAGTACACCAGGGGGTTTTCCACCCCACTAAAGGACACCCGGACCAAGCCCCTTATATCGATGTCTGGCTTAATTTGATACAACACACACACACACACACACCCGTGGCTACAAAAGTGCAAAGCCACAAGCTGCAGGCTATTAGTTTCACGCACCTTGCCACTCAAAAAAGGGAAGGCCCCATAGCTGACCGAACTCGTTCAAAGAATGCCGGACTGAGTGAGGAAGCTGATCCGTCTGAAGACGGCGTGGCATTCCTGAACCCCCTCAGAAGGGTGGATCAGTCCGTGGTTGAGCCAAACAGAGAACCAGTGATTGTCTCTGTGTTTCAGCACGTCCCTTTTACTTCATCGGACCTCTTAAACTGGAAAATGCATTATGGTCCGTTTAGTGACAAACCATCAGAGGTCACTGATTTGATTAAAACTATTGTAGATACCCATAATCCCACCTGGCGTGATCTACGACAATTAATGGGTACCATCTTTAATCCAGAGGAGAGGGAAAAGATTCGGAATGCGGCTCTTAAAATTTTAAAGGGAACTATGCCAGCCCAGGACCTGACTTTTGATCGCTGGGTGGCTAGGAATTTCCCCTCCGAGGATCCAAGATGGGACCCCTATAAGATAGAGGACCTCAGGTCCCTCCAAGATTACCAGCGCCTTGTTGTGCAGGCAATCCAGGCGGCGGGGAAACCCACTACCAACATGTCAAAGCCTTCTTTGGTGATCCAAGGTGCCGATGAAGCCCCGGAAGCCTTCTATGCCCGGCTGTTAGATGCCTACCACATGTACACTCCCATTGACCCCACACAACCTGAAAATGCTCGCATGTTGGCAATGGCCTTCATTTCTCAATCTGCCCCTGACATACGGCGGAAATTACAGAAGTTGGAGGGAGCTCTTGGGGGATCGATGAGTGAGCTGATGGAGGTTGCAAGGAAGGTTTTTGCTAACAGGGACAAGATTGAGGAAAAGAAACAGGAGCAGAAAATGCATAAGAAAGCAGAACTGCTCGCTGCTGCCCTGATGGGCAGGCCTGCGGCCCGGGATGGACCATGGATGGACAGAGGATCAAGGGGCCAGGGGTCAGGGGGACCCCTGGGGCGGAACCGGTGTGCCATATGTAAAAGGACTGGCCACTGGAAGGGAGAATGCCCCGACAGGGAAACGGCACGTGTCAATGAAGGGAACCAGGGAGGCTTTGCCAGAAAAGACCACTGTGGACGAGGCAGACCCTTTCAAGGGAGGGGACGTGGGACGTTTAACGCCCCCCTCATTGGTCTAGCCGAAGTCGAGGAATGGGAGTGAAACAGACCGGGTTCAGCCCGCCTCCCAGAACCTATGGTCAGATTAAATGTTGGAGGCAAGCCTATATCCTTCCTAGTTGACACAGGGGCCACCCGATCCGTCATAACCAAACCCTTGGCTAAGCCCTCCCCGCATACCATCACGGTCCAGGGGGCCACAGGCCAACCAATTCAACGCCCTTTCCTCAATCCCCTAATTTGTCACACTGGGGGTAAAACAATAACCCATCAATTTGTGTATATGCCTGAGTGCCCCCTTCCTCTCTATACATTTTGGATCTTTAAAAATAGGCCAGCGCCTGCTGGGAGATCTAAAATAGATGGAGAAGTGTTTGGATCTTTAAAAACAGGCCAGCGTCGGCTGGGAGATCCAAGCTAGAAAGAGCTAGACAGAATGTCCCTTTTCTGTGGGCAGAGGACAACCCCCCCCCCCGGTTTTGCTAGCCATCAGATGCCCATTGTTGTCGAGGAGCTCCCTGCCAAAACTCCAGTTCGCCTTCGTCAGCGGGCCTACCCTAGGCACATTATGCAAGCTATTCAGGAAGTCATTGATCTCTATCTGGCTCATGACATTCTGGTCCCTACTGAGTCGGCCTGGAACACCCCTATTTTGTCTATTCCAAAGGGGGATGGCCGCTTCCGCCCGGTTCAGAATCTAAAGCCAGTTAACTGCGCAACTGTGACTATTCATCCTTTGGTCCCGAACCCTTACGTAATTCTGGGATTAATCCCCCAGACTGCGTCTTGGTTTTCAGTCATAGACCTCAAGGATGCCTTCTTTACCATCCCTGTCCATAAAAGGAGCCAGCACCTCTTTGCTTTCGAATGGGAAAATCCAGCAACTGGTCGCAAACAGCAGCATACTTGGACCAGGCTACCTCAAGGTTTTAAGAACTCCCCCACTCTATTTGGTAATGCCCTTGCGGCCGATTTGGATGCCCTACGCCTTCCTGAGCCAGATGTCCTTTTACAGTATGTTGATGACCTGTTGGTCACCGGCCAGTCAAAGGACATCTGCTGGCAAAACACTTATGACCTGTTACACCTTTTACAGCGCTTGGGCTACAAGGCTTCTCGGAAAAAGGCACAATTGGTTTTGCATAAGGTCAGATACCTAGGCTATGATATTGAGCCTGGGAAACGCACTTTGGGTCATGAAAGAAAAGAAGCCATCTGCCGCCTCCCCACCCCTCGGACCAAGAAGGATCTCCGGGGGTTTCTGGGGGCTGCTGGGTTTTGCCGCATTTGGATTCCCAACTTTAGCCTCCTTGCAAAACCCCTATATGAGGCAACCAGAGGCAGTGACCGTGAGCCGCTCCTCTGGCAAAAAGAGGAACAGAAAAGTTTCTCAAGTTTAAAACATGCTCTTATGCAAGCCCCTAGTTTAGGCTTGCCAGACTTAGAAAAACCTTTTCAGTTATTTGTAGATACTAAACAGAATGTTGCTGTTGGGGTTCTAACCCAAAGGTTGGGCACCTGGCATCGCCCCGTGGCCTATCTTTCCAAACAGTTGGATCCTGTCGCAAGGGGTTGGTCTGCTTGTCTGAAGGCTGTTGCTGGCACTGCTCTTCTTACTCAGGAGGCTAGCAAACTAACCTTTGGACAAGAACTTGAAATTCAAACCCCTCATGCCCTGAAGGCTGTCTTGGAAACAAAAGGCCATTTGTGGTTAACCAATCCCCGAATGCTTAAATACCAAGGCTTAATAACCCACAACCCCATGATTGTTTTAAAGCAATCCACTTCCTTGAAACCCGCAACTCTCCTCCCTGAGCCCGACCTTGACACCACCCATGATAGCATTCAAACAATTGAGGAAACATATGCTAGCCGCCCTGATATGTCAGATGTTCCACTCCCTCATCCTGACCACACGCTTTTCACTGATGGCACTAGTTTTCTCCAGGATGGAGTTCGCAAGGCTGGATATGCTGTCGTCACTTTGACAGATGTCTGGGAAGCCGAGCCCCTCCCTCCCGGGACTAGTGCACAGTTGGCAGAGTTACATGCTTTGACTAGGGCTCTTGAACTATCATGGAATCTGCATGTTAACATTTACACTGATTCAAAGTATGCTTTTTTTAACTGTCCAAGTACATGGGGCGTTGTATAAAGAGAGAGGACTTATTACAGCAGGGGGAAAGGACATCAAGTGTGGTCCTCAGATCCTCCGTCTGCTGGACAGTGTCTGGGCCCCTCACAAGGTGGCCGTTATGCACTGTAAAGGGCATCAGAAATCACCGTCAGACACACAACTGGGTAACCATAGGGCTGACCAGAAGGCCCGCCTTGCTGCTTTCCAACCTTTCAGATTGCGGGCCAACTGTCTCACCTTATGGAACCCCCCCGACACCATTCAGCCACACTACAGCACACTTGAAATTGCCCAAGCCCATGAACTTGACGCTTCCCTACAGGGGGGCTGGTGGGTCCTACCTGATTCTCGTGTTTTCCCCCCGGGCAACCTGGCCTGGGATGTGGTCACTCAAGTACACAAGCAATTGCACCTGGGCAAGACTGCTTTGGCACATGCTCTGCTACGTGAACTGTATATCAACAAGGTCCATGGCATTGCTGCCAACGTCTGCTCCAGGTGCCACACTTGTGCAGCCAACAACCCTAGGACTGGACCCCAGCCTCCGCAGGGGCACCAGCCTAGAGGAGATTTTCCTTTTGACACACTTATGATTGATTTCACCGATATGCCCCGCTCTGGTTCATACTCTGCTCTGCTTGTCATTATCTGTACTTACTCGGGTTGGCCAGAATGCATTCCCACTCGCACAAAGAGGGCCTCTGAGGTCACTAAGGCCCTCTTGCAGCTAATCATTCCTCGCTATGGCCTACCCTCTAAAATATCGTCAGATAATGGCCCAGAGTTTATTCATAGGGCTACACAAAAATTTCTACTATGCTGGGCATCCACTGGCGCCTTCATTGTGCTTTTCATGCTAGCAGCGGTTCTTTTGTGGAAAGGGTTAATAGGTCTATCAAGGATAAACTGGCAAAGATTTGTCAGGAAACGCACCTGAAGTGGCCAGATGCTCTGCCGATGGCTCTATTTGCTGTGCGTTGCACTCCTCGCAAAGATTTGCTTGTTTCCCCTTTTGAATTACTTTATGGGAGAATCCCCAATTTAGTTCGACCCACTGTGTCTTCCGTGGCCCAGGTAGGGGACGCTATTAAGCTTAAACAGCTCCAATCGCTTAATCAAATGGTCCATAAGTTGCAGGATTATGTCTTGTCTTCCCGTCCTCACTTGGTAGTAACCCCCACCCATAACATTTCACCGGGACAGGAGGTGTGGGTTAAGGAGTGGAAACGGGAACCCCTTTGTCCTAAATGGAGGGGTCCTTTCTCTGTAATTATGACTTCTCCGTTTGCTATTAAAGTTGCTGAAATTAAGCCTTGAATCCATTGGTCACGAGTCAAGGTTGCCGTGCCATCCACCTGGCTAGTGAAACCCCATCCAGCGCAGCCTTTGCGTCTTACCTTTCGTCGAGGGCGGTCCTCACCTCAGGCTACCCCTTCTGGTGACACCCCGGAAGCTGTCCCTCTACGAACGGGAGCCGAAGTTGGAACCCTTGCTAAGTCACACCGGAAGCTGACTTTCTACGCACGGGGGAAGATTGGATGAAGAAGGTCTATTTTCTTTGTATTGAGTATTTATTTTCTTCTGCTAATGTGTTGGTTTTGCTCATGTAAGTGTGGATGCTGCTGCTGTGCACATTGTATTGACTGTGTTCTTTGTATACATTGTGTTACCGCGTGTGATGTAGTAATCATAGAAGAAGTATTATCTCGTTACCTTGTAAGTTGTCTAGATAAACCCTCCTATTATACTCTCAAGCTTAGCCCCACCATGCAGGCTGCACTGCTGGATGCCGAAAGAGCTAAACTAAGAGAACAGACAGCAGATAAGTATGCCTATAAGATATGGAAGTGGACTGAACATGGTTGGAAGGTTTGGATCTGAGTGGATGTGGATGAGCCTGCTGTTGATAAGGGTTCAAAGCAATTTGGTATGTGTTCGTTACACCCTGCGCTCTGGGAGGAAGGTCCCCTCTTCATAACCCTGATGGATGCTGCTCAGCATGGTTGTTGTTCTTTTGTTTGTTGGTATTGTCATTAACGCTCTTTATCTCTATTGCGTTCTGCTGGGAACAGGGGGGAAGAGGAGCTTGGCAGAATCGCCTTGCTTTAGATTATTTGTTAGCTAAAGAGGGAGGTGTGTGTGGCAAGCTCAATCTCACTAATTGGCACATGTCCCTGTTCAGACATGGAGAGGTTTCAACCTAGCAGATGCCTTCTCGGGATGGTTCCCGAAATTGCCTGGTATACAAGCTATCGTTGCTCTCATTGGCCTCATTGCAGCTGGATGTGTTATTTTGCCTTGCATTCTCCCTATCTTTATTCGCACAATCACCAGCACTCTATCTTTATTGGTTGAGAAGAAAGCTACCGCCCAAGCTATGGCCTGGTGGGAATATCAGAAACTTGTGGATATGGAAGAAGATAACTCCATATGTGAAACTTCGCAGTAATTGCATTACTTGGCTAAGTCTCAACAGGGGGGAATGAAGGAGAGCCCCCTCAACCAAATGGTATATAACCTCATTTATACTGTACATTGCACTCTTATATAAAAGATATAATCATAAGGCCCTTTCTCCTACATCTGTACGTCTAAAAGGGAACTTGGCATTTGTAATCTTCTGCTGTAACCGTTGTAACCACAAAATGTACCAAGTTGTATGCCCTATGTATCACAAAACTATGAACTTCTGCTTTTGTACTTTTCCAGTGAATCTCCCTTAGAATTACCTATCTGTATGCACAATGTATTATCCATAAGCGGAACTGAATATGCTATGTCACTGTCAAATCTCAAGAACCTATAAAAGTCTGCCTTAGGGCGTGGTTCGGGGCTCAGTCCTTGGCAGGTGACTGCACTGAGCCTATTGCTAGCAATACTCAATAAACCTGTTTCTCTGGATCTCCGTGGTCTTGTCTCCTGACTTATTTACAGGTACTGATTGGGATTAGTAAATCCCGCTTCACCATAAAAAAGCATGCCATCCTAATTGGAGGTCATGATCTTCCAGAAACAGTAATCTTCTGTGTCCAAGAGTTATCCATTCTCTCACCCATGTTAATATGGAAGCTTGATAATAAAGTTCCCAATCTGGCAGTCCAAAGCCCCCATTATTTTTAGTTTCTTGCAACATTTTCAATCTTATTCTTGCTTTTTTCCCTTGCCAAATGAATTTCAGAATGGTTGTGTTTAGCTCATCAAAGAAATTTTTCCTATTTTTATGGGAATTGTTTGGAATAAAAAAGTAGCTTCAGAAAAATATTCATTTTTAAAGTTGCAATTCTTCCTACCATTGATAATTGCAAATTTTCCCATTTCTCCAAATCTGCTTTCATTTGTTGTAGTAGTCTTATATAGTTATCTTCTATAATTATTAGACATCTTGCTATTAAATATATTCCCAAGTATTTTACTTTCTTAACTATCTGTAGGTCTAATTTTTTGGTCAATTCACCTTTCTGTTTTTCTGTAAGATTTTTGACTAATATTTTAGTTTTATCTTTATTTATTTTCAGTCCTGCAACTTCTCCATATTCTTCTATTTTTCCCATTAACTTAGGGCCAGTTTCCAGTGGTTCTTCTAAAATAAATACTAGATCATCTGCAAATGCTTGTAATTTATATTTTTCCTTTTTTATTTCCATACCTTTTATTTCAAAAGTAATCTTTGTCCTCTAGCATTTGTACTGGCACTGATAGGGCACTCTGAGTCACACATACATCCATATGTTGAGGCCCAATTTACTTTACAAATACAACATTAATATAAGGTGACCAGACGCCCCACTTTTGGCGGGACAGTCCCGCTTTTGAACAATTTGTCCCGTGTCCCGCGGCGTTCTTAAAAAGTCCCGATTTTTGGAAAGAATGCACGGTGCAGTGGTGGGTTGCTCCCGGCTGCCTCCTGAGTCCCAGCTGATGGCTAGAGGGAAAAAAAACTGTTTAAACTCTTGCCGCGGGGCTTCAAAGGGCGACCCTACAGCTGATCAGTGTTAAAAGAAAACAAACAACATTGATGTTGCGCATGCTCCAAGATGGCGGCGACCAAATGAGCTCCGTTTCGGGGATGGGAGAGCTGCCGGTTGCCAGGGTCTTCAGGAGCCTTTCTGCTCATCTTCGGCTCCAGTCCCAGTGAGGGGAGCATCCGCCCTGCCTGGTGAGGGTTTTTTCGCCCTCCGGAACGTCAGGGCAGGGCTGGACGGTACTGCGTGAGATGGGGTGATGGGCCTGGCTGCGGCAGCTGTTTCCGGGGTCGGAAGGAAGCGGAGGCCAAGGCAC
Source organism: Arizona elegans (assembly GCA_022577455.1). Lineage (NCBI taxonomy): Eukaryota > Metazoa > Chordata > Lepidosauria > Squamata > Colubridae > Arizona > Arizona elegans. The sequence goes on along the minus strand of JAKOOJ010000006.1, from coordinate 50,441,825 downwards.
TCGGCGGCGGGCGGCGTTTGTGCGGCGGCGGCTTGGAAGTGGCCCCTCCTCGCTCCCTATAGCCCTCTGGATCCCTGGGGCGCTCTTGTCCGGCGTTTTCGGGGGCTCCGGTGTGCCTTGGGAACTTGGGGTGCCTGGTTGCGGGCTGGCGATGGCGGCGGCGGCGGCGGCAGAGGCAATGGCTGACATGGACCGGCCGACCAGGGAGACAGCCAGGCAGCAGGTTGATGGGGGAGAAGCAGACAGCCTCACCCCTAGGACTACCATCTGGCTCACAGTAGATTTTTACTGTGATGGGGTGTTTTAGAACAAAGCTGTGACTGGGGGTCGGAAATTGGGGTTGGAGAGGCGGGAGGCTGACCATGGTTTGGTTTGTTGGTCGCCTCGGATGGCCTCCCCTCCCCCCGCTCTCCCCCAGGTATGGGCAGGTGTTAGCCTTAACGGCCAACCACCCCTGGATTGGGCTTCCTGTCTCACTACTCCTACTCTCACCTCAAGGAAGATCTTGTGCCCGTGGGTCTATTATTATCTTTATTAACATCTTTATTATTACCATCGTTATTAACATCTACACTTTGGACACTTTGGACCCCTTATCATGCTCCACTCATGCCCCCGCTGGCTGGAGAGACTGAGCACCACCTGAGAGAGCTGAGGGATTTTCCGCATCCCAATGGAGAGGATAGAACATTGCTCCTGTTAACTTTCTAACGGGACCGGCCGTCGTGAGAGGATGGTTGGCCATCAGCCTCCATTGGAGAAAAAGAACATTGGACCTTCTCCCTGTCGTGAGAGGACAGTGGAGTCCAGCCCTATAAATGGATATTTTGTGACCTTTATGCTCAGTTATCCCTTGGACCATGACAGATTCCTGGACTGGCTTTCTTTTCCCATCTTTGGTTCGATTGATGCTCCAAAAAATTGACCTTCTTGTGCTGCGAGACTCCCCCCTCTCGCAGGCCTGGCCCTCCACGTTATCGAGGGCCTATCTTGATGACGGGTTTTGGGACCCCGAGAGATGGCATGCAGCAAAGAGGGGGCTGAGGGGTTTTTTAGCAAAATTTTTAAGGAAAATTTTAAAGGGACCCAGGAGGACGGGTGGGGGTTGTAAAAGTGGACCTGGGGGGGTCCAGATAGCGACTGTGCGGGATGATGGGTTGATTAGCTGCAGCAGAGGGGTCGCGAAAGGAAATTTAACCGGGGGGCAGGGGGATGATAGAAAGGGCTGTGTAATTGAAATCTTGAGTGGGAGAGGCAGGTATGACGGGTGCAGGGGTCATATCAAGTGTCGGGGGTGCGCACGCGCTGTCTCCGAGCGATTGCGCACTCCGGCCCCCAATGCGTAACTCGTGTCCTGGGTTGTGTAGAGCCTCAGGCCCAGGGTCCACGGCTGATGTTATGCAATGCCAGGTCGGTGGTTAACAAGGCCCCCCTCATCTGTGATCTTATTTTGGAGGGGGGTGCAGACCTGGCATGTATTACCGAGACCTGGTTGGGCCAAGAGGGGGGGGGGTCCCCCTCGTAGAGATGTGCCCGCCAGGTTTCCGTGCATTTCATCAGCCAAGGGCCCAGGGGAGGGGTGGGGGAGTGGCGGTGATCATTAGGGAGAGTCTTTGTCCGAGGGAGACCACTGTTCCTCAGATAGCCGGATGTGAGTCCCTTTGTGTGAAGTGGGGCCGTGGGGTGCAGATGGGTTTGCTGACTACGTACCTGGCTCCCTGCCATGTGGCAGCGACCCTGCCCGAGCTACTCGACGTCATTGCCGGGGTGGCGGTTGATACCCCCAGACTTATTGTCATGGGGGATTTCAACCTTCCATCTGCAGGTGAGGCGTCAGAGGTGGCTCGGGAGTTCATGGCTTCCATGACGGCCTTGGACCTGACCCAGTTAGTTCAAGGCCCCACTCACATAGGGGGACACACTCTAGACCTGATTTTTATCTCTGGTCAGTGGTTGAATGATCTTGGTAGAGGGGACCTAGATATTAAACCCTTGTCATGGACAGATCATTCACTCCTTCAACTAGACTTTCCTACCGCCTGCCCCCACCACAGGGAGATGGAACTGACTAGATGGTTCCGTCCCAGGCGCCTGATGGATCCTGGAAGGTTCCTGACGGAGCTTGGGCCGTTTCCTGAGACTCTAACACACGACTCGACTGAAGAGCTGGTGGCCGCCTGGGAAAGGGCGGCCGCTGGAACTTTGGACCGTGTCGTGCCTTTGCGGCCTCTGACCCGATGCCGATCTCAATTAGCTCCTTGGTTCTCTGAGGAGCTGAGAGAGATGAAGCGTCGGAAAAGACGCCTAGAAAGCATTTGGAGGACTAGCCAATCCAACTCCGACCGGACACAGGTGAGGTCTTATATCAAGACCTACCTAGTGGCGATAAAAGCGGCAAAATCTAACCATTTTTCTGCTCTTATCGCATCTGCAGAGAACCGCCCAGCCGCCCTGTTTAGGGTGACCCACTCCCTTCTTTGGGGGGGAGTGCGGGAAGATCCCTTGCAGGGTCGTGCTGAGGACTTTGTGCAATTCCTGCACGATAAAGTCGCTCGGATTCGGGATGGCTTGGACTCCGATTGGATGAGTCCACGGGAGGAGACCGGGGCAGGTCTTGAGAATGTTATCTGGGAGGAGTTTGATCCTGTGGCTCCCAAGGATGTGGACAGGGTTCTGGGTAAGATTAGTGCCGCCACGTGTTTATTGGACCCGTGTCCCTCCTGGTTGGTACTGGCCTCCCGGGAGGTTACACGAGGCTGGCTCCAGGGAATTATAGGTGCTTCTTTGAGTGAGGGTGCCTTTCCTGCCGCCTTGAAAGAGGCGGTAGTGAGGCCCCTCCTCAAGAAGCCTTCCCTGGACCCGGCTGAATTAGCCAACTATCGTCCAGTCTCCAACCTTTGTTTTGTGGCGAAGGTTGTTGAGAGTGTGGTGGCACGACAACTTCCCCGGCACCTGGATGAAGCTATCTATCTAGACCCGTACCAGTCGGGCTTCAGGCAGGGGTACAGCACAGAAACGGCATTGGTCGCGTTGGTGGATGATCTCTGGAGGGCTCGGGACAGGGGTTGTTCCTCTGTCCTAGTCCTATTAGACCTCTCAGCGGCTTTTGATACCATCGACCATGGTATCATGCTGCAGCGGTTGAGGGGGTTAGGAATAGGGGGCACCGTTCTGCGGTGGTTCTCTTCCTTCCTCTCCGACCGCTCGCAGTTTGTGTTGGCAGGGGGGCAGAGGTCGACCTCGAGGCATCTCGCATGGGGAGTGCCGCAAGGGTCGGTCCTCTCGCCTCTCCTGTTCAACATTTATGTGAAGCCGCTGGGTGAGATCATCCGTGGTTTTGGGGTGAAGTGCCATCTGTACGCTGATGATACTCAGCTGTACATCTCCACCCCAGACCACCCCAACGATGCCCTTGATGTGATGTCCCGCTGCCTGGAGGCCGTGCGGGCCTGGATGGGGAGGAACAGGCTCAGACTCAACCCCTCCAAGACCGAGTGGCTGTGGCTTCCGGCGCCCCGATATAGTCAGCAGGTGCCATCGCTGACTATTGGGGGTGAATCCTTGCCCCCCACAGAGAGGGCTCGCAATCTGGGTGTCCTCCTGGACACACGGCTGTCTTTAGAAGAGCACATGACGGCCGTGGCCAGGGGGGCCTTTTATCAGGTTCGCCTGATTCGCCAGTTGCAGCCCTTTCTGGATCGGGACGCCTTGCGCACGGTCACTCACGCCCTTGTCACCTCCCGGTTGGACTATTGCAATGCTCTCTACATGGGGCTCCCCTTGAAGAGCACTCGGAGGCTCCAACTGGTCCAGAATGCGGCCGCGCGGGTGGTTATGGGCGCGTCCCGCTGTGCCCATGTGACACCCCTCCTGCGCGAGCTGCACTGGCTCCCAGTGGTCTTCCGGGTGCGATTCAAGGTGTTGGTTACCACCTTTAAAGCGCTCCATGGCATAGGACCCGGGTACCTCCGAGACCGTCTTCTGCCACCAATAGCCTCCCACCGACCAGTCCGTTCCCACAGAGAGGGTCTCCTCAGGGTGCCATCAGCCAAGTTATGTCGGCTGTCGACACCCAGGGGGAGGGCCTTCTCTGTGGGAGCCCCAGCCCTATGGAATGAACTGCCCCCGGAAATTCGTAAGATCTCCGACCTCCGGGCGTTTCGCTGCGCATTGAAGACCCTGTTGTTCCGCCAAGCCGGACTATCAACACAATAGTTTTAAATTGGGTATTTAAATTTATTGGGGTTTTAAATTTGAGCCACCTATTTAATTATTTTAAATTTTATACTGTTGTTTTGTCTGTGTTTTTAAATAGGCTGTACACTGCCCTGAGTCCTTCGGGAAAAGGGCGGTATAGAAATAAAATTATTATTATTAAAAATGAGTAGACCGATGCCTGCAAAAATAGAAAAAACAGCCCCTTACAGCCTCCGCATAGGTTAATTAGCACAAGTTGATTAGCTTGGCTTCCCGACTCTCAGCCGATTTGCTCTCAGCTGTTTTCTGTAGTTGCTAGCTGCAGAGTGCTGGAGATTTTTTCCCCCTAACTATGCTTTAAAAGCGAAACTGAAAGTAAAGCAGGGTCTTTGCTGCAATGTGGCAAAATGAGGCAGAGAGGGATTTCTTTTTCTTTTTCCTCACCAAAAAAGGTAGGTGCAAAACTGCAAACAATGGGAAATTTAGGGCAAAAGAGGAGAGTTCAAGATTTTAAAACACAAAAGAAAAAAAGCTCTATTTAACTAGGGAATTGTAATAATTGAGATACTATTAATTGTATATTGTGTTGAAAGCAGAAATGGTTAAGTTGTGGTTTGGAGGAATATATGGGGGAAATTATTTGGTTTATTATTATTGGTAAATATAATTAATTGATTTGTAAGAAATTGGATTGCATGGAAATAATTGGAATATTCATGTTCATATTGATTAATATACAAAAAAGATAGTTATATAACTAATTGATTTATATTAAAATGTTGAATTTGTATTAAACAACTGTATTACATAATTACATAATTAACCAATGTGAGGATGGATATAAAAATAGATGACAATGGGAAGGGGTATAATATAGAATAGAAGGGAAAAATTGAATTTGATTAAGATTAGAGATGAGGATGAAGGGTTATTGCTTTTTAAAAAAATAGATGAGGAATAAATATGGCAAAAAGGAAATATAGAAATTGTAAATTTAATTGAAATGACTAAACACTGTTTAAATTTGTGAACCAGCCAAATATTCTGTTCAAAGAAAATACATTGTATGTTTGTGTGTGTTTGTGTGTTTCTAATTATTGCTATTTATTCATATTTGTTCTCTTTTATTCTTTAAAGTTTAACAATTCATTCTTTATCTTATTATCTTTATATTTGTTTCGGGTTGGCTTTCTTCCCTTTCATCTTTTTTTTTGTACAGCAATCTTTCTCCTCAAACCTACCACCTCTCTCTTTTCTTTCCTTCTTATTTTCTCTTTCCCCCATCTTCTTCTCCTATTTCCTCTTCCTTTTTCCTTCTCCACCTCTCTTCCTCCCTCTCTTACCCTCACTCCTACTCTAATTTCCCTTCCCTTCCTTCATCCCTCTCTATTGCTGTAGCCTTTTATGCATATGGACTATTCAGAGGGCTGAAAAAGTTATTATAAAAGTCCTCACACTTGACCAGTCCTTGAACTTACGACTGTCCTCACATTTTACATTTTTGCCCTATCTTATCACCATGGTGAAGAGAAGCAGTTGTGAAATGAGTGACATGGTTGTTAAGAATGCTGCACAGGCATAAATGTGAGGATGATCATAAGTGTGAGGACCAGTCAAAAGTGCAAGGACCTGTCAGAAATGACTTTTTTCTATACACATAGCCACGCCCACCCAGTCACATGACCTCCAAGCCACGCCCACAAAATGGTGGGTGTCCCGCTTTACCAATGTTAAAATCTGGTCACCTTACATTAATACTGCATTAATGCATCAACAACAAACTGTACAAGTATTATTTTTTTCTATCTAGTAGCCAGCAGCTTCCATAACAAACCAAAAATTGCACCAAAATATGATAGATATGAGGACTTCATCATGCAAATGCCACCAATACTCTGTTGTATCCCAACTTTTGACATAAGTTGTAGTATTTACATGATAACATTACTATGCAAATTTTCTTATTTCTCCCCACTTCCAGCCCTATGCAGATCCCTTTCCTAAGGGGCAGAGCAGAGACATTGTGCAAGTAAGCATAACTGGTATTTCATCTGTCTCCTCCCCTAAACTTCCTTCTTCTTCTTCTTTTACAGTAGACTCTACATTACCTATATCTTCATCAGGGGTATCATTGAATATTTGATTTTCAATAATAACATTATCATCATTTCTGTAATCAGCTTGCTCAAGTTTATCCCAACCTACATGCTCCAAGAATTTTGCACTAGAGCTACAATAAATGCTAGTGGTTCCTGACAACCAGAATCTAAACGATCAGTGGTTCGATTCATATTTATTTTTTATTTTTTTATTTTATTTCAAATTTATATACCGCACCTTCTCCCGAGGGACTCAGGGCGGTGTACAGCCAGATAAAAACATACAATACAAACATTAAAAACAATTAAAAGAATATATATTAATTTGGCCCCAATTTAAAATAACAAACTGATTAAAAATATTTTAAAAATATGTTAAAAAATATGTTAACCCAGCCTGGCTTGCTGAAAAAAGAAAGTTTTAAGAGCACGGCAGAAGGCACCGAGGTCTTGGATTCTCCTTATCTCTGGGGGCAGCTGATTCCAGAGGGTAGGTGCCCCCACAGAGAAGGCCCTCCCCCTGGGGGTCACCAGCCTACCTTGTTTGGCTGATGGCACCCTGAGGAGGCTCTCTCTGTGGGAGCGCACAGGTCGGTGGGAGGTCATCGGTAGCAGCAGGCGGTCTCGAAGATAACTAGGTCCTATGCCATGGAGCGCTTTAAAGGTGGTAACCAACACCTTGAAGCGCACCCGGAAGACCACTGGGAGCCAGTGCAGTTCACGCAGGAGCGGTGTTATGTGGGAGTGCCAGGCGGCTCCCGTGATTACCTGTGCGGCTGCATTCTGGACCAGTTGGAGCCTCTGGGTGCTCCTCAAGGGGAGTCCCATGAAGAGAGTGTTGCAGTAGTCCAGGCGCGAGGTGACGAGGGCGTGGGTGACTATGCACAGGGAATCCCGATCAAGAAAGGGCCACAACTGGTGGATCAGGTGAACCTGACAGGTCTCCCTGGCTACAGATGTTCCTCCAAGGACAGCTGCGTATCCAGGAGGACTCCCAGATTGCGCGCCCTCTCTGCAGGGGCCAAAGACTCGCCCCCAATAGTCAGTGATGGAGTCAACTGACTATATCGGGATGCCGGGAACCACAGCCACTCAGTCTTGGAAGGGTTGAGCTTGAGCCTGTTCCTCCCCATCCAGATCCGCACAGCCTCCAGGCACCGGGACATCACTTCAAGGGCATCGTTGGGGTTATCCAACAAAAAACATTTTTCTAGCTCTCTGTTGTCCCTTCCGTCTTAATGGAGAGGGAATGTGAATCCAAGCAGGAGCACCAAATGTATGCAAATAACTAAGATTATGTTTTCGATCATGCCATAGCTTTTTTTTTTAATAAATTTTTATTTGAGTATAAATATTAAAAAAACATAACATAACATATACACAACAAACATTTATACAACATATACACAAAAAGATTTTGTTTTCTTCTTAAGCATTTTTTCAAAGTGACATTCTACAATTCTACTTATAATATATTTCTTCACCTCTCAATCTAATAATGTTTTTTTTTAATCGGTAATATTTCCTCCTATATTTTTTTGTTTCTCATTTTTAACCAATTATACCAATTATTCCATATTTTGTAATAATCTGATTCTTCTCTTTCTTGTATTTCTTTGGTTAACCTATCCATTTCAGCACATTCTAAGATTTTTTTCTATTACTTCTGTTTCATTTGGTGTTCTTTCTTGCTTCCAATTTTTTGCGTAAGTTATTCTTGCAGCTGTTAGTATGTGAATTGTGAGATATTTGATATCTTTAGGATATGATTTATTAAAAATTCCTAATAAAAATGTGTGAGAAATAAAGAAATAAGAATTATTCCTGTAAAAGCATAACCTGAGTTACGCCATTTTAAAATCATGTTAAGGCTTTGTTTTACCTTGTATAACCTGATTATATAATTTAGCTGACATTTAAGAACATGAGAAAGGAAGTGTGTAATTCCTGTGTTCTTGAGGAAGTTGTGTTCTTGAGAAAGTGTTTAATATGCTCTTAGGTCAACTTGTCCTCATTAATTAAAGGAAGTACGCAATTGATGTTTTTGAGGGGTATTTCTGTTGGGAATTGGGGAATTTCCAGGGTGGAATTATGTACTACATATGTTATATGTTATGTAAGATCTGAAACTGATTCCCAAGGTACTTTATTGACGTGTATTCTGATGTTCCTGAAGACTATAAAAACTCGTGTAAATCGTTTTATTTCCGTCTTTCTCTACTTTAGAGAGAAAGGCCCTTTGCAAAGAATAAACTCTGTTTCAGGATTATTTTGGTCTTTGTCTCTTTCAAACGATAATGGGATTTACCTGTCGACCACAAAATGTTTCTGGTTCTTTTTCTGTGTTTCTGTTATTTGTTCCAACCATTTTTTAATGGTAGACCAAAATTTCTTTGCTGCCGGGCATGTCCACCATAAATGATAGAAGGTCCCTTGTATCTTTTTACACTTCCAGCAAATCGGGCTATTTTTAGGCTGTATTTTTGCCAGTCTGGTTGGAGACATGTGCCACCTATAAAACATTTTCAGTTGGTTTTCCTTGTACGCCGCTGCTTTCGTTAATTTTATGTTTACCTGCCAGAACTTTTCCCATTTTTCCAAAGGTATTGTATGTTTGATGTTTTGAGCCCATTTAATCATCGTTTCTTTGACTGTCTCTTCTTCCATTTTATGGCGTAGAAGAAATTTATAGATTCTACTAATTAATTTGTTTTCTGTGTCTAATATAATTTTATCTATTTCTTGTTTTTGGTTATGAATTTCATATATTTTTATATGTTCTCTGTATTTAGATTGTATTTGAGTGTAAGTCCACCAGTCTATTTCTCTGTGTAAGTCTGTCTCCAATTGTTGGTTTGTCTTTAATTTGCCTTGCTAGTCAATTATATCTTTATATCTAATTATTTTTGTCTTATCTGTTAGATTTGGGTGTCTAATTGATTCTACTGGCGATAACCAATTCGGTATCTTCATATAATGCTGTTTTTTAATTTTAAGACAAATTTGTAATAATGAGTTTCTTATTGTGTGTCTTTTAAAATATGAATGTGTTTTGTATTTTTCATCCCACATAAAAGAATGCCAGCCAATTTGGAGTTTGTGTCCCTCAATTGTTAAAGTTCTAGAGTCCTTTAGTTCTATCCAGTCTTTGACCCACGCTAATACTGCTGCTTGATAGTATACCTCCCAATCAGGGAGTGCAGCTCCTCCTCTATCTTTTGAATCCTGAAGCAGCTTAAATTTTATTCGTGGCCTTTTCCTTTGCCATATAAATTTAGATGTTATTTTATTCAGCTTTTCAAAAAATGATTTATCTATTTTTATTGGGGTAACCTGAAACAAATATAAAAATTTAGGTAGAATAGTCATTTTGATGGCCGAAATTCTTCCTAGGAGTGAGATATGTAAATTTTCCCATTTTTCTAAATCTTTCTTTGTTTGTTCTAGTAGTTTATCATAATTATTTTCTTTAATTGCTGACATTCTTGTGGATAACCAAATTCCTAGATATTTTATTTTTGTTGTTGTTTGGATTTGTATATTATCTGTCAATTCTTCTGTTTGAGTTTCCATAAGGTTTTTTACAATTAGTTTCGATTTACTTTTATTAATTTTTAGTCCGGCCACTTCTTCAAATTCTTCTATTTTTTGGAACAGATTAGGTATAGATTCCATAGGATTTTCTATCAAAACCACTAAGTCATCAGCAAAGGCCTGGGCTTTGTATTCTTCTCTATTGATCTTTAAACCTTCAATTCCTTGATCTTCTCTGATTTTTTTCAGCAGGATTTCCAATGATAGAATGTACAGTAAGGGAGAGAGTGGGCAGCCTTGTCTGACTCCTTTTGTTATATTAAATTTATCTGTTATGTCATCATTCATAATTATCTTTGCTGATTGGTTGGTATAGATTTCTGCTATGATTTTTCCAAATTTTTCCCCAATTTGCATATTTTGTAATTGTTCAATCATAAATTTCCAATTTTGGTTATTGAAAGCTTTTTGGGTGTCAAGAAAAACCAACGCAGCCTGCTTCTCCGGATGTGATTCATAGTATTCTAGAGTATTAAGTACTATTCTCATATTGTTCTTTATTTGGCGTCCCGGTAGAAATCCATTTTGTTCTGGGTGTATATATGTATTTAGTACTGATTTAATTCTTTCGGCCAGAATTGCTGCAAATATTTTGTAGTCGGCGTTCAGTAATGAAATAGGTCTGTAGTTTTGAATTAACTGGAGGTATGTATCTTCTTTTGGAATGATTGTTATTATCGCTTCTGTTCATGATTTTGGTATTTTGGCTTTCTCCATGGGTTCATTGTATAATCACAACATATTTTCTCCCAGTACTTCTTGCATTGTTTTATATATTTCTACCGGTAGCCCATCAGGTCCCGGTATTTTATTGTTTTTTTTGCTTTTTCAGTACTTCATCTAATTCTAATTTAGTTATTGGCCTATTGAGGATTTCTCTTTGTTCTTCTGTGATTTTTGGCATTCCAGATTTTCCTATGTACTGTTTTATCTTGTCTTCCTCTATTTCTTCTTGATTATATAAATTCGCATAAAATTTCTTAATAATTTTTTTTGGCCTCTTTGCTATTTTGGATTTCCCCTTTATCGTCTCTCAGTTGGTACATCGTTCTTTTGTTCTGTTCTTTCTTCAGTTTATAGGCTAACCATCTGCCTGTTTTATTTGCGTATTTGAAATAGTTTTGTTTCGCCATTTTTATTTTTTGGGCTAGTTCTGTTTGGTTTATCAAATTCAATTTATGCTTATCATTTTCCATTCTTCCTTTATTATTTTGTCCTGCGGCTTTTCCTGGAGTTTTTGTTCTATTTGTTTTAGGTCTTTCTCTAACTTATCTAATTGTTTTTTCTTCTCTTTATTTTTTTTCCTCGTATATGCTATAACTAGGCCCCTTATATATGCTTTTAGGGTATCCCATGTATTTTGTAAAGAGGTTTCCTCTATTTTATTTATCTGAAATAATATTTTTAATTCCTTTTCTAACATCAAATTAAATTCTTTTTCTTTACATATGCTTTGATTCATCGTCCACCTCTTATGTCTTCATTCCCCTTTCCAGTTTATGAATAGTGGATTATGATCTGCCCATTGATTTGTGCCTATCTCAATTTTTTCTACCTCTACTTTGATATTTGGGGTCATCCATGCCATGTCCAGTCTTGACCAGGAATTATGCGGATGAGAGTAAAAAGTATATTGGGCCTCCTCTTCATGTGTTTCCCTCCATACATCTGCCAAGTTTAGTTCTTCAGCCATAATAAAGAATTCTTTTGGAAGTATTTCCTTTTTCCTTGTTGTTTTTTTTTTGTCAGTTTTGTAGTCCTTATTTGCATTTACTATTGCATTATAATCCCCTATTACACAAATATCTTCATATTCTAACTCTGCTAATTTTATGTGTAGATCTTTTAAAAAATCCTGTAGTTTTTGATTAGGTGCATAAATCACTACAATTAACATTTTCCTCTTTCCTCTTTCTAATTCTACCATCACCACTCTACCTTGCTCATCGGTATAAACTAATTTAGATTGTATTTTTTCTTTTACGTAAATCACTACTCCTTTTTTCTTTTTTTGAGCCAGGGATGAGTATAGTTTTCTTAGTTTGGGGTTTTCTAGAATTTTCTGATAGTCTTTTGGAATGTGTACTTCTTGCAGACATATCACATCTGCTTCTAATTTTCGTAATTTTGTGAAAATCTGATTCCTTTTCTTTGGAGCATTTAAGCCATTAATGTTTACCGAAAAGAGTTTGATTGGTTCACCCATTGCCTATCGTATCTGTCTTTTTGTGTTTCTTGTTTCCATCCGTGTCTTTGCTTTTGCACCTTCTATCTCCTCTCTCTCTTTTTCTTGCCTCTGTCTTATTTCTTTTTCCTGATTCTCTGTTCATTTTCTGCTATAGAATTTTGAATACCCCCAATTTTATCATTCATGGTCTTAATATCCTCCCTAACTTCTATTTCATTTCTTATCTCTGCGTGGAACGTTCTCATTTCTTCCTGGTTTTCTGCTATTTTTTCTTGTGTTTTGAGCAGTGTTTCCTGGATTTTTTGAAACATGTCTTGTATTACATTTGGTGCCATTTCCAGTTTTTCTTTTTCTTTCCCCATCATGCTATTGTTTTTTGTTGTAAAGGGGCGGGAGTCATTACTATCGTATTTGTTGTAGATTTTTTCCCTGTTTTTGTTATGATGGATGTTGTAGACATTTCCAATATTCGTGTAAAGCTTTCCAGCCTTAACATCAATTTTTAGGTTATTCCTTGGTATCTCTTTTCCCCTCCGCACACCACTTATACTCCACACAACCTATTTATATTATATTATATTATATTGCTAATTACCCCACTTAGGCAGTTAATTCCTACTCACAATACAAATCAATTTACTTATAGTTATTTCATCAGTCAAGGTTTTTAGTTTTGATTTTCTTAATTTTCTAATTAGCAATCTTTTCAATCACTCCCTTTATCAATCAGTCTATCTCAAACATATAGTCAACTCATTTGCTACTTTGTATTAAAGTTCCAATCATTCACTTTAACAATTATTCCTTATCTTTTTTTTTAACCACCTTTTGTAATTTCACAATACAATTTATAGCTATAAAATATTATTACTTATATATTTCTTTTAGATGTTAAACATATTGGCTAATTAAACAATTCAAAATTAATAATTCACTTCCCTCTTAACTTAGTTTTTATTTCTTTGGTCTTTTGTTTGTCTTCTTCTTTTACCTCTCTCCTTCAGTTCTTTTACAGTCATTAAAACGCGATCTATGTCCGTCTAAGTCCTTTTTACTTGTCCTGATATTCGACTCTCTGCATTCAGTTTTCAGGTCTTTTTAAACTTAAGTTATTATTATCCAAATTTATTATAAATCCAAAGTCCAAACAAGTCTTCTGTGTCCGCGAACTTCGCCACTTAGTCCTTAGTCCTTTCACTCCTCTTCCGGTATTTCAGCCTCTGCGCTCAGTTTTCCAATCTTTTTGGGTTTAAATCAATTGTAAATCCCGAGTTCAAACGGATTGTTTATATTCCCAGAATCCACAAACTGGTCCCTCTGCTCACATGTAAAAATCCGCTCTCACACCACTTCCTTCGTCTTTTTCAAGCGCTATTTCTTCTTCTCTTATATTTGCTTAGTCATTCTATGGGTTCTTTCTCTTCCACGCTGTGATTATTTCCTTTTTTTCTTTTCCTCTTGTACTGCCACTGTTGTAACTTCACTTGTCTTCCTCTGTTTCGATCGCGTGTCTCCTGTTTACCGCCTCTATTGTAGGTGATCTATCTGACCATCACTCAAATTTGCTTCCACTTTTTGCTTCAATCTGGGCAGGCGCCATCACTCCTGTCCGCCGGAAAAGCCGACTTCTTCTCCACCAATTTAAGAGATTAATCGCTCGACCTCCCTGATGACAGCGCAACACCAGGGGGCTTCGTGAATTCCTCTTTCATTTCCCTATCCCTCCGAGTTCGGGAATGCTCTTAAAGAGCAATTAATGAGGAAATTTGGGTATCAGAGACAGAGCCTCTGTTTCCTCACCCGTTCATGATAACGTCACCGCCGGAAGTCCCCCATGCCTTAGTTTAAATGGTAATTCTCCAGTAGATGAATAAACAACATTGTTTAAAACATGGTTGGCACACATAATGGCTTCACCCCATAAGGTTTCTGGCAAACTAGAATCTGCTAACATAGCTCTAGCCATAGCTTGCAGTGTTTGACCTCTGAGTTCAACATAAGCGTTGTGCTGTGATCTATACGGGGCAGAACGTTTATGCTCAATACCTGCCTCTTGCAACATATTCTCTAACCTTAGATTAGTAAACTCGGTTACCAAGCAAACTACTTTATGTTTCTGCTTCCTCTCTACAAATCTTAGCCAGTTGTTAATACGCTGAAATGTGTCAGATTTTGTTTTCATCAAGTAACAGAAACCATATCTAGAGGAATGATCAACAATGCTTAGTATATAGCAGGCTCCCCCTAAACTGGGTTGTTTAGGTCCAATTAGATCTGCAAACACCACTTCTAATGGTCTTTTGGTTTTAAACCCATTGATTCGGTTTGCTGGGGTTACTTTGCTTTTCTCCTGATTACAGGCATTACAGTTCAGATATTTAGTACAAGGTTTTAACTTTATCCCTTCAGATAACTCTACTGTCTTTTTCTTTTTCTTTTTAAATTATCTTTATTTACATTTTTCATTAAAAACAGAAGACAACACACCATATAAATAACACCATATAAATAACAGGACAACACAACAAAAAACAAGCATACCTATAAGTAGTACCTTAATAACCTAGTATTCAGTACAGTATATCTATATTATATTCCAGAGAAGACAGAACAGCTTGTATACCTTTATAAATCAATTAGGTCTATCCGACCTCACTTTACTTGTATAGTATAAGTTTCTCAATAGATACAATTCCTCATCTTGTTTGGGTTATAATTTCCTCTTCTCTAGCCAAACATATAATTTTTCCCAGGATAAACATGTTTGTGTTTGGTCTCTATCTTTTAGTTTTTTAGTCAATTTATCTGCTTCCGCACATTCTAAAATCTTCTTTATAATTGCCTCCTTTGATGGGATATTTTGATTTTTCCAAAATTGAGCATACGTCAATCTTGCCGCTGTGATAATGTGTAATGCAAGATACCATGAGTCTTTTTTAATATTTTCCGGCTTGGAGCCGAGCAGGCATATCTCTGGTCACCATTCAATCCTTTGACTTAAAATCTCATTAAGCCATTTTTTTATTTTTTCCCAGAATTTTACTGCTTTCGGGCATGTCCACCACTGATGGTAGTAGGTGCAACGCTCAAACCCACACTTCCAGCATTCAGCAGACTGTCCAGTGAACATTTTAGCTAGTCTATCGGGGGGGAGATGCCACCTGTATATCATCTTGTAGATGTTTTCTTTGTATGCCGTATAAACTACTAATTTCATATTCCCCCACCAAATCTCTTGCCATTTTTCTAAATGGATTGAATATTTATTTATTTATTTATTTATTGCGATTTATATGCCGCTTTTCTCCTTAGGGACTCAAGGCGGCTTACAAAATGACAACTTCAATACAAATCATAATACAATACCAAATTAAAATCGGTAACCCAATTAAAAAATGATTTAAAATTATACCAGTGTACCCCCAAACGGATCAGTTTAATTGGCGGAATTTTTCCCCCAGGCAATCATTGTATCCTTAATTATCTCGTCACCTATCTCTATTCTCATCAACAATTTATAAGTTTTTGAAATCATGCCTTTTTCTTGGCCCATCAGGATTTTGTCTAATTCTTGTAAGTCAAAGTTTATACCTTTCCTATCCCTGTCTTTTTTATATTTAGATTGAATCTGTAGATAGGTCCACCAATCCACTTGCAGTCCTTGGGAGTTCAATTCCTGTTTAGATTTTAATTTTCCTTGTACATTCAGCAAATCCTTATATATTAATTTTTTCGCAGGGTTATAAAGTTTGGGGTATGTCAATGCTTCTAGAGGTGATATCCAGCACTGTGTTTTAATATAATATTTTTTACTAACTTTTCCCCAGTTTCGAATTAAAATATTTCTTATGTAATGTCGGGTGAACCATTTGCTTTGTGGAGTATTATCTCTCCAAAGTGCCATATGCCAACCCTGTTGTAGGTCGTAACCTTCTATTTTAAGAAGACGACTATTACCTAAAGTAATCCATTCTTTTACCCAGGCTAACAGAGCGGCTGAGTAGTAGTTCTCCCAATATGGTATGCCCAGGCTTCCTCTTTCTTTTGCATCATCTTTTTTTTTTTAATCCATGGCTTTTTCCCCTGCCAGATAAATTTAGTTATTATTTGGTTTAACTCCATGAAAAACCTTTTGGATAAATTCACTGGGGCGGTTTGAAACAAAAAGTTGAACTTCGGTAGAACGTAGGATTTTACTGTTATTACTCGTCCTAGAAGTGAGAGTTGTATTTTACCCCATTTATCTAAATCTTTTCTTGTTTGAATTAATAATTTATTATAATTGTCTTCTTGTATGCTCGAACATCTGCCAATTAGCCAAATTCCCAAATATTTAATTTTGTTAACTACTTTTAATCCAGTCACTTCCTGTAAGCCCTTCTTAGCTTCCTCTAAGATATTCTTAGTTAATATATTTGTTTTCTTTTTGTTGATTAATAAACCTGCTACCGCCCCAAATTCCTCAATTGTCTCTAATAAATATAAACAAGATTCTATGGGCTCTTCCAAGATAAAAACCATATCGTCTGCAAAGCCTTGGGTTTTATATACCTGTTGTCCAATTCTAAGGCCTTTTATTTTTTCTTCATTCCTTATTTTACGCTATAATGTTTCTAGTGATAAGATAAAAAGTAAAGGGGATAAAGGACAGCCCTGTCTTGTGCCTTTACCAATAGGGAATTCTTCTGTCAGGTCCCCATTTATCAGTAGTCTGGCCGTTTGTTTGGAAGAGATAGCTTTAATTGCGTTTATAAATCTCTGCCCAAAGCCCATGTGTTCTAACTGTAATAATATAAACTCCCAGTTGACTCTGTCAAATGCCTTCTGGGCATCTATAAAAACTAGTGCGACCTGTTTGCCTGTGTGATCTTCATAATATTTTATTTATTTATTTATTTATTTATTTATTTATTTATTTATTTATTTATTAAATTTTTATACCGCCCCCTCTCCCGAAGGACTCGGGGCGGTAAACAGCCAAGATTAAAAAACATATAATATAAACATTAAAATGCATTTAAAAGAAAAATTAAATCCAAAATGGCTCCCCAATTTAAAACGCCTTACCCATAACCCTATAATTAAACCAATTTAAAATTTCCACATTTAAAAGGGGGAAGATTTAGGCCAGGCCGGCTTGATGAAATAGAAGAGTCTTAAGCGCGCGGCGGAAGGTGCGCAGATCCTGGATCCTCCGTATCTCCGGGGGGAGCTTGTTCCAGATCGTAGGTGCCCCCACAGAGAAGGCTCTCCCCCTAGGGGCCGACAGCTGACATTGTTTGGCCGACGGCACCTGGAGGAGCCCCTCTCTATGGGAGCGTACTGGCTGGTGGGAGGCTATTGGTGGTAGCATGCGGTCCCATAAATAACCAGGTCCTAAGCCATGGAGGCATATTCCAATACATTTAGCATGACTCTTAAATTATCTCGTAATTGTCCTGATGGTAGATATCCATTTTGGTCATTATGTATAAATTCATTCAGGAAGCCTTTTAATCTGCTTGCTAGAATTGTGGTGAAAATTTTGTAATCTGAATTCAGAAGGGATATTGGTCTATAATTTTTTATATCTGTCAAGGGGGGGGGTCCTCTTTAGTAATTAAACTGATATTGGCCTCCCTCCATGAGTGGGGAATTTCTGCTTTTCCCAGGATTTCATTAAATAAATCTTTCATATGCTCTCCCATTACCTCAAACATTGTTTTATATAACTCATATCTAGAGGAATGATCAACAATGCTTAGTATATAGCAGGCTCCCCCTAAACTGGGTTGTTTAGGGCCAATTAGATCTGCAAACACCACTTCTAATGGTCTTTTGGTTTTAAACCCATTGATTCGGTTTGCTGGGGTTACTTTGCTTTTCTCCTGATTACAGGCATTACTGTTCAGATATTTAATACATGGTATTAACTTTATCCCTTCAGATAAAGTTAATTCCCTTTCAATACCTTGAAATTCATATGTCCTAATCTTCGATGAAGTAAATGGATACATTCATCGTGTGATTTCTTATTTTCATAAACAGAGTCAGTTTTAGCCACTAATGCTAGGTTATCTCTTAATACAAATAAATCATTTTCTAACATTGCAGTAACACATTTACCATCTTTTTTGATTAAACATCTGTCTTCTCTAAATGTTACTACAAATCCAATCTGTAATAATGATTTAACTGATAATAAGTTTAATTTCAGTCTAGGTATATACAACATTGATAATTGTTTGGCAATAAATGAACAATGTGCAATACCTTCCCCAGCTACTTTCATTCTCCAACCATTGGCTAATGTAACATGTTGTTTGCTATTATTCAGTTTAACAAACCTTTCTCTATTTCTAGTGATGGATTGTGATGCACCACTATCAACTACCCACAAATCATTAACATTTGTAGAACTTGATATAGCTAAATTAACATTCTTTTTGGTTCTCTTTGGATCACCAACAGTCATTTTCTTTCCCTTGGTACAATAGTTAGCTATATGCCCCTTAGCCCCACAAGAAAAACATCTTTTAACAATATAGGCAGTTGAAGATAATTTTTCTTCCTGTGGTTGTCTCTTTCTCAGTTGTTTTCTATCTTTCCTTCTTCTGGACTCTTCAAACAATCTTCTGGTTATGCCAGTCAATGTTAGTTCATCTCTGGTCAAAACCTCCAGTGAAGAAACATAATCATCTTAACTTTCATCCAAAGAAGAAAGAATAATATAAACCTGTTGCAACTCTGAAAAAATAAGTTCCTTCTCATGTAGCTCTTGAAAAATTCTTGTCATAAACTCCAAATCAGTTAACATATCTCCTCCTTTAAGGAGACGGGTCTTAAACAGTTTACGTGTAAGATGTATATGAGCACTCACACTATCACGAACATATATCCTCTTCAAATTGTTCCAACACCTAGCAGCAGAATCTTCACCACAAATATGGACTAGCTGCTGGTCACTCAGTGTCAGTCCAATTATGCAAAGAGCTCATTCATTATCCCGAGTAAATTTGGCTAAGTTCTTCTCATCTTCATCGTCATCTGGATTCCATGCATTTATATCTGGTGGATTATTAACTACATTCCATAGTCCTTCTCTACACAAAAGCAGGTTGCCTTTCATAGACCAGGAAACATAGTTTGTTCCGTCCAACCTGGTTATCATGGATATACTGGATGACTGTTCTTGTGCCATCTTCACTTGGATACTTGATAACAAACACAGCTGTCTGTATAAACCACAGTATCATTCACATCAACTCTCAGTGCTCAAGATAATACTCGGTAACTCTGTGGTGGCTCTGGGTGGCTCTGGGCCCATAACCAATGTTAAGGATATTGTTGTGTCACAACCAGAGTCATGGTTCATAAAGCAGAGTACCATCAGAAGTTTTTACGCACGGAAACGGTTGTGAGAGTAATTGTGAATAACATGCAGATAAACTGGTTTTATATTACTTTACTTTGAGGATAAAGTGAAATCATAGTCATTTAACAATCCAAGTCTTAGCCATATAAAGTGCAATACAAGATCAAGCCAGGGATATAAAATCTTCTTACCAGTTTGTAGAAAAATACAAGGAACATTCAGGAACAATATAAAAACAGTTCAAGAAATACCAGGAAACATTAATAAATAACCCATGATCAAACAATGACCATTTAGAGAGATCAAAAATAGTTACAGCATAGTAGCAGGTAAAAATATGGTGTAGTGTCCACAACTAACCACAATAAAGCTCTCCTTAAATAGATTGGCTACAGAGCTTATCCAATCAGGATGCAGAATGATTCAGCAATGTTCTTAAAGCAACATAATACATTTACACAATACAAACATACAATGTTAGATTATATATTGCCAACTAGTTAGGCAAATACCATTTCCTAACAGCATGATTGAAATGCAGTACACCATCTTGCCCAGAAATCGCAAAAGTGTCGCCAGGGGCACCAAACGAGCCCCCTTGATTTGAGACACTAGTTCAACTATGCTCGCCTGACGTTCCTGGGAAAGGGATACCCTGCATGCAATAGTGTCAATCTCCACTCCTAAATGCAGCAACCTTGTCGTTGGCATCAAATGACTCTTTTGCCGATTGATAGAAAACCCATGCTCCTGAAGCACCTGCATAGTGACATTGAGGTCCACACACACCTGGACCTTAGAGGCGGATTGGATCAAGATGTCGTCTAGATAACACTGGACGCGCACAGGATGAGCCCGAAGGTAGGCCGCTAAAACTGCCAACACCTTCGTGAATACCCTAGGCACCAATGAGAGGCCAAAGAGCAAGGCTCTGTACTGATAATGCCGGCCCGCATAACAGAAGCGGAGATATTTCCTATGAGCTGGAAAGATGGGGATATGCAAATAAGCCTCAGTTAAATCTATAGAGGTGAGGAAGTCGCCCTCCCAAACGCCGTCCAAAATGGACCTAAGAGAATGCATCTTGAACCATTTGTAAATAACACAGCGGTTCAGTCTTTTGAGGTCTAGAATTGCCCTGTACACCCCCCCTCCAAGGCTTTTGGAATTACAAAGAGAATGGAGTAAAATACCAACCCCTGTTCGGCCTCTGGAACTGGTTAAACAGCATGAGTATCCAAAAGATGTTGGATGATAGTTTCCATGAGGACCCTTTTAGTCTGGTTACCCGAAATAGGGCAAGAGATGAAAAACCTTGGGGGAGTAGAAAGGAACTCTAAAGAGAGGTCTGACCGGGCCGTCTCCAAGAACCATGCATCTGTAATAATGCCCTCCCATTGCCTGGCAAATTTGGCCAGGCATCCCCCAATGGGAGGGCCTGTGAGGCAATTATTGCTGGCGCCGGAAAGGACGGCTCCCTCCCCCTCGAAAGGGCCATCTGGGTGGGAAGTGCTTGTATTTCCCTGGTCTATCCTGCTATTGATCCTGCCTTGATTGGAATGGATGCTGAGCCCTAACTGAACCAAACCCCCCATCATGCCCCTGGAAAGACCGGCATTTGTAATATGGGGAAGGGCGTGGATCTGTTCTTCAGGAAAGGACCTTACATTTCTCCTTCGTCTCCATGAGCAGTGGCTCCAGCGACTCTCCAAATAGGTGCTTCCCCGAGAATGGGGCAGAAGCCAGTCGCCACTTTTGCTTGTCATCCGCCTGCGACTGGCGGAGCCATAGGAGGCGCCTGGAAGTCACCGATGAAGCGATGGCTTTTGAGGAAAATCTCGCTGTTCCAAGTGTCATGCCCGCTGAGAATTCAAGAGCGGCCGACAACTTGTTCAGGTCCTGATGGACTCTCACTTCCACCACAGGGATCTTGTCCTGCAATTGTCTTGAGCCACATTAAGGAGACTCGGTTGAAGAAGAACACTGTAGTTGAGGCCTTTACAGCCCATGCCGCCAACTGGTGAGCCTTTGTTAGAGTTTGCTCAGCTCATCTGTCGTTCAGTCGAAGGGCCTCTTCTGAGGCATCCGTCATAATGGATGAAGTAACTAATGATACAATTGGTCCATCCACAGCTAGCACCTGAAGTTTGTGACAACTCTGGGCACATATTAAAAAATTGCTTATCCAGGGAGCTAGGATTTGCTCCTGCCCCTGGAATGGCCCACTGTCTGCTAACAATGTCCACAAACAACTGTGGAGAGGGAACCACCTCGGCTTCAGCTCTGAGTTCAGGGAAGAAAGATTCCCTGGCGTGCGCTGACTCAGCAGGTGGTCCAGCCAAGTGTGCCGTACTTGTGGTCTTAAACAACAAAGATTTAAATAATTGAGGACGAAACAGGCTAACAAAGGCTGGCTGGTCAGGGGATAAGCCCTCGTCCTCTGAGAGCTCCATCTCTCTATCCATGTCCTCTTGGGAATCAGAGTGATTGGATGACACTGGGGAATAGGATCTCTGAAGGTGCAGCAGTTCCCCTGAAACCTGCCCTCTTATGGGCACATCTATAGATCCTTCTGACCTGAGGGAAGCCTCCCTGTGCCTGTGGCTGTGTTGCAACCCAGCTGCTATGCCTCTTTCAATGGAACAGAAATAATGGCCTCCATGTTAGATGGAAATTGGTCTTGGTGTTTCTTCCCTGATCGAATTTCCAATGCACTTGGGGTAAATGTGGCCTCTGTAGGTGAAACCTTAGACCTGACAGGCTGTTGCCAAGCTGTAGAGGCAGAAAAAGTGTTGTGTTTGGATTATAGTCATTAACTGAGGCGAGGATGTCAACGTAACATCGGTTTATTTCAGGCAACAGCAAAACATTAGAACACTGAACTGTCAATCTATCTGACAGCTCGCCTTTTTATACTTGGCAAACAGAACAGCATTAACCAATCAGAAAACGACTAACCTCCCGCGCTTAGCATAACCCCGCCCCAACCAATCAGGTGCAGGCATTTCCATCGCTATGGTAACACGCCAACACAACAAAAAGGATCTGGGAGAGAAGCATACAGGCTTTCCCTGTTGCTGGGCAGATTGCCTGCTAAAGGCATCTCAGCAGCACCATCTGGTGACAGAGAACAGTTAGGCCGGCTGTCAGAATGCTGAGGCAGAATCAACTGCCGCTCTGCATAATGGCGGGAAAAGGGCGCTCCCGAAGATTGAGGCAGTTGTTCACTGCTGGCTAGTGCCCTGGCAACCTCCTTATCAATTGCCTTCTGCCTCCTAGCCTCATCTCTCTGTGCCACTTTGGAAGGCTTAGGAAGCTTCTTCGATCTCTTGGAGATCTTTGCAGCCGCTGTCTTATTTGCAGATCTCAATCCTGAAGTCTCTGCCTGCTTACCTCCCAGCGTGCCAACCTCCGAAGTGGTCAAAGTGGCAGGAAGAGTCCTGCTGACGCTGGGTGCCGGTCCGTCATTTTTCGGCAGCCGCAAAACAGCTGAGCTGATCAAAGGCTTCTGCCGCAAGTAAAGCAGAGCCCTGGGCTTCTTCCGAGTGTGCTCAGCTGAGCAGAGGCTCAGGAATTGTACCCACGTCCAAGGGCTCTTGCCAGCTCCTCTCGAGTATGCCAACAGTGGACAGGGACCCCTCAAGCTCGGCCCAACGCGGCGGTGGCGGCGGCTGTCACTGACAGCCCAGGCTTCCCTGTCAGCCTGGCTGTCCTTCGGCTAGAAGTGGAGCGCTAAGATAACCACCAAGCCGGAAACTTTGGAGCCTTGTCCTCAGGCTCTCGGGTCAGCGCAGCGAGCTATGCTCGACTGGCTGCCCAGCAGAGTCATCGGCCGGTGATCTGACTTGCCGCGGGGCGGCCTTCAGTGGGCTCGAGCTAAAAGCTCTTCACACTGGTATATTGGTGGCACAGAAGTACGTTGGTAGTATAGCTGCCACAGAGAAAAACCAATTTAAACAATTCTACCAAAAAGGTAGCAAAATCCAGAAATAGATTGTCCTATGCAAAACACACGTCTGTCCTCAGCTAAGACCGAGACAAAAGCTGGGAACCGTTGGTGTAGGCGTGTCCTTGCAACTTTGACAGTCTCGTCCTATTGGCTAACAGATGAGGACAACCCATTTCTGGATGCTGCCTCCACTACAATGGAGAATAATGGCTACAATTTTAATTCGGTCAACATCCTAATATGGAACAGTTCTGGTACTTCCAAGGAGAACTATGCCTCACCATTGCCTCAGTTAGACCATTAATCCACATGTGATACGGTGACTATCAGCAACTCTCTGGGATTGCAAACAAGACACTTCCTCAGGCCAATGTGAAGATGTCAGAGGCTGCAATTTGACTTTTAATATGTAAAACACATATGCTACCACTTAGCAATGATTATGCCCTGAATCAAATTATTTGATTAACTGATGTCATTAGTCTAGAGCTGCTGCTGCAAACTTCTGCTCAAATATGCTTCTCTTTTATTCTTCATTATGCAGCATAATTTATTAAATAAAAGATAGGCAGCTCTTCCAACTCTTCAGCTCTGTTTTCTGCAAAAATACTACTTGCTCTATCAAATTGAAGTACAACCAGTGGGTATCAAGTACTAGTAATTTTCAGAAAAATATTAAAATGGTCTAAAAACATCCAAATCCAACTATTCCATTTAACTTAAGTACTGTAGGTCTGACCTTGGCCAGGATATAAATAAAAAGAACTCTCCAATAATCTCAAGAATTACAGAAAAGAAGAATAAGAACATAATCAAACAAATGACATGAACCTTGCTGCTGCTTTAGTTCATTATAAATTCTTACAGCTGTGTTTTGCATCCCTCTATGGTATCTTCAAAACTGAAACATTTGATGGTTGTGACAATATACTCTGATTTTGGAACTGAAGTAATTAAGTGTTTCTGGAGAACATGCACACATAAGCACACATAATGTCAAATCAATGAGGTAATCCAGCAGTTCAAAGCTGATGGCCTCAAATCCTACAACTCCCAGAATATCAAACTGGGAAACATGAAACTGTAGTCTCCATTTTACTGCAGATATTAGATTGAAGAAAACCATGCCAAACTAAAGATTTCACTGCATGTAATAATGATGAAAAACAGGGTATCATAGAAATTCCTTTTATTTTTAGGCATGAGATTCAAATATTCTAATATATTCAATTTCTTTTTGAATTTTCATATCATCCTTTAGTATAGCAAAAGGCATTTTACAGAATTACAATAGAAAAAAAATTAACTGTTGCTAAGGATGGCAACACTCAGATTTAAACAATAAAATAGTAGTTAAAAACAGAAACCCAAATTCTGAACAATTTATATAAGTAACCTGTACAGACAGTTTTGCAAAGAGAATACTATACCAGAAAGTCTGTAGAGATTCTTAGTCATCCAGGTCATGATTGTCCAAAAGATGCTTTTTCAGGAGGCAACTGGACTTCCTTGCTCATTCATTGAATACCCTTTGAATGGTGTGGGAGTAGGAATGGATTTGCAGAGAAAAAAAAATGCAGACTACAGGACCCAGGAGCACTACTGTATATGGTGTGTTCAGAGAAATGCAACGCCAATGGTTTTTAGAATGGTTCCCTTTCCCAAATCTTGTGGGGAAGGGACAGTCTTTAGTTACAGTCTTAATTGGTGAAGTTCTCAGTCTGGTTTATTGTGTGGTCATCTGAAACATATGATCAGGAGTTATTTTGAAGGAAATCCTATTTGTTTTATTCTTTTTTTAATAGCCTATTTTAAGAAACCTGAAGCTGCTGTTTTAATGAAGTTAAGCAAGTGGCAAGGAAGTTGTGCTCTTTTTCCCTTCGGGGAGGGGAGTGTCTTATTAAATAAATAGATGCCTTGGATTGGACAAGTACAGTTTAGGAAGGACAAAGGCAAAATAAACTACTAAATTGGCCACATCCAGTCACATGACCACCTAGCCATGCCCACCCAGCCAGTCATTAGGCAGATCAAACCATAATCCGCCCCCCCAATAGTCTGAGAGACCATGAACTGGCTCCCTGTTTAAAAAGTTTGAGGACCCCTGCTCTAAAAGGATGCAAATGGCCAGTTGTCTGCAAGGATTATTAATCCTTCTATTCCCCACTATCCTATCAGAGCTGAAGAAGCTTCTTGGATGAGAAGCGAAATGTCTTCAAAGAAAAAACAAGAAAGTCCAATTGCTTCCTGAAAAAGCACCTTGGGACTATATCAGAATTTTTTTCTTTTTTTGGATTTACAAAAGAAGCTTGTTAAAGTTTTTAGGAATTCTGTATAGTGAAATAAAGAAGACGTTAAGAGAAATCAAATTCTAAACATTTGAAGGAACTAAAGATTAAGGGTATTAGAAGTAAAAGGAAGAAATATAAAATTGATTTATTTGATCAAGATTAAAACAAGATACGGTGCTACCTTTGGCAACATTTTAAGAACTATTCTGCTGACATCAGAACTGAAAAGATATGGATTTGTTTTTAGGTTTACTATTACAATCACAATTCTTTTAAAAATATAGGTACACCCAACAACCCTGCTATAAGGTCGTGCCTCTCCTTCCTATTCAAGAAAGCATCGACTCTCGAAACCTTAGTATTTCAAAAGGAAACTTTTACTGAAAGGAAGTGAATGCAAGACAATGCAAAGCAGGGTCTGAGTCCCCCCCCCCCAGGCAATTCCATTAGGATAAAATGGTTAGAAACCCCTTCCCTCAGTTTGATGTTGAATGAGTCAGTCCACAACCAACCCTAACCCCCCTTCAAAAAAAAAAAAGAAAAAAAAGAGGGATTACCTGTAAAAGAGAACAGAAAGATGAACATCATAGAGAGTTAGTTCAGTTTGTTAGGATACTGTGAATTAAAACCTTTTCAGCAATGCAAGGGCCCTAACATGTTTCTTAGCCATCAGCTCATTTTGTGAGGGGGGTAAATGTCTCCAGGAGACTAGGTATTGAGTTGAGTTGGGTGCAGGAGTCAAGGATCTCTTTGAATTCAAAATGTTGTTCCCCTTCTACCATAATAGGGGTCAGAGGAGTGTCTGCTGGGGGCCTTAAAGGGGATGTAATTTCAGGTTTCAACAGGCTGCAGTGAAAAACTGGGTGGATCTGTCTAAGTGTCTTGGGGAGTAGTAATTCTACCGTTACTGGGTTGATGATTCTAGTGATTGGGAAAGGCCCTATGAATTTGGGTCCCAATTCTTTTGAGGGTTGAAAGGATTGTAGGAATTTTGTGGACAGGTAAACCTTATCACCTATTTTTGGTTCTGTCCTTCTTTTCTCAGCTTGGGCTTTAAAAGCGGCCCTAGCCTCCTTCAGGGCTAGTCTCACTACTGGCCAGGTGTTTTGTAGTTGTAACCACTCCTTAACGGAGGGTATGGTTGGTTCTTCTACTGGTGGTTCAGGCATTGGGATGAAGTCCTGGCCAGTTTCAACTCGAAATGGGATGAACCATTAGTTTGAGAATGATGACTAGAACTTTGGCCCTGGCTTGTTCCAAGAAGGTCCCAAAAGGTCTTCCAAAACTTTGAAGTGGACACCCCCCCATCAGATATTATCCTTTGTGGGGCTCCATGTAGCCGATAAATATGCTGCAGGAACAGTTTGGCGGGTGCCTTAGCAGTGGGAATTTTTGTCAGGGAATGAAGTGGGCATGCTTGGAGAAAAGGTCTGTTACGACCCAGATAACAGTATTCCCCCTGCTTTCAGGTAACTCTACAATAAAATCCATAGAGATCTCTCTCCAGGGTGCTGAAGGCTCGGCTACTGTCTGTTTTTTTTCCTTGTCTCCTCTTCACTGCTGCACAGATAGGGCAACTGGCTACATAGCTTTCAGTGTCTTTCTTAAGAGATGGCCACCAGAATTGCCTTTTGATAAGGTGTAGGGTTTTCACGAAACCGAAGTGACCAGCCAGTTTGGAGTCATGGCATGTTTGCATGAGAGGAATTCTCTGACTAGCTGGAACATATAATTTTTCTCCCATTCAAGCTAAGCCATCTTTAATTAAACAGATGTTTTTATGGGCAAGGAACCATTCATTGGTTTGTAGGGCTTTTTTAAATGCCTGAGTGGTAGCATTGTCTTTTAGTGGTTCTTGTTTAGCTTGCACCAGTGGTGAAATGTAAAAATTTGTTACTACCGGTTCTGTGGGCATGGCTTGGTGGAGGGTAATATGACTGGGTGGACATGGCCAACTTTATTTTTTACTTTTAAAAGCACTTTTTCTACAGCCTCTTCTACAACCTTTTAAGGCTCTGACGATCCCAGCTGAGTTCCCTGATTGTCAGACGCTTTTTTTTCTTTTAAAAGCTTTTTTTTTTTTTTGCTTTTTTAAAAAAAAGGCTCTGACGATCAGGCAACTCAATTGGGATCTTCAGAGCCTTTTAAAGCAAATGCTTTTCAAAGGCTCTGACGATCCCAGCTGAGCTGCACAATCATCAGAAGCTTTTTTTTTTACTTTTAAAAGCATTTGTAGAAAAATTTGTTGCAGCCCTTTCTGGATCGGGACGCCCTGCGCACGGTCACTCATGCCCTTGTTACCTCCCGGTTGGACTATTGTAATGCTCTCTACATGGGGCTACCCTTGAAGAGCACTCGGAGGCTCCAACTGGTCCAGAATGCGGCCGCGCGGGTGGTTATGGGCGCGTCCCGCTGTGCCCATGTGACACCCCTCCTGCGCGAGCTGCACTGGCTCCCAGTGGTCTTCCGGGTGCGATTCAAGGTGTTGGTTACCACCTTTAAAGCGCTCCATGGCATAGGACCCGGGTACCTCCGAGACCGTCTTCTGCCACCAATAGCCTCCCACCGACCAGTCCGTTCCCACAGAGAGGGTCTCCTCAGGGTGCCATCAGCCAAGTTATGTCGGCTGTCGACACCCAGGGGGAGGGCCTTCTCTGTGGGAGCCCCAGCCCTGTGGAATGAACTGCCCCTGGAAATTCGTAAGATCTCCGACCTCCAGGTGTTTCGCTGCGCATTGAAGACCCTGTTGTTCCGCCAGGCCGGACTATCAACACAATAGTTTTAAATTGGGTATTTAAATTTATCGGGGTTTTAAATTTGAGCCACCTTATTTAATTATTTTAAATTTTATACTGTTGTTTTGTCTGTGTTTTTAAATAGGCTGTAAACTGCCCTGAGTCCTTCGGGAGAAGGGCGGTATAGAAATAAAATTATTATTATTATTATTATTATTATTATTATTATTATTATTATTATTATTATTTAAAAAAGCCTCTGATGATCGCGCGGCTCAGCTGGGCATGCGGGAGGGCAGGGATTTCTGCTACCGGTTCTCCGAACCACCTATCACCATCACTAACGGATCAGGCGATCCAGTCCAAACCGGGAGCATTGAACCCCTGGCTTGCACCCTGGTCATCACTTTGGCTGCCAGCTGAGAGGCTGGGAGCAGGGGTTTGAGCACTTCAGGTTTCCTGCTATTAAACTGAGACTTTCTGGATAGTGCATCTGCTAAAAGGTTTTTTCCCCCAGGGAACTATTTTAGGTTGAAATTGAAACATTTGAAGTATTGAGCCCAGCGAATTTCTTTTGGGGAGTTTCCATGGAGTTTTTAGGGCCTCTAGGTTTTTATGATCAGTCCAGACTTCAAAAGGGATTTTATTTCCCTCTAGGAAATGCCTCCAAGTAAGGAGAGCCCATCGTACTGCAAAAGCCTCCTTTTCTCAGATAGCCCATCTCTGTTCAGTGTCGGTTAGTTTTTTAGACATATAGGCACAGGGCTGCAGTTGGCCCTGCTTGTTTTCTTGGAGCAGGATGGCTCTGACTGCTACATCACTGGCGTCTGCCTGTATGAAAGGCTGTTTTGGATCTGGGTGTTTTATGACTGGTTCAGCTGAGAACAATTGTTTCAGTCTAACAATGCTGCTTGGCATTCCATGGTCCAGTTTATGGGCTCCTTTGGTTAAGGTTTGTTCCCCCTCCCGTTTGTTTTCAGTAGGTTAGTGATTGGGAGCACAATTTGTGCAAAGGCTGGGATAAATTGCCAGTAAAAATTTGCAAACCCCAGGAAGCTTTGTAGTTGTTTGTGAGTGTGTGGGGGGGGAGCCCAGTTGATCCCAGTTGCACTTTCCCTGGGTCCATTTTCACACCCTCATGGGAAATCCTATATCCCAGGTAGTCAATTCTATCTCTGTGGAATTCATATTTGGAAAGTTTTGTGTAAAGTTTTGCAAGGCAAAGTTTGTTTAGGACCCTTTGGACAAGCTTTATGTGCTTGGCTTTTGTCGCAGTCATCTAAGGACACCAGAACCCCTTTATACAGATGCTCATGGAGCACCTCGTTTATCAGTTTCATAAACATGGCAGGGGTGCTTTGTAATCTGAATGAGAGCACTTTGAATTGGTAACACCTCAAAGGAGTGTTAAAAGCTGTTTTTCATTCGTCCTCTTCCCTAATCCTGATTCAGTAGTAAGCCTCTCTTAAATCCAGTTTTGAAAAAAAAAATCCTTCTGAGAGGTGGGCTAACATGTCTTTCATGAGGGGGAGGGAGTACACATTCTCAACACTCACAGTGTTTAAATTTCTATAATCCACACAAAGGTGCAAAGACCCATCTTTCTTCTCTTGGAATAGCACAGGGTGGCAATTTTTGGTCATGTGGGTTCAATGAAACCTCTAGCTAGGTTTTTATCTATGAAGACTCTCAACTCCTTGAGTTCCCTGGGGGACATGCTATACATTTTTGGTTTTGGTAGTTTGGCCCCTGGGAGGATCTCAATAGTGTAGTCTGTGGCGCAGTGTGGGGGGGAGCTCTTTGTAACCTTCTTTGCTGAACACCTCAGCTAGGTCCTTGTACTCCCTGGGGATGTCCTGGGTTGGCACAGCTTTTCCCGTCATCACTGATTCTTTGTTTGAGTCTCCCCCCAGTTCTTCCCTTTGACCATCAGGTCCAGTCACTCCCCATTGAAATCTTAGGGTTCCCTGCTTCCAGTTAACTTTGGGGTTCCATTTCCTCAACCAGGTGAGAACTAGTGGCCATTCCATTCCGGGTGCCACAAAGAAAGTGAGCCTGTCATTATGAGTCTCCATTGCTATGTCCAGTGGTTCTTTTGCAAAAATGGTCGGTTCCCCCCCTGCAACTGACCCATCTAACTGGCAGAACCGATGGGGTTTTTTAGCTTCCGCAAGTGTATGCCCGATTTTCCCACCAGGGTTGGGCTAATCAAACATTGGATGCACCCTGAGTCCAAGAGGGCTGAGATTTTCACTCTTTCCTTCTGACTGGGGACGAATAGTCTTAGGGGCAGAGTGAGTGGCTCAATTGGTTCGCTTACAGCGGGTCATCCTCAGGGTCGCTCTCAGACAGCCCCGATTCCTCCCCGGTGATGCCGGAGTTCCTTCCCCTGATTTCCATGGTCTCTCCACTTCTAAGTGCGGTGTCTTTCTCTCAGGGGATTGTTTTCACGGGATTTCCTCTGGACAGGCATTCTGGCTTTTGAGCGGGAGTTTTCGAATGACACTCAGCTTCACAGTGCCCCTCCTTCCTGCATTTGATGCAGGCAGATGATGCCAGGGGAGTTTGCAGCTTGAATGGCTCTCACTTCCCCTTGGCTGGGGATCACTTCCAGGCTCTTCCCCCTCAGTACTGGTTTCTGGCCATGTCAATCTCCACTTCTTCAGCCAGGATGTACCAATCGTGCAGGCAGTTTGGGGCCCCTTGAGCCAGGCAGGCATGGTAGAGGTTGTCATTCAGGCAGTCTTGGAACCAGCTCACTAGAATGTCTTCCAGCCAGTCCACTCTGCAGGCGAGGTCTCAGAACTCTTTTTTTTTTTTTAAATCAAGCTTTATTGATTTTTTTTCCTCCACACCCACCCACATATTTTATGAAAAGTATTGACCATATCATATCCTATACAACTTGCCATATCCAAATACATTTTACATAGTTACAAATTCTGCCAAAATATTCATTTTCCATATTTTTAATCATATCTTGATATTTCTATCCTTATTATATAAACAATATCTTCTTCCACCCTCAAATTCTAATTTCTCTTTTTTAATCATATATATTCTCTTCTAACGTTCATAGTAGTTCATTCTTTATCCTTATAAATTTAAACGTATTCAGGGTTGCCTTTCTTCCATTTCATCTTTTTGTTTTACAGCAATCTTTCTTCTCTCTTTCCTCTCACTCTTCTTTTATCCTTCCTACTTTCTTCTTTCCTTCTCTCCTACTCCTTCTCTACTTTCCCTTCCTTTCTCCCCCTTCTCCTTTCTTCCCTCCTATCTAACCTTCTCTCCTACTCTTATTTCCACTCCCTTTCTTCTTCTCCTCTTCCCTTTCTTCTATTCCTCTCTCTCCTTCCTCTCTTCTCCCTTCCTTCCATCTCCCTACTCCTTCTTCCACTCACTCTCTATTGCTGTATTCATTTTCAATTCAGTATTTTCCACTGTGGTGTCCAGGCAACCCTGATTTTTCCTTCCTTTATTGAATATATTTCTCAGAATTCCCATCACATTTTTAATTATTAACAACATATTTCAATTTATTCCATTTTTACCTTAAAACCTTTTAATTTAAATAACCTTCCACCTCTTATTTTCTTTAGTTCTTAATTTCTAAATCCCACATCAATTTTTTTCTCTTTAACTTGTATTTCAATTTTATACCTCATTTTTAATTATTTTCACATATAAACCATTCTATCTATTATGTTGCATCTGCTGATCTATTTTACATTAAACAGTATATTTTTTCTTTTTGCTTCTTACATTCATTTCATTTCATCCTTACTTGCATCATTTACTGACATTTCAATTTTGAATCCTAATTTCAATTCAGTATTCCATTTTACAATAATCTGTATATTTCTTCTATTTTACTTCTTATATACAATTTCTACTATTAATACCATTCCCTTAAATCAATTAATGTTTTAATTCCCTTTCTCCTATGCATTATTCCTCCCCTTTTACTCATTTTATTTTGGTCTCTCCATAATTCCAGTTTCCTCCCTTTCTCTTATTTCCTTCTTTTTCTTTTTGTATGTATTATATCTTCTCTCCTGCATCCTTTCTCTAGTTTTTAAGATTGTTACTCTCTTAATTCTCCCCCTCAATCTTTTCCCATTTCCTTTTCTTTTCTTTTTTGAGAAATATTTCCCCCTCTCCATTTTTTATTTCCCTTAAACACTTTCCCTTTATTTCCCTTAAACGCTTCTCACACCTTTTGAAACATCTCCCTTAGTTCCTCATACTCATACTCCCAATTTTCCATGTTGTCACTTCAAGGAGAAAAGATTTTTTTAGTTTATTATTATTTTAACTTATGTATGATTCAAATTCAAGTCCATATAATGTCTCTTTTTCCTTTTTTTTCTCCAAGTAGTGTCCAATTCAGATATTCATTTAGACCATTCCAGTTTCAAACTTTATTCTTTCCCGTTCTTTCTGAAGTCTTGCTCCAGCTGTTTAAACCAATACTCCTTTAAAAACTTCTCACGATAATCCCCTTTGTTCTTTCAGTCTTTAAAATACTTATTGAAGTATTTCTTTTCCACCAGCAGATGTCTCTCTCCAATCCACAAATCCCCAGGCAAAAAAATATCAATTGTAAATCCACAAAGACAATACTTTCTCTTTTTCTTTTAATTCCTTTTATTATTAAATAATGCTTTCTCTCAGTTTTCATTTTCTTATATTGTTTCCAATTTTAAATCCAGGTAGAAAATTTTCCTTTTAGGGCTTTAGTTTTAAAGTTCCACTTTGTTTGTTTGTTTGTTTTTTCCTTCTTCACTTTGAATTCCCAAGTGCCAATTAGCCGCTTATTTCAGACAGGGACCCCTTTTAAGCTTTAGAAAGTTTTTCTCCTTACCTGTGAGATGGCCAATCACTCATCTGGTAACAATACTCTATTCCAGTGGTTCTCAACCTTCCTAATGCCGCGACCCTTTAATACAGTTCCTCATGTTGTGGTGACCCCCAAGCAGGGGTGGGTTCTAAAATTTTTTACTACCGGTTCTGTGAGTGTGTCTTATTTTATGGGTGTGGCTTGGAGGTCATGTGACTGGATGGGCGTGGCTATGTGTATAGGGACTACTCAGAGGACTGAAAAAAGTCATTTCTGACAGGTCCTCGCACTTTTGACTGGTCCTCACACTTATAACCATCCTCACATTTATGCCCGTGCAGCATTCTTAACAACCATGTTAACTCATTTCACAACTGCTTCTCTTCACCATGGTGAGAAGATAGGGCAAAAAACGTAAAATGTGAGGACAGTCGTAAATTCAAGGACTGGTCAAAAGTGCGAGGACCAGTCAAAAGTAACTTTTTCAGCCCTCTGAGTAGTCCATGTGCACAAAAGGACTACCCAGAGGGTTGTAAAAAGTGATTTCTGACAGGTCCTCGCACTTTTGACCGGTCTTCGCATTTATGACTGGTCATCATTTATGCCCATTGTAACATTCTTAACAACCGTGTCACTCATTTCACAACTGCTTCTCTTCATCATGGTGACAAGATAGGGCAAAAACGTAAAATGTGAGGACAGTTGTAAGTTCGAGGACTGGTCAAAAGTGCGAGGACCAGTCAAAAATAACTTTTTCAGCCTTCTGAGTAGTCCATGTGCATAAAAGGATACAGCAATAGAGAGGGATGAAGGAAGGGAAGGGAAATTAGAGTAGGAGTGAGGGTAAGAGAGGGAAGAAGAGAGGAAGAGAAGGAGAAAGGAACAGGAAGTAGGGAGGAGAAGAAGAGGGGGGAAGAGAAAGTAAGAAGGAAAGAAAAGAGAGAAGTGGTAGGTTTCAGGAGAAAGATTGCTGTACAATAAAAAAGATGAAAGGGAAGAAAACCAACCCCAAACAAATATAAAGATATTAAGATAAAGAATGAATTGTTAAACTTTAAAGAATAAAAGAGAATAAATATGAATAAATAGCAATAATTAGAAACACACATACAAACATACAATGTATTTTCTTTGAACAGAGTATTTGGCCGGTTCACAAATTTAAACAGTGTTTAGTCATTTCAATTAAATTTACAATTTCTATATTTCCTTTTTGCCATATTTATTCCTCATCTATTTTTAAAAAAAACCAATATTACCCTTCATCCTCATCTCTAATCTTAATCAAATTCATTTTTCCCTTCTATTCTATATTATACCCCTTCGCATTGTCATCTATTTTTATATCCATCCTCACATTGGTTAATTATGTAATTATGTAATACAGTTGTTTAATACAAATTCAACATTTTAATATAAATCAATTAGTTATATAACTATCTTTTTTGTATATTAATCAATATGAACATGAATATTCCAATTATTTCCATGCAATCTAATTTCTTACAAATCAATTAATTATATTTACCAATAATAATAAACCAAATAATTTCCCCCATATATTCCTCCAAACTACAACTTAACCATTTCTGCTTTCAACACAATATACAATTAATAGTATCTCAATTATTACAATTCCCTAGTTAAATAGAGCTTTTTTTCTTCTGTGTTTTAAAATCTTGAACCTCCTCTTTTGCCCTAAATTTCCCATCGTTTGCAGTTTTGCACCTAACTTTTTTGGTGAGGAAAAAGAAAAAGAAATCTCTCTCTGCCTCATTTTGTCATATTGCAGCAAAGACCCTGCTTTACTTTCAGTTTTGCTTTTTCAGCATAGCTAGGGGAAAAAAATCTACTCCAGCAATTTACCTCTTTGCAGCTAGCTAGCAACAGAGCCCTCCGCAAAACAGCTGAGAGCAAATCAGCTGAGAGTCGGGAGGCTGATCAAATCAACTTGTGTTAATTAACCTATGTTGAAGCTGAAAGGGGCTGTTTTTTCTATTTTTGCAGGCACCGGTCTACTCATTTTTCTTTTAACACTAATCACCTGTAGGGCGGCCCTTTGAAGCCCCGCGGCAAGAATTTAAACAGGTTTTTTCCCTCTAGCCATCAGCTAGGACTCAGGAGTCAGCAATAGATTGGGAGTGGGCAGGGTAAGTGAACGGCGAACGGCGATCCAACGGAGGCAGAGGGTGAGGGTGAATGAAGGTGTGGGGGAGCAATAGAGGGCTTTGGTGACCCTTGTGAAATGGCCATTCGACCCCCAAAGGGGTTGCAACCCCCAGGTTGAGAACCGCTGCTCTATTCAATCACCTGCACAAATCTTAGTCTGGTTGCCCCAGCTTGTAGCGGTCATTTCAATGGCTGCTGCACACGCCGCTTGATCAAAGAACTGCTTCTGACCCTTCGAGGAACTTGCCTGTTCCTCTTGGTCTTCCGAGGTGCCTCTATTTCTTCCCCATCCCTCCAAGACAGTTCTGATCCAAAGACACCCCCGACAGCGGTTTGTCTGGCTGGGTTTTCGCGAAACTCATCGGAGCTTTGCTATTTCCCAGCCAGTATCGCCGCAACGCTTCCAGTTCTCATGGTAGAAGTTGTCATTCAGGCAGTCTCTGAACCAGCTTACTAGGATGTCTTCCAGCCAGTCCATTCTGCAGGCGAGGTCTCAGAACTCTTCAGTGTATTAAGCTACTAGCTGGTGCCCCTGTTCTGATGCGATCACAAGCTTTGTGATCTGCCAAGGGGTCTTTAAATCGGCAGCAAAGAGCCATCATGAATCGGTCGAAGTTCCGCAGTTCAGGAGCATCTGCGTTGTGGAGGGTCACCACTTAATGGGCAGCTGCCACCATCCAATGTGCAGCTGCCCCTTCCACTGTGATGACTCGGACCCAAACACCCTGAGTCTGGAAATACCTCCCATACTCCTGCATGTACATGAAGACATGTGCCAGGAAAAACCCCAGCTGATGTAAGTCGCTATTGTACTTCATTTGGGGGGGGGGTCTTCCTCTCCAGTTGCAGTGCTCTTAGCTGGCCAGGGGCAATTGCAAGGGCTGATGCTGCGTGGGGTGGGTTCACCCACCCCACGCAGCACGATAGCTGCTGCCCCCCTGCCATGTCTGCTTGGCCTGCTGCTGCTAGATCCAGACTGGTGGCCCTGGCCCCATTGACTGCTGCTGCTGCCTCACCCTCTCTCTGGTGTCAATCTAATTGGTTCTGAGGTTTTCAAAAGCCTCCATCATGAACCACATAATGTTTCTCTTGAGGCGATCATCTCCGGCTGGCTCTTCGATTGGCTCTTCCTAGTCAGACAGGGCTTCCAGCTCACATTTCCAGCCCTGTTGTCGACTTCCTCAGGTGAGGGTGACTCCTCGGGTTCTTCCATCCCAGTTGTCTTTCTTCACCACTCTGATCGACCATCTGGGCTTCATGGGGCCTTCCAAAACAGATTCAATGTCTTCGATGGGGCAGATGGAGTTGACTTCTAGCTAGGTGATGCTGGAAGTCTCACCACGGCATTCTCCCTCTCCTTGCTCACCACTTTGCTTGGACATTGTGTGCAGGGTGCCCATGGTAGAGTGAGTTTGCTTCTCCAGTTTGACCACTTTTGCAGACCCTGCTTTATGTAAGGTCCTGTCTCTCCCTCCTGTTCAAGAAAGCATGGACTCTCAAAACTTTAGCATTTCAAAATGAAACTTTTATTGAAAGGAAGTGAATGCAAGACAATGCAAAGCAGGGTCTGAGTTCTCCCCAGGCAATTCCATTAGGATAAAGTTGTTAGAAACCCCTCCCCTCGGTTTGATGTTGAATGAGCCAATCCACAGGTGCAAAGATGTTGTGGAAATGGTCATCCTGTGAATGAGATAAGGAGTCATTCCCATGTGCTTCTTCTGTGAGGCTTCCAAACTGAGAGAAAACAGATGATCCTTCCCCCCCCCGTACATTCCCCAAGAATAGGTGACAGGGTAAAAGTTATAAACTAGGGAATTACAGGATACATAGGAAACAGGATGAGAGCAATAAGTGAGTAAAAGAATCCAGGGTTCCCTCCCCACTTGAATGGCAGTATCACGATAGGGATCTGACACCTGCAGACACATCTGTTACTGGAGAATCACTACTTGCATTCTGCTGTGCTTGTTCAATCTTCTCTTTGTTACTGACTCTTGTCTTTGTGGAAAGCAAAGTGCATCTAAGCCCAGAGACCTACATGAACTTGCAGTTAATAAAGTTTGCCCAAGAACAACCAGTCAGCTTCTTAGCTGCACATTGGTCTTTAAGATTCGAGTTATATGCTTAGAGCTTATTTCTCTCTCTATGGAAGCTAATTTGTGACTTATTTCCTCTTCTCCATTAGGCTGATAGGATAATACAATTCATGGGTGGTTCCTCTACTTCCTTGCTTCAAGCTGAATCAATCATTTCTTTAGTCCCACCTCCTTCTACTATGCCTTCCCACTTTTGACTCAGCTTTCATGCAAGAAGCAGCAAGGAGAGGTGCTTCAGAGGGAAAAAAGTTTTAGACTAGGATCCAACTAATAGAAACAAAAGTAATGGTAGCAGAACCGTCAGTAAAAAGACCAAGCTGTCTCTGCAGCTCTGGGGGCGGGAGGGGGAAGCTGTCCAGCAGCGATCCCTTAAAAACATCAGCTCTCTGTCTGAAACAAGGGCCATGCAGCAAAGCCCCTGCGTGGGTGAGTCTGCCTGTCTCTCAGGAACAAAGGGGACAAACATGGAGGATTACTCCAAGACAGGGGCAAGTTGGGAGGAGCAGGGATTCCCTGCTCTAAGCCCAACCCAAGAATTGAGCTCAGAAGAGCCCAGAGTGGCTGCAAAAGCAGCTACACTAGAGATAAGAGGAAAGTCTCTATTTTCCAGTAAGTATTCCAAAGCTGAGGAAAAAGAGGCTTTGAGGAGGCAGAAAGCTATTGAGAAAAGTTTTGCAAGAGCTGAAAAGGAGACGGAGCAAAATGGGATTTCCTGCTCTTCAGTATTTCAGTCAATAGAAATGGAGCAGCAAGGCATTAGTGCCAGAGCTGCAACACCAGACGGAGCTGGTGAGCAATCAAACCAAGCAATCCTTTGTTTGGGAGAGGATGAATCATTGCTTGGATTGCAAGGAAAGTTTCAGGATTTTGGAAATCAGTGGCAACCTCATCCAAAGAGGATGAGACTGGCAGCAGAGGCCACATACACTCCCACAAATGCAGGAGCTAGTTTTTAATTATTGTCATTTCTACTGTTTGCTTTGCAAAATTTTCATTCATTTCTTGCTTCATTCTTTTAATTTCCAATATCATATTATCCATACTATCTGACAGTCCTGATATCTTTTCACCAATTTTAGTTAAGGCCACAGCAACTTGTTGCATTTCTAAAGATTGTTGGGTCGCCATTTTTTAATAAGTTTTAATTATCCACTTTTGCCAAGAGGGTCTGTAATGAAGATTAAGGGACAGCAATCCACAATTGAAGCTGAGACAGCTTATTATTGCACTCAAAAGGACCAGCAATAAAAGTTTATAGTTCTCAATTCAGCTTATGTAATTTCCCTTAAAAAAAAAAGAAAAAGCTAACATCTGTTGGAAGGCACTGCCCAGAAATGCGTTTTGCTGCTTCGGCTCAGGCACTTTCACAAACAAAAGATCAACTTAAAATTCACATATTCTTCAAGAGAAAAAAAACCCTTTCCACCGGTCTTTTGATGTTCCGTGCCTTTATCCTCCAGTAAAAACAAACACAGATCGCGGTAATAATGAGAACAAAAGCAGCTATTTGCTCCAAATCGCGACTGCCTATCTGGTCACCCCTCGCTCCTTCCACTTTCCCACGCTATGAAAAGCTTCAAAATTCGAGTCGTTCAGGGTGACCTACCGATTCCAAAGTCAGTCTACTGGGCCAGTAGCTCTTCCGATACAATTTATAAAATTTTGGTCCTTATCGGTGCATTTCAAACACTTTAATCCACATTTATCTTCCGTAAAATGCCCTGTAAAGTGGAGAAAACGTCCTCACACCACCACGGCCATAACTACGCAGATTCATACACATGATGCAAAGATAGATCGGCAAATTGGAGAAATCTTTTTTAAAAATGAACAACAAGATAAAAAAAATTGTCTTTTGGAAGAAGAAGCGAGGAAATATAATCTGGTTATGCGAGGAATTCAAGAAGAAAAAGTGGACAATTTGAAACAACGAGTTTTAAAATGGCTCAATGACCTGGATACACAAATCACATTTACAGCAACAAATCTGGCAAGTGTTTTTAGAATTGGGTTTAAAAGACAAAACGGCTTAAATAGAAATGTACTTGTCAGATTTGCAAATCTTAGTGACAAACTGGAAGTGATGGTGAAAGTGAGAGAGATGGGTGAAGCTTTGAAATTTGAGGAGAAAATTATTGAAGTCTTTCTGGATATATCAAGAGAAGAAAGGGTGTGGAGATTTTTTTTGAAGCCAATTACAAAGGTTCTGAGAGACAATGGAATCAAATATAACTGGAGGCCGGCACAGCAACTAATTCTTTTTTTATAAAGGAAGAATGCAAATAATTACTTTGGAAACAGATGCAGTGTCATACTTACATGAACTTGGATTGATTGTAAAGTATGAGGACATAACAGAGATAAAAGATCAAATGCTCAAGATGGGTGGAACATATGCAAAAACATCAACACCAGAAGAAAAAGGGGCTGCTGGACAAGACCCTAAAGGATTAAAGCGGAAGGAAATCTCACCTGTGACGGTTGAACAAAAGAAAAGTCATGATGATATAATGGGAGATGGAGCGGATAAGAAATTGCAGGATCTTGAAAAAGAATTGCAGGAAGCTGAGTGCGGGGAGAAGTTACCATCCTTTTCTCTGAGAGATGAATTTAAGTAGACTACCCGAAAGAAGTGACCCGACCATTAGCACGTCCCCTCTCCCCCACTCTCTTTATAGAGGCGGAAACCAATTGAGGATGTGGGGGACGAAGATTGTTTGTTATTTAATGTTTGATGTGTCTTTTGTCCTTTTTTATTTTTTAATTTTTTTCTTCTATGTTGAATGTTGTTTGGAATGTGGGAGATTGGTGCTGGGATCTGGGCACAGAAAGGAAGAGGAGGGGAAAGGATTAAAAAAGTTACAGTTTAAATGGGTTTAATAAAAATAATGACATGGAATGTGAAGGGTACAGGGAATCAGATCAAGAGAAGACGATTGGAACTTAAAATTAAAAGAGATCTACCAGATATATTATTTTTGCAAGAAACCCATCAGAAATCTGAAGACTCAAATAAAATGTATTTAAGGGTATGCAAATTTATGAAAAATCTTTTGGAACTTCAAAAGCTAGAGGAGTTGCAACATTGATATCAGATAGGGTATATTTTGAAAAAGAACAAGTAATTGTGGATGAAGAAGGAAGATATGTAATAATTGTGGGAAATATTAATGAGGAAAAAGTGACACTGGTCAATTTATATTTACCGAATGAGAAGCAAAAAGAATTTCTTGAAAAAATAACTAAAATTTTGGAAATTGAAAGTGTAGGGAAAGTAATTGTGGCTGGGGATTTTAATTTAATTAGAGATAAAATAGATAGTACTAAC
This sequence comes from Arizona elegans, assembly GCA_022577455.1. NCBI lineage: Eukaryota > Metazoa > Chordata > Lepidosauria > Squamata > Colubridae > Arizona > Arizona elegans. Next base: position 50,400,985 of record JAKOOJ010000006.1, on the reverse strand, counting down.
CCCACTCGTTGTGGAGGAGCAAATAAAATGGGGACCTTAAATAAATGGATGTTTCAAAACGGCATGGTGGATGCCTGGAGAGAAGTGAAAGGAACTGAAAGAGTGTACACTTTTTACTCTAAGATACATAATACATATTCAAGAATTGACTATATCTTAGTTTCTAATGACTTGTTGAATAATGTGGATAAGATAGATGTGGGAATTTTTAAGGATTCTGATCATGCAGAAGTTACAATGGAAATAGATTTTAATTTTGAGAAAAAAGGAAGTTGTTGGAGATATGATGAAAAACTGTATAAAAATGAGGAGGATAAAAAATGGATATTTAAAAAATGGGAAGAATGTTGGAGATTGAATGATAATGGAGAGGTTAAATTTGAAATTGTTTGGGATGCGATGAAAGCAGTGTTTAGAGGGGAAAGTATCAAGTTATCAAGCAGAAAATATAAAAATTATAAAAATAAAATTGAAAAAGATAAAAGCCAGATTAAGGAATTGGAGAATCAATTTTTGCTTACTAAAGAAAATTTTTTTTGGGAGGAACTAAATTTGCTAAAAAATAAATTGATAGAAGAAGATATAGAATTGGTAAAAAAGAATATGAGATATTTAAATAGGAATTTTTTTGTATTTAGCAATAAAAACTCTAAGTTATTGGCAAGGATGGCAAAAAATAAAAGAGAGAAGAGAGAAATTGGAGCCTTGATAGATGATAAGGGTATAAAATGCTATAAAAAATTAGAAAAATGTGAAGTGGTCAGGAACTTTTTTCAAAATTTATATTCGAAAAAATTAATTGATCGGGAAAAACTGAGAAGTTATTTAGAAAAACATGTTGTGAAAATTGACCAAACATATAAAGACTTGATGGAAGAAGATATAACACAAGACGAGATTAATGGAGTAATACAAAAAATAAAATTAGGGAAAGCTCCAGGTGAAGATGGATTACCTGCTGAGTTTTATAAAGAATTTAAGGAAATAATAATACCAAAATTGCAAAAACTATTTAACGGAATTTTACATGGTGGAGAAGTTCCGTTGTCATGGAACAGAACAGTGATATCTATAATCCCTAAACCAGATAAAGATTTAGAAAGGATTGAGTCCTATCGGCCCATCTCCTTAATTAATCAAGATGCAAAGATATTTACTGCCATTATAAGTAATAGATTAAGTAGATTTATAGATAGGTATATAAGTCATAACCAAGTAGGTTTTGTGAAGGGTAGATACATGAGTGATATTGTCAGAAGAGTATTAAATATTATAGATGTTGCTGAATATAATGCTGATAAAATAGGTATAGTATCATTAGATATTTTTAAAGCTTTTGACTCTGTACAATGGGAAACTATTAAAACAATTGTTGAGGTACTAGGTTTTGGTAATAAGTTTATACATGTTATTTCAAAACTGTATCAAAAAAGTAGTGCAAGAGTGAAGGTGAATGGAAGGCTGACAGAAGAGATAAGATTGGAAGCGGGTACGAGACAAGGATGTCCCCTGTCTCCAACATTATTTTTATTAGTTATGGAAATTTTGACAAAAATGATAGAAAAAGATGAAGAATTGGAAGGGTATAAGGGATATAAGATAAATCTGTATGCGGATGATACTTTGATTATTTTGAAAGATATAGAGAAAGATTTGAAAAAGATACATAAGCATTTGGAAGAATTTGAGGAAATGACACGTTTGAAAATAAATTGGTCAAAATCTGAACTATTAATGAATAATAATGGTAAGGAGTGGGAGAATATGCAAGAACAACTTGGGATAAGGATTAAAAAAACATTGAAATATTTGGGCGGAGAAGCATCTCCTTTCGCTCAGAGCAGAACACATCTCGGGGTCAGCAAACATACAGACAGACTGGCTCAGCAGAACAAGACTCGACCACTCAGAGCAGCACCTACATCCCAACCTATTCAGGGAGTTGGTAGAAAGATTCGGGAGTCCAGTCCTGGATCTTTTTGCATCCAAAACAAACACGCAACTACTGAGGTTCTCTATCAGGGGTGAAATGCTCCCAGTTCGGACCGGATCACCCGATTTGGTAGTGATGGAGGCGGGTGGTTCGGAGAACTGGTAGCAAAAATCCCTCCCCCACCCCCATGCCCAACTGAGCCACACAATCATCAGAGGCTTTTTCTTTTAATTTTTAAAAGCATTTTTACTACAACTTCTTTGGCTGAAAAATGCTTTTAAAAGTAAAAAAAAAAAGCCTCTGATGATCGCGTGGCTCAGTTGGGATCGTTAAAGGGATCGTCAGCTGATGATCCCAGCTGAGTTGCCTGATTGGCAGAGGTTTTTTTTCTTTTAAATGCCTCTGACGATCCAAGCTGAGTTGCCTGATCGGCAGAGGCTGTTTTTCTTTTAAATGCCTCTGACGATCCAAGCTGAGTTGCTTGATCTGCAGAGGCTGTTTTTCTTTTAAATGCCTCTGACGATCCCAGCTGAGTTGCTTGATCTGCAGAGTCTTTTAAAAGAAAAAAAGCCTCTGCCGATCAGGCAACTCAGCTGGGATCGTCAGAGCCTTTTGAAAACATTTTTTTACAACCTTTTCGCTGAGGAGGTTGTAGAAAAAATGGTTTTAAAAGGGAAAAAAACTTGGCCATGCCATCCAATCACATTACCCCCACCACCACTAAGCCACGCCCACAGAACTGGTAGTAACAAATTTTAGATTTCACCACTGGGTTCTATGCAAGATTTCCAACACCGGGAGCGGAAAGAGCCAACACTGTCTGCAGCCCAAGGCCAAGGAGACTATTATAGGCATTCTCACCACTACCATTGATCCTGAAAATGATCAGAAAGGTACTGGAGGAGAGGGAGGAGCTGACGTCGTGATGGAACGGTCAGAGGATTCCTGCGTTCCAGGATCGCTGCTGAAACCCTCGCTGCTGGACAGTCCTTTTTGGACCTCACAGTCTTGTTTTGACTGTGATAGCGGAGGAGACAGTCTGACGATCCCAGGGACAAAGTCCCTGGCTGATCTGGGAGAAGCCCTTTTTCTAGCAGCGGGGTGGCAGCCATAGTGGCTGCTGAAGTTGGGACAGTTCCGGAAGAATAGAAGGACAGTGAGTTGATGTGGTGAGAGACTTTCAATTTAAATTAATACTAAGAACATCCTGAGATTGAAGTGGTAATTAAATTGGAGACAAAAGGAATTCAAGCGGCAAAATTAAGTTGGAGTTACTTTTTATTTTCAAATCATTTATACTGGTAGAGTTTTAAATTTTTGTTTTGTTTTTGATCAGGACTGGATTGAAAAGGATTGACAGAACTGAGAGTTGAACATTTGTAAGCCTTTGTGCCTTTTATCCAAAATATTTTTCTTTTGGGATTTAACTTTTCTTTTTCTTTTTCTGAAGATTGTTCAATTTTTTTATTTGCCATTTTACAGACAAAGAACTTTTGGATTATATCAGCGGGGAAGATAGGAGAGTGTGTAATACTGCCATCTACTGGACAGGAAACTTTGTTATTCTTTTCTATATAAGTAGGAAGTTGAAACAATTGTATTACATTGTTGCTACAACTCAAGGACTCTGAACTTTCTTGCTGATAAGATTGTTGGAAAGACATCTGAGGAAATTGGAACTATCTGTATTGTTTACTCAGGTGCTTTTCAGGGAACTATCAGAAATAGGAGTCTGAGGCTGAATGAGAGAGATCTGTTAATGTTTGAACAGAAGTACTGCAGAAGAAATTTAAATCCTTTTCTATTTTCTATTATTTATTTATTTTTGTTCCTGTTAAGTGATAACTCTCTGTATGCTTCCCCTGCTTAAATATCTCTGTTGGACTTTCCTTTCTTTGTTCATATATAACCAAGTTGGATTAAGGTGTACAAGTGCCTGAAGATTGATTTTTGATTTTTATTTTTCTCCTTGGCTGGCTATTTGGCTTTTCATCATTTTTTTTCTTTTTTTTTTCTTCTTTTTTCAATTGGATTTTCTTTTAGCTTATTTTTATTGACATTGGGATTAATTCAAGTTTTTTTTCTTTTTCTTTTTCTTTTTTAAAGTGGATTAAGATTTTGAAGAACCTGAAGAATTGTTTATTTTCCCTTTCTCTCTCTCTCTCTCTCTCTCTCTCTCTCTCTCTCTCTCTCTCTCTCTCTCTCTCTCTTTCACATCCTTTACTTTTTTGGCTTTTTTTTTCTTTTTGTTTTGGCCTTTGGTGACTACTGGACAGAATGAGTAAAAAAGTTGCAGCAGTTGGGTCTTCCTCAACTACGCCCTCCTTATCGCCATCTGGAGGACAGCGATCAATTCAGATGATGCTTCAGCAGGAGAAGGATAAAGAAAAAGAGAGAGAAAGATACAACATTACAGATGATTTTTCAAACAGTCCAGAGGATGGAACAACAACAACTTAAGACAGATGAAAAAGTGGCAAGTATACAGCAAATGATGTTGAAATATGAAGAGAGACTGCAAAAGCTTGAGAAATGAGGCGCAAAAGGAGGAAAAAATCAAAGATATAGATAATAGATTGGGAGAAGTTGAACATGACAGGAGTGGACTAATCGGATGGAAGATGGACAGATCAGAATTTTATCTAAGATTTCAAAATGTAGAAGAAGAGAAAGGAGAGAATTTGGCAGAACTAATGATAGTAATTTTGAATGAAGCACTCAATATCACCAAGGAGAAGATGATGGATGGCGTGGATGAGATATATCGAGTTTACACTAGGTACGCAATGCACAATAAGCTACCATGAGAAGTGCATATAAGGTTCACTAAGAAATCAATTAAAGCACAAATACTGCAGATTGCCAGAGAAAAAACATTGAAGTATAATGAGAAAAAAATTGTGGTTCTGAAGCAAATACCAAGAAAAGTGAGAGATGAGGAGAGAATAACAATTTTTGACTAAAATATTACTTCAAAAAGGTGTGAACTACAGATGGCTGGTACCAGAAGGATTAGTGTTAACGTGGCAACTCCAAAGATACAGAATAGATACAGTAGATAAAACGAAAGCATTTTATGCAGAATTTTTCAAAGAGAAGGAAATGGAAATGGAATTCCAAACGACAGTAGTGCCAGTAGAAGTTCAAGAAGAGGAACTAGCAATGATTGAAAATGCAGAAGGCGCAGTAGGAGGGATTGTGGAACACAAAGGATGTGAATTAAGATTAACTAGAGCTGCCTGCATATAAAGTATGAATATGGAAGAGAGAAAATTGATTTCAATAAACATAAATGGACTTAATTCAGTTGCTAATTTATTTCACAAATTAGAGAAATTAGAGAAATTAGAGAAATTAAAAGTAGATATAATTTGCCTACAAGAAGTACATATTAAAAAGCAACATGAACAGCTATTGGTACATTCAAAATTAGGGAAAATTTTCACATCATTGCCACAATGTAAAAAAAGAGGAGTGGTTTTATATATTGGAAATGCAATACCAGCTAAGCAAATATATGCAGACAACGAAGGAAGAGTTCTGATGGTGGAGATAATAGATAACAATATGAAAGTTCTTTTAGTAGCAATTTATGCTGCAAATAATAATCAAAGTGACTTCTATAGAAAATTGCACATGAAAATAATTGAATTGGAATATGATAATATCTGTATGATGGGAGATTTTAACAGTATAGTGGATGGAAATTTGGACTATAAAAGACATAAAACAATAAGACATAGTAGAAAGATATTACCAAAATCCTTTTTTAAGATGACTGAGGAAATAAACTTAAAAGATGCATGGAGAGATAGAAATGGAAAAAACAGACAATATACTTTTTATTCTGATAGACATTCATCTTGGTCTAGATTAGATATGATATGGACAACAATGGAATTGACTTTGAACATAGAACAAATTGAGATAGAAGCAAATACCTGGGCAGATCATAATCCAGTGATAGTGAAATGGAAAGGACAAAGGAGAAGATTTAGATGGACTTTAAATAATACTATACTAAAAGAAAAGGACTTTGTACAGAAAATGGAGAGAGAATTGGCTTTCTTCTTTAAGGAGAATAGGAAAGAAGACACATTGATGCAAAATCTTTGGGACACGATGAAGGCCTATGCTAGAGGTTTGATAATGGACTATACAAGAGAAATGTTAAGAAAAAACAAATATATAAAATATTGGAAGATGATTACAAGAGATTTGAAAAAGAGCTTCAGAAACATCCACATAAAAAAGATGTTAAAGTGAAAATGGATACAATAAAACACAAAATGGACTTACTGGAGAAAGAAAAATTAGCTCAAAAAATTAGAAGCACTAAACAGAACTACTTTGAAAATGCCAATAAACCAGGAAGATGGTTAGCATATAAGTTGAAAAAAGAGAGAGAATCAAGAAAAATAATACAACTAATCGATGATCAAGGTCAAAGTAAATTTGGAAATAAAGAGAAGAAAAAAAATTATACAGGATTACTATAGACAACTGTATGAGAAAGAAAAGATAGAGGAGGAAAATGTGACAAGATATCTTCAAAATGCAAATTTACTTCGGATTCCTAAAGATATTGAGGAGATGTTAGAGGGAAACATAACAATGATGGAATTAACTGAAGCAATTAAGAAACAAAAGAATGGGAAGGCACTAGGGCCAGATGGTTTGCCAGCGGAATATTATAGAACATTGCAGGAATCTTTAAGTCTCCCATTTTTAGAAGTTATGAATGAAGTGATGACAAAGAAGGAAATACCCAAGTCATGGTCTGAGCATATGTTACATCGATTCCCAAAGAGGATACAGACCCACACAAATCAAAAACTATATGCTGACACCTATATCCCTGCTAAATTCAGATTATAAAATCTTTGCTTCAATATTGGCAGAAAGACTTAAAAGATACTTAAATAATTTTATACATTCAGATCAAAATGGGTTTCTGCCAAAAAGACAAATAAGAGATAATATGAGAATAATTCTGGACACTTTGGAATACTATGAAGCCCATCCTGAAACGCAAATGACTTTGATATTTTTAGATGCACAGAAAGCTTTTGACAATGTAAATTGGCAATTTATGTTGCTTCAAATGGAACAGATGGGTTTTGGCAGAAAATTTATTCAAGCAATAGAAGCTATATATCACAAACAGATGGCAAAAGTAATGATAAATGGAGAATTGACAGACTCTATTGAGATAAAAAAAGGTACCAGACAAGGATGTCCATCGTTGTTTATATTAACATTAGAAATATCAGAGAAGAAAAAGACATAAAGGGAATGAAAATTTGAAAAGAAGAATACAAATTGCAAGCATTTGCAGATGACTTGGTCTTTATTCTTGAAGATCCATTAACATCAATAACTACATTGATAGATAAAATTGGAGAGTTTGTAAAAGTGGCTGGTTTGAAAATTAATAAAGACAAAACGAAGATTTTGACTAAAAATATGTTGGTAAAGCAAAAAGAAGAATTGGCGGATATATCAAAGATGCAGATCACAAATAAAGTCAAATATTTGGGGATATACTTGACAGCAAGATGTAGCACACTTAAAGAAAATAATTATAATAAACTTAAACAACAGATAGGGACAGATTTGACGAAATAGGAAAATTTAAAGCTTTCTTTGATTGGAAGGGTATCAACTATTAAGATGAATATTTTGCCTAGAATTTTATATTTGTTCCAGACTATTCCAATTAGATTGGGGAAAGATATTTTTGAAGAATTGAATAAAATAGTGTTAAAATACATTTGGCAGGGAAAGAAGGCGAGGATAAAATTTAAGTTGCTACAAGATGCTAGAATGAGAGAGGGCTTTGGATTACGTAACTTACGTAATTAAGAGCCTTGATAGTACAGTGGTATACGCACCCTGTTATTAACACAGCTGCCTGCAATTTCTGCTGGTTCGAATCTCTCCAAGGCTCAAGGTTGACTCAGCCTTCCATCCTTTCTAAGGTAGGTGAAATGAGGACCCAGTTTGTGGGGGCAATAAGCTGACTTTGTATAAAATATACAAAAGGATGAAGGCTATTGCTTAACGCATTGTAAGATGCCCTGAGTCTCCGGAGAAGGGCGGCATATAAATCAAATAAAAATAAAAATAAAATAAAAATAAACTGGGAACTCTATTACCAAGCGACAAGTTTGATATGGATTAAAGAATGGATAACGTTAAGAAATACCAGATTATTGAATCTAGAAAGTCATGATTTGTTGATGGGGTGGCATGCTTTTTTATGGTACAAAGGAACAAAAATACAGGGGTATTTTAGAAGACATCATATACGTGAGGCTTTTTTATTAAACTGGGAGATGGTTAAAAAACAATACTATTTGAAAATTCCAGTCTGGGTATCAACGATTGAAGCATTTTCATATTCAGTAGTATTTAGAAGGGAACAAATTGTTAGATATAGTGAATTAATAGATGAAAAGGGTGAATCGAGGCAAGAATTGGAAGAACAAGGTTTTAAGATGGATTGGTTTTCTTATTTGCAAATACATTCTAGATATGAAGAAGATTCTAAACAAGAAGGTTTTTATAATGTCTTGACTAATTTAGATAAGATTTTAATGGGTTCTGATGACTATGTAATTAAAAAATTGCATGGTTATTTACTAGAGGTAAAATTGGAAGAAGAACAAGTTAAAGAAACAATGATAGCATGGGGGGGAAATTTTGGCCATGGGATTGATTTCGAGAAATGGCAAAAATTGTGGTTGCAAAATTATAAAATGACAATGTCTACAGCATATAGAGAGAACTTGTATAAGATGTTTTACAGGTGGCATCTACCCTCGACAAGAATAGCCAGAATGTTCAAGAACAAATCGGAGAAATGTTGGAAATGTCATCAGACTTCAGGATCATATTACCATATGTGGTGGACATGCGCAGAAGCTAAAAGATATTGGACTAAAATCCACACATGGTTGGAAAAAATGACAAAGAAACACATAGACTTTAAACCAGAGATATTTTTATTAGGGATTTTACCAGAAATGTACAATAAAGAACTGAGATATTTAATTGTGAATGTTTTAACAGCAGCTAGAATTGTATTTGCTAAAATTTGGAAAGGAGAGAAGATACCTACTGACGATGAAGTTATTAAGAAAATTATGGAATATGCTGAAATGAGTAAATTGACATTTGAAATTAGAGACCAGGAAGACAAACAATACTATTTGATATGGGATTTGTTTTACCAATGGCTAGACAATAAAGCATGGAGATGAAGTATGAAATATGAAATTAAGGTAATGATAAAATATATGAAATGTTTTCTTATGGGAGTTAAGCCTTTGTTAAATAATTGTTAAATGAGAATAATAATATAAAGGGATATATAAAGTTGTCAAATAAGAGTAATTAAATAATTTGTAATTTTGGATATGGGATTATGCACAAAAGAATCTTAACCGATGGACACACTTTCTGTGATTGTATTGAATGATGGTGTTTTTATGTTTAAAAATAAAAAATAAAAAGAAGAAGAAGAAAGGTACTGGAGGAGAGGGCAGAGGTCCTGCTCATAGCACCACACTGGCCCAGATGGCCATGGTTTGCAAATCTGGTCAACCTGTCAGTGGCCAGACCATGGAGGATCTCCACGGACAGAGTATCTCTCAGCCAGGGGGATCTACTACACTCAGAACCGCAGTGGCTTCAACTGACCATCTAGCACTTGAATGGGCTAGATTAGATCAGCTCAAGTGCCCCGCCAGGGTTATTCAGACAATACAAGCCTCTAGAAGGCCTTCAACCAACAGGATCTACGATGCCACATGGAGAGCATTCTGTGGTTGGTGTGATAAGACACATATCGAACCAACCACAGTATCAGTGATACAAATTCTAGTATTTCTACAGGGAGGTCTGGACAAAGCCCTGTCTCCCAATACATTACATAGACAGGTAGCGGCGATAGCAACAGTCTTGGGCAGTGGGAGGTTGGTGCACAGCTTCCTCAGAGGAGCAACAAATCTAAAATCCCCAGTGGTTCATAGATATCCAACATGGGAACTGACAAAGGTCCTGAGAAGATTAATGGTAGAACTGTTTGAACCATTATTCTCCACCAGTTTAAGCTTCCTCACTTGGAAGGTGGTCTTCCTCATGGTAATTACTTCCACCAGATGAATATCTCAATTGGCAGCCTGTTCCATAAGAGGACCTATGCATATTTCACCCAAATAGGGTAGTGTTGCGGCTAGATCCCACCTTCCTACCGAAGGTGAATTCCACCTTCCACAGGGCACAGGAGATAGGGTAGTGTTGCGGCTAGATCCCACCTTCCTACCGAAGGTGAATTCCACCTTCCACAGGGCACAGGAGATAATACTGCTGGATTTCTGTCCGAAGCCGGTACACAAGTTAGAAAAGAAGTGGCACTCTTTGGACGTTAAAAGGCCGATACGCATCTACCGTATTTTTCGGAGTATAAGATGCACCTTAGTTTTTGAGGAGAAAAATAAGAAAAAAGCTGATTGGTGGGTGGATTGCCCTCCTGGAATACCCCCAATCAGCTGTTCTCAGAGGTGAATTTTAGCAACAGGTTCGTTGGTTGTGAACTCTGTGCCTTGCTTTTTTTTCTGCCTCTGAAACTTCTGAAACTCTGTTTCAGAAAAAACTTTTTTTTCTGCCTCAGCTTTTTCTTTCAAAGGCTTTTTTTCTGAAGCTTCTTTCAGAGGCTTTTATTCTGAAGGACTATCTGTACTCTGTTCAATCTTCTTTCTTTGGTATTGGTATATAGATTAACCTCTTCCGATCTATTGGTTATTGTGTCATTCTCCAGATTTGTTAGCATAGTTTAGTTAGAACCTTTACTGAGTCTTCTTTTGTTGCTTGCCATATTATTTTAGATAAAAGCCCTTCAGAGGGTTTTTTTCTGAAGCTTCTTTCAGAGGCTTCTTGAAATCTCTGTTTGTGAGGCTGGATGGGGCTACATTCAGAGTATAAGATGCACCCAGATTTTCATCCTCTTTTTTGGAGGGAAAATATGCATCTTATACTCAGAAAAATACGCTATCTAAAGAGAACGGCTTCTATCAGGAAGATGGAACCAATGTTCATTTCAATTAGGCCGAGCTCATTGGGCAACAAGATTTCACCATTGACAATAGATCGGTAGATTCAAGCATGCATTACTAAGACCTATGAACTGCAGTCATTGTCACTGCCTGGACAAGTGATGGCCCACTCAACAAGGAATGCGGCTACAATGGTGGTGTGGAATACTCAGGCTTCCATCAAGGACATCTATAGAGCGGCAATGTGGTCTTCTCTGTCATCGTTCATCAAACACTACAAGCTGGACGCTTTTGCTTCAGCAGAGGCAACCTTTGGTAGGAGAGTACTTTAGAGAGTACATATGGTGGCAGGGACCCAGGACCAGACCTTGCCCCACCCTTAGGACAGCCAGCTTTGGTATTTCCTATAAATTGTATTATCCTATCAGCATGATGGAGAAAGAGAGCTGGTCTTACCTGAATGCTTCTTCTTGTCATGCTGAAGGATAATACAATCCCACCCTGAAGATTGTCAGGTCCTAGGTCTGGAAGTCAATCAATCAGACTTCATCAAAACTGGGGAGGCACAGTAGAAGAAGGCAGGACTAAAGCAATGATTGACTCAGCTTCAAGCAAGGAAGTAGAAGAACCACCCATGAATTGTATTATCCTTCAGAACGACGAGAAGAAGCATTCAGGTAAGACCAACACTCTTTCTATTCTCTGCAAAAGATTTGATTTTTAGCCAATTTTCTATCCTTATCTCTCTTGCTTAGGGCTAGGATGAACAGAAATATAAGCATAGTACAGAAATTTAAAAATAGTATATAGTTTGAATAATAACCATTTTTTAAAATTGCCAATATCAGTTTCGCTCGTACCTTATTATTGCACCAGCAGCTTCATTTGTGCTATTTGGGTTTTAAACTGAAGCACACTATTTGTGTTAAGGGAAGGTAAGTGCAAAATTCTTTCCCTACTATGTACAAACTTGTAAGAAAGAAAAAGTGCCAAGATCAGTTAATAGCCGAAGCTATTTTAAATGTACACAGAAATTAACTAGTGTGCTTTCTATAAAATAGTTAAGAACAAAGAAATAATGGTAGCCAAAACGATAGATTAATAGTTAATATGAAATGCATTTCCTGAGCTGGATAGTGGGAAATATAATACATATTAGTTAGAATTAACAATAAAAGAAGAATTTGTAAAAGAACTTAATCTGTGAACATACGCATATTACCATATATCAGCAAAACCAGAAGATGTAACCATAGTTCACTCAATAATTTCAACAAAGTATGAAAGATTTGTGCTACAGTACTGTATAATTAATGTATGTATGTTTGTGTAACATCATTCTAAAATAATGTTAGTGCTAGACACACCTATTATTTTGGGCAACGTATCCAGATTTCTGTGAAATCATGCAGGACTATATTGTGCATGTGCACATATGTTTCACATCAACAATTTGTAATTAGGCTACAGTTATCACAAAGAATAATCTTTTTTAAAAAAGTTCATTTTTCTAAAGGGTAAATCAAACTGTTGGATGCCAAAGCTGTGCACATGAAAAAGAAGCAAAATGGAACATTTATAATTATCACTACTAACACTGATAACAGCCACACATTTCCAAACCAAGCTTTAGTATTTGGTGTTTTAAGTAGTATAGATATTTTTTAAAGATTACCTGATTCGTTTATCTTCCATTTTTTTCAAGTATTCATCTCTTTTTAATACTCCCAATATTGTTTCTCTTTCATGATCTAATAAAAATGATAGATTGATTATTTCTGCATTGTTAGACATGTTCCTTCAATTGTTATATTCTTTAATAGATGAGTTTTCTGGCAGACAATAAGATGCAGAGGTTAAGAGCACATCATTGGAAACATCCAAGTGCTACAGTTTCTTGTCAGGAGCTAATTCATATGTTTCAGATTTTGGTCATTTTAGTGATTTGAATGTTCACTGGAATTTTTGCTTGATCTTCTGAACATGCTGTGAACTTCTTTCATAAATTATCCTCAAGTTAATAATTGCCCTGAATCATTTTACCTGAAATGAAAACAACAAAATTAAAAATTAAAATTAAATATACATTTACTTAAGCTGTTTCTTGAATGAATTAATGTTTTAGTAATTTCAAGACAGTAACAAATGCCCACCTGTTTGTACAACTGGAATATTTAATTAATAGAAATAACAACTGAAATTGAATGACAATTAAAAACAAATAGCTAGGGAAGTTATTTCAACAATTGAACATATGTCTGACTGCATCATTCTGGACCTGCCAAAGAGAATCTTTTACATGACTCTAGCTAGATTTCTCATTCCCAGGAACAGACTCAGTTGGAACACTTGTTTTAACTGAACAAACTCATTCCTAGCTAATACTGACCCTTGAAATTGAACAAGGAATCCCAAGACACTTGGATTCAGGTTGACTTCAGCAGTTCAACTGAGATATAACTCTCAGTCTTCACAAAGATAACTCTGTCTAACAGAGGTTGAATCATATTTCCTGATCTTCCATCTGATTAAATAGGATTACAATATTTCTGTTTCCTCTAGACAAACTTCAGTTTGTTTGGCAGTTTTCAACACTGATTTAGAACTTAATCAGTTCTCTTGATTATAACTGAAAAAAGAAATACGAGTGTCATTAGCATGGTACCTATTACATACCACCAATGCTTTTATATATGCACTACAGGGTGGATTTTGTTTGAGTTTATGTAATTCAAGTATTATCTGGGAAGATGAAACCACAGATTTTGTATATCCACAACAATACTGAATCTATAGTTCATGGACAGTCTCTTTCAGTACTATGTACAAGTTAAATAGTAGAGGAGAAGATAGTTGCCTAAGGAACATTACAAGCTAACAGATTTTGGATGAATGGGAATCTCCTAGCACTATCTTTTGAAATTATTCCTGCAACCTAACAAAAGCCATTAAGAAGTCAAATACAACCAAGAGAACTATGTTTGCTTTGTCGAGTTCTTTAAGATTATTCAACTAGTCTTTCTCCCATAAAAAGCCTTAAAGCCAGCTTGAAATAGATCTAGGTCAATTACCTAGATATCACCCATTTTCATCCAATGTCATCCACTTTCCTAGAATACTATAGAGCTATAATACTCTACTATACACTTCAAGATCTTGCCAAATATTATAATAATGAATTCTGTTAAAAACCTAATAATTTAGAGTACAAAATTTCACCACTACATTTGTATAAATAAAAAAAAATCATTCTATATCACAAGGACACATTCATCATTTGCTATTGAGTGTGTTCTCCACAGCCAGCAAGGGTCAAGTACAGTATGATATAATACAACTCACCTGTCCATATTCTCATGCTACATACATTATGAGTTATCTATTTTAGCTGGACAAGAACAGACCAAATTTGCATCCAATGAATTTATAGGATATGCAGATCAGTCTGACTTGAACTAGATTTTGAAAATTAACATTACAGGTAGTAATTATGACCACAATTGAGCCCAAAATTTGTGTTGCTAAGTAAAACATTTATTAAGTGAGTTTTGCCCCATTTTATGACTTTTCTTGCCACAGTTCTTAAGCGAATCACTATAGTCATTAAGTTAGTAACATGGTTGTTAGGTGAATCTGGCTTCCCCATTGATTTTACTTGTCAAAAGGTTGCAAAAGCTGTATACATATTGCAGTTGTCATAAATATGAACCAGTTGCCAAGCATCTGAATTTTGATCATGTGACCATGAGGATGCTGCAACAGTCGTTAATGTGAAAAATGGTCATAAATCACTTTTTTCAATGCTGTTGTGACTTTGAACAGTCACTAAATGAACTGTTGTAAGTCAAGGACTATCTGTATTTAAAATTTAAAGGCCACAAGACTCAAGATTTGATTTGAAGATGATGGAAAAGCATCCAAACCTCTGCATTTTTGTGGGCTTCTGCACATGTGTGGGTTGGCACTAGTGGATGAAACTAGTAGGCATGGTAGATCTTTCCAAAGAAAGTAATTTTGCTGTTTCAACCTTTTTATAATATTTTTCATAACTTTCATAAGTGGGGAGAGGAGGCAATATACTATGGGGAGAAGTTAAGTTGTCCCAGATTTGTTTCTCTGCGCAGCACCTTGCTGCCCTGCCTTCCTTGGGAGGGGGCACACTCCACAGAAAGACAAAGTGGCTTGCAACTTTCCTTGCTGGATAGTCGGAAGTAAGTTCCCTCCCTTCCTTGTTGACTTTCTGAAGAAGCCAGCAGGGAAGATTGCAAATGGTGGTCACATGATCACGGAAGGCTTGGCTATCCATCATAAGTGCAAACAAGTTGCCAAGAGCCCAGATTGCAATTAAGTAACCGTGGGGCTGGTGCAACAATCTTAAGTTTGAGCATCTGCAGTAAATCCTTTCATTCAGCACCTTTTTAATTTTGAACAGTCACTGAACAAACAGTCATAAGTCAAGGACCACCTGTATATTATTCCTGAAAAGTCTAATAGCTGTACTTTCATCAAATACAGCATTGATTTTTCAGAAACAGAATGGGACTGAATACCCAAATTTAAGCAGTAAGGATGGTAGATCAACAGGCTTTGAATAAATCATTATATCTAACAACTGACACTGAAATTTCCCTTATTTTGTTCCTAACGATCAAGAGCAGCACAGTAATTTAGCATCCCAGTATAATAACACACACAGTCTGATTTGTTGAGATTATAAAAGTACTTTAAGAAGCAAAGAAAAAAGTATTGTTCAATTACATCATTCTAGAATAAACCTTTGATGATTTTACAGAGTGAAATGGTTTCTTATGCTATATTTCAAACAGAAATTACAGAAATTTAGTACGTGGGAACATCTCAGTTTTATTCATTGCTCCAACAGGAAGTTAAAGTAGCAGCTACTATGTTAAACAAATGGCCTAATCAAACCTCACTTCTTACTCTTATGTTCCATGATAGCTTGAAAAAGAGAAATTTACAATTATAGGAGTCTATGAATGTATGCTTTTAAATGAGAATATTTGTGCAAATGGCATTCAGATTAATCAAGCCTTACCATATCCAGGGTATAATAGCTGAAATGTTCCTTGTAAGCAACTTTACAGAGTACTGATACCGATTACTCTATCCATTAACCTGAAAAACCAGCTGTTCTTCTATCAGAAAACTATTTGCACAAAACACACACCCAGTATGTATGATGCAATATTTATCACCAGCAGCCAATTATCAAAGTACAAGGAAATACCTGCTGCACTAACTCTATTAATTTCCAAAGGAAAAAGGAAAATCTGTCTTGCATTATAAAAAACTAAAATGAGTATGTGAAGTGCCTGCCTTTTAAGAATAATTATTGACTATCATTTCTAATCACTTAAGATTATTTTATGCCTATCTCTGTGTAAGGATAAATAACTAACCACCAATCAATCACAGGTTGTCCTACTTCCTCCTAGGATCTAATATATACTGTACATTGTGAACAGAATTGCTGAAAGTATAAGATTTAAGAAACAAATTTGTCATACCAAGTTACAGCACTATCTCTTCTTCTAGTATTTCTCATATTAATTAGCATTGTTTTCCCACTGGCATCTTAAATTCTGGGTATTATAATTCAATATACCCAGAGGGCAACAGATCAGAAAAAGCTAATTTTATTATTGCAGTTGTTGCACAGTCAGCCAGATTTTTAGACTGGATTTGACATTTTTACCCATCTATCAAGTCCTTCCCAAGGATCTGGAATAAGCTGTTGTTCAATGAATTCAAGGTATTGTGGATGTAAGCTGTTGCAGTAAAACTGCCTTTTTCAATTGACTGATGGTGATTTTGTTAATGCTGATGGTGTTCAAGTTGTGCTCCAGATGTTTTGGCATCAGCCATATGATTCAATTAACTGCAGTGATTTGCTTAATAACCATGGCAAAAAAGGTAATAAAGTCAGGCATGTATCATTTAACAAGTGCCTTGCTTAGCAACAGAAATTCTGGTCCAGAACGGGGAGGCAGGGGTGAGGTGTGGCCAGCGTCGTGGCATGACAGCAGGTTTTTTCAAGGCTCTGGAAAAACCACTGATATCTCAGCTGATCGGGGGTCTTAATTGATCTAAGCCATCTCGTAGGGACGGCGAACATGAGAAACATGAACTGAGTAACTCAGGGAATCCGCAAATTCCCGGGTTGATTAGAAGTAGCTTCTTGAACCGGACATCTGAGAAAGTGGCCATAGGAGCCGCTAAGAAGCTGGGGTAGTCGCAACAGAGTGGTTAAATTGAGAGGAAGTGCATCATCTGGGTGAGAACTTGGCTTTACAGATAAAAGTTTTTCTTTTCATACCCACTTGGAATGAATATAGAGTGGAAAAGTGACTAAAGCGAGGAGGGAGAGCGGGTGTGTATCGGCTCTCCATTTCCTGTATTGAATCGGCAAGGAAAGTGAAAGCCCAAAGGGGGGGAGGTCCCCCACGAATGAATTAAATGAATTGAAATACTGATTGAGAATTGGTCTAAAAGACTGGACTTTAAATTAAGAAGAGTTAGAAAATTGACTGATTATTTGGAGAAAAATGGAAGAATTATAAAGGAATTTAAAGTAAAGAGAAATGGATTAAAGAATTGAAGCTTGGAAATGTATAGTTTTGTTATATTTCAGTGCCATCTAGTGGCAAAAAGAAAAGGCTTTAAAAAGATTTTGAATTAATTATAAAGCTTAAATTTGACCTTGACAACGCTGGTTGTACTGATAAGAAAACAGATGTTGAAAAGAGAAAGACATACTGGAAAGGAATGAAGAGATTAGAGTGCTGAATTTGTTTTTACTTCTTGAGCTTTTATTTTTCTTATTTTTCTGTTTGTCTTTTTGAGCCTTTTGAAGTACATTGTTTTGGAATTGGTGTTTTGAAAAAAAAATTCTTCTATTTTTTTCCTTGTTTACTATTTGGTGGTGGAACAAAGTCTGGATAAAAACTTTTCCTTTTGTCCCTTTTTTTTTCCTTCCTTTTTTTTTTCTTTTTCTCTGAGTGAGCAAAGAAAAATATTGCTGGTTTGTTTAAAATTTGGATTAAGGCAAGAAGAGCCTGAAAAAAGAGAATGGATTAAAAAAAATCTTTTTCATCTTCTGGATTTTTTAAATATATATCTTTTTTTCCTTTCCTTATTTTCCTTTTCTCTCTCTCTCTCTCTTTTGCTGGATAGTATTTTTGGATACCTTTTTACTTGGGGGACGGATTGGATTTTTCTTTAATTTTTTTCTTTATATTTTTTCTTTTTTCTAGTTCATCCAGTAGGGTGAATTAGATATTTGGATTACAAATAGTAATTAAAAATGGATTATAAATTGGGACATAAAACATTAAGGGATGAAGAAATTTACAGCACATTTGCATTCAGCAGCAAGCCCCTCTACAACAGAAACATTAAAAACATCAGAAACGATGGATTTAAAAAATCTTATACAGATGCTTCATTATGACTTGCAGGGTCGAGCTGAGGACTTTGTGCAGTATCTGTATGACAAGATCGCTCAGATTTGGGAAGGCCTGGCCTCTGACTGGGTAAGTCCAAACGGGATGACTGAGACAGGTCTTGAGTATGTTATCTGGGAGGAGTTTGATCCTGTGGCTCCCGAGGACGTGGACAGGATCCTGGGACGGCTGAACACGACCACATGTTTATTGGACCCGTGTCCCTCCTAGTTGGTACTGGCTTCCCGGGAGGTTACACGAGGCTGGCTCCAGAGGATTGTTAACGCCTCTCTGAGTGAGGGTGTCCTGCTGGCCGCTTTGAAAGAAGCAGTGGTGAGGCCCCTCCTCAAGAAGCCCTCTCTGGATCTGGCTGTTTTGGCTAACTATCGTCCAGTCTCCAACCTTCGCTTCGTTGCGAAGGTTGTTGAGAGTGTGGTGGCGCGGCAGCTTCCCCAGTACCTGGATGAAGCTGTCTATCTGGACCCGCTCCAGTCCAGCTTCCGGCCTGGGCACAGCACGGAAACAGCATTGGTCGCGTTGGTGGATGATCTCTGGAGGGCTCAGGATAGGGGTTGCTCCTCTATCCTGGTCCTGTTAGATCTCTCAGCGGCTTTTGATACCATCGACCATGGTATCATGTTGCACCGGTTGAAGGGGCTGGGGGTGGGGGGCACCGTTCTATGGTGGTTCTCCTCCTACCTCTCTAACCGGTCGCAATCTTTAGAAGAGCATATGACGGCCGTGGCCAGGGGGGCTTTCTATCAGGTTCGCCTGATAAACCAGTTGCGTCCCTTTCTGGATCGGGACTCCCTACGCACGGTCACTCAAGCACTCATCACTTCCCGCCTGGACTACTGCAATGCTCTCTACATGGGGCTCCCCTTGGGGTGCACCCGGAGGCTGCAGTTGGTCCAGAATGCGGCCGCGCGGGGGATTATGGGAGTGATGGGGCGCTCCCATGTGACACCTATCTTGCGCAAGTTGCACTGGCTTCCTGTGGTCTTCCGGGTGCGCTTCAAGGTGTTGGTGATCACCTTTAAAGTGCTCCATGGCTTAGGGCCGGGGTATTTGCGAGACTGCCTTCTGCTGCTAATAGCCTCCCACCGGCTGGTTTGCTCGCACAGAGAGGGCCTCCTCAGGGTGCTGGCTGGCGACCCCCAGGGGGAGAGCCTTCTCTGCGGTGGCACCAGCCCTCTGGAATGACCTATCCCCTGAGATACGCACGATATCAGACCTCCGAACTTTTCGTTGGGCCCTGAAAACACATTTATTCCATCTAGCCAGGCTGGCTTGATCCCATCCTCTCAGTTTTAATTGATTCAATTTTAATCTGGGTTGTTTTAAATTATTTGGGCCAAAATTATTTAATTGTTTTTTAAATTGTTTTTAATTTTTGTATACTATGTTTTATTTTGGCTGTGCACTGCCCTGAGTCCTGCGGGAGAAGGGCGGTATAAAAATAAAAATAAATAAAATAAATAAATGATTTGAAAGAAGACTTAAAAGAAGTGAAAGAGATGATTGGGAAAAATGAAGAAAGAATTCAAAAAGTAGAGGAAAAAGCAGACTTGACAGAAAAGAAAGTGGAAGAATTAGAGGAAAAATTGACATCAGTGGACAAAAACCAAGAGCAAACAATTATTTCTCTGGAGATGGATCGACCTGATTATTATCTAAGATTTCAAAATATAGAGGAAGAGAAAGGAGAAAAATTGCCGGATGTGATGGCAGAGATGTTGGCAGAAGTGTTGGAACAACCTAAGGAGAAGATATTAAATGAGATGGATGAGGTTTTTAGAATGTACACAAGATACGCAATGAGAAATAAGTTACCAAGAGAAGTCCATGTAAGATTCGCAAAGAAAGTGATAAAAACAGAGATATTACAAATAACTAGAAACAGTGCAATGAAATATAAAGAGAAAGAGATAGTGGTGTTGAGACAAATACCCAGAAGAGTTAGAGATTTGAGGAAAGAATACCATTTCTTAACAAAGCTTTTAATTACAAAAGGAGTGAGTTTTAGGTGGTTAATCCCAGAAGGAATATTAGTGACATGGCAAGAACAAAGACATAGATTAGATTCCATTGAAAAAGCAACAGCATTTTATGAGCAATATTGGGGTCTACTAGGAGATGGGAAAATGGCAGAAGCAAGAGGGACCAGATATTAAGAGGCAAGCATAAAAGAGAAAGAACAAAGAACAAAAGAACGGAAAGAAAGAGCAATGAGAGAAGGAGCAAGAGCAAAAGATGCAAAAGAACAAAGAGAGACAAGAGCGATAAGATTGAAAGTTAGTAATAAGTAAAACATGGAAGAAGAAATAAAAGCAGTATCAATAAATGTAAATAGGTTGAACTTGGCGTTAAAAAGAAATAGGTCACTAGAATCTCATTTGCCCAAAACTGGAAACAACAACATGCTCCAACAAACACAATGATTATAAAAAGGGTGTTGGAGTGTGCAGAAGCAGATAAGTTAATGATGGAACTTAAGGACAGAGAGGAAACAATTTATTATGAAACATGGAACAGATGGTATGATTGGCTGGAAAAGGAATCTAAAATTAATGGATAGTGTATAGCAAAAGAGAAGATATTATAATGAAATGTTATATTTAATGTGTAGTATGTATATAAAATGTATTGACTATACGAATAAGTATGTAACAAACAAAATGTGTATGTATATAGTTGGCTGAAAGATAAATTGGATATTACTAAAAATGTAGGTATTGGAAAGCTGTAAAAGTGTAAGATTTAAAAGATGTAAACATTGAATAAAAACAATTTTTTAAAAAAGAAATAGAATATTAATTAATATTTAATTAATTAATATTTAATTAATATTTATTTAATTTTAGAATTAAATAAATTAAAGATGGACATATGTTTACAAGAAGTACACATCAGAAAACAACACACAAAATTATTAGAATATTCAAAATTAGGAGTTTTATTTACTTCATTGATACAACAAAGCAAAAGAGGAGTAGCGTTATACATAAAAGAATAATAAAACTAATATTTGAAGATGAAGAAGGGAAGATATTGATGATGGAAGCAAGAATGAACTTTAAACAAATACTCTTAATAGCGTTATATGCTCCAAATAACCAACAGGAAGAATTTTATGGCAAGCTAGACTGAAAAATATTAGAATTGGAATATGAAAATATATGCATAATGGATGACTTTAATTCAGTACTTAATGTTGATTTGGATTATAAAATGACAAAAATAAACAAGAAACCCAGAAAAACACTTCCAAAGACTTCTTTCACAATAATAGAGGAATTAAGTATATAAGATGTATGTAGAAATAGACATTTGAAAGAAAAACAATATACCTTTTATTCAAATAGACACTTGTCATGGTCCAGGATAGACATGATATGGATGTCAACAGATCTAATAGACAATATACAAGAAACGGACATTGCTTATCTGAACGTCCCTTCTAGGCACGCTGCTGGAGAATCCAAAGCGAGGGTTATTCAACAGTCTAGCAGTCAGCACTGAGTGTGTGTGTCTTTAAATTTCTTCAGGCATGCCCCCTTTGCTCATCTGAGCTTCAGTTTTTGTTCATGAAGAAACAGTTCAAGGAGACATGTGGAGCCCCAAGGGTGGCCAGCAGCCTGACTGGGTGGGTTGGGTTCTCCAGCATCGCACCTAGAAGGGACGTTCAGGTAAGCAACGTCCATTCTCCAGCGCGCTGCCTGGAGAATCCAAAGCGAGGGATATACCCAAGCAAATTCTAGACAGGGAGGGTGGAAGGCTGCTCACGCGTGACTGAAACATAACACACCGATTGCAGAACTTGCCTTCCAAACGAGGCGTCCACCAAGGCGAATGAGTCAGCTTTATAGGGACGGACGAATGTAGTCAACGAAGTCCATGTGGCTGCCTTGCAAATGTCAGAGACAGTGGCTTGAATTGCCCAAGCTGCCGTGGTGGACGCGCTCCATGGAGAGTGAGGCAAGATCCTACCAGGGACCAGTTTATTCTGAAGCATGTACGCCTTAGAGATGCAGGCCTTCAGCCATCTCCCAATGGTGGACGAGGACACCTTCCGACCCATTGTCGCAGGTAGAAATGAAACAAACAGCGCTTCCGATTTACGGAAACATTGAGTCCTCCGGATATATCTGCATAAGGCTCTATGGATGTCTAACGCATGCCAATGGGCCTCCTGCGGGTGTCTCGGATCCGGGCAGAAGTCCGGGAGAACCAATTCCTGCTCACAATGGTAGAGGGTATTAACCTTGGGCAGGAAGGATGGGTCCAGTCGGAGGACCACACGGTTGGGGTAGAAAACACAGAGGTCTTCCCGAACAGACAGGGCGGCCAGCTCTGACATGCGTCAAGCCGAGGTAATTGCTACCAAAAAAACTGTCTTCAAGGTTAGCTGGCGTAAGCTGATGGCTCCCAATGGCTCGAAGGGGGGCTGCGTAAGGACCTGAAGGACCAGAGGCAGGTCCCAGGTTGGGTATCAGTGGACAACCTGAGGACTCAGGTTCGCTGCTCCCCTCAGAAACCACCAAATCTTTGCGTCATGTGACAGTGGAAGATTGTTCTTAGCTGACAGGACTGTTGTCAAGGCTGCCACCTGTCGACGGAGTGTGTTTGGTGCAAGACCCTTGTCCAGTCCATCTTGAAGAAAGTCTAGGACCTCAGAGACGGATGCAGAGGTAGGGTCCACATGGGCTCGAGAGCACCATGTACAGAATGAGGACCAGGTGGCGTTATAGTTGCAGCACGTAGATGGATGCCCGGATGCTTGAAACATAGAAATTGCCTTTCCTGAGACGTTGTCCCATCTCAGGAGGATCCTCTCAAGTGCCAGGTGGTCAACTGCAGCCATTGAGGCTCTGGGTGCAATATGACCCCCTGGCTGAGAGAGATCCTGTCCCCCAGAATTCGCCATGGAGTGGCGACAGACAGATTCAGAAGGTCCGCGTACCAGGCTTGGTGCAGCCAGTGAGGGGCAATCAGTAGGACATTTGCCTTCTCTGCTAAGGTCTTGCGGATGAGTCTCGGAATAAGTGGTATCAGGGGAAACGCGTATAGCAACCCCAGAGGCCAGGGAATGGAGAGGACGTTGATCCCCTCCGCGTGGGGGCAAGGATATCGTGCAAAAAATCGAGGAAGCTGCGTGTTGTCCCGTCATGTGAAAAGGTGAAGGACCGGCAGGCCGAAGCGTTGGGATAGTTCACGGAAGATGTTCGGATGAAGGCGCCACTCCGAGTGGTCGAGCTGCGTCCTGCTCAACCAATCTACGGTTGCATTCATCATCCCAGAGATGTGCTGAGCCCGGAGGGAGAGAAGGTGAGAATCCGGCCAGGTCAGCAAGGGAGTTGCCACCTCCATCAATGGTCTTGAGCGTGTTCCCCCTTCGCGGTTCACATGTGCCTTTGTAGTCACATTGTCCGTCAGGACCATCACATGGTGACCCGCCACCGACGATTGAAATTGGCGCAGGGCAAGACAAACCACACGGAGCTCCAGCCAGTTGATGTCGTTCTGGCGATCCGCCGGAGACCAACAGCCTTGAGCGACTTGGGAATGCATGTGGGCGCCCCATCCGAACAGACTGGCATCAGTTGTCACCGTGAGACAATGTGGCTCCTGGAAGATGCAGCCCTTCATCAGGGCCGACGAGGTCCACTAGCGAAGGGATCGGCGAATGTCTGCCGGTAGTGAGACCCGAGCGTTGGAGTTGCTGCGACAGGAGCGTTGGTACGGAAGCATGAACCATTGGAGCTGTCGGCCATGAAACCGTGCCCACAGAACTATGGAGATGCATGAGATCATCTTCCCGAGCAGGCAAGACAGGAGCAAGAGAGGAATGGACTGCAGCGAGAGGATTTGAGAGATCAAGGACGTTATGCTGAGGCAACATTCCGGAGACAGAAACACTTGCCCCTTGACGGAGTCTATAATTGTTCCCAGATGAAGAATCCGGGTAGCGGGGCGTAAGTGGCTTTTCGGCAGGTTCAATGAGAAGCCATGTTGCCTCAGGCATTGGAATACAACATCCAGATCTCGCATAGCATGATCTTGCGAGGACGATAGAATGAGGACATCATCCAAATAACAAAGGACCCTGATAGGAAGCTGTCGAAGATGTGCCGCCACAGCCGCCAGGATTTTTGTAAATGTCCTGGGGGTGGACAAAAGTCCGAAGAGCATGGCTCTGTATTGGAAATGACGATGGTTGTACGAGAGGCGGAGGAAACAACGTTGTGATGTTTGAATTGGGATGTGAAGATAGGCCTCCTTGAGGTCTATGGAAGTCATCCAATCCCCTTCTCGAATGCATCCCAAGATGGACTTGAGGGATTGCATTTTGAACTGATGATAAAGTACAAATTTGTTCAATTCCTGGAGGTCCAGAATTCCTCTGCAGCCACCAGAACGTTTTGGAACTAGGAAAAAGATTGGATAAAAACCGGTCCCACGGTGTTTTGTGGGAACCGGCTCTATGGCGCAAATCTCGAGAAGATGTTGTATCTCCACTTCCATCAAACAACATTTGGTTGGGTTGGATGATACAGGGCAATGGATGAACCTGGTGCGGGGGCAGGATCGGAGCTCCAAGATTAAACCCAGCCGTACCATCTGTAGAACCCAGGCGTCCATCATTAGCGATTCCCATTGGGCCGTAAAGTGTCGGAGGCGTCTGCCAATGGGAAATTGATGGAGAGAGTCACTTGCCTCTCCGGAAGGCACGGGTCCCCGTACCTCTGAATGGGCACTTGACTGGGGCTGGGCGCCTGTTGCAATCTCTGAAGGAGGACCTATCAGAGGAACGGTCAAATTCCTGAGTGAACTGTCTGGTAGCGAAAGGCCCGCTGGGGCCGGGGTCAGCCCAAAAGGGCTGCCTATGGCTATACAAGGAGAGTTTGCGATCGGTCCACCAGTATGACGAAGGCATGATCTTATGCTTATCTTTATCCTCGATCAAAATCGGGTCCAAAGCCTTCCCGAAAAGGCAAGCCCCTTTGTATGGAGCCGAGGCAAGCCTCCACTTCAACTTCATATCCGCCCTCCAGTGTCTCAACCAAAGAAGACGTCTAGATGTTACCGTCGACACCAAAGCACAAGATGCGAATTTGGTGGCATTAAGTGAAGCGTCAGCAGAATACTCCATCGCCACTACCAGCTTGTTGATGTCTTGGTGGACTCTCGTGTCCTCCAGTGGTAATTGCTTCTGGAGTTGGCACAGCCAAATGAGAGTCGCCCTATTAAAAAAGGACACTGAGGTTGCTGCTCTGACCGCCCAAGCCGCAGCATTATGGGTCTTGCAGAATGTGAGCTCCGCCTTCTGATCTTCCATCTGGAGACTGTCAGCAATGTCATGAGACAGGAACGATGAGGACGATGTTAAGTTAGCCACAGGAGTGTCAACAGCCGGTAAGGTCAATAAGTCCTGGAGGCAGGGAGCCGAACAGTATAGTTTCTTGTCGAGTCCGGTGGGTGCCGGTAAGGAACTCAGCAGGGTCCAGGAACGTTGAACTACTTCCATAAAAAGTTATGGGCAAAGAATGCAGCTTTGTTCGGTTTTGGGAAGAGTAAACAGAGCATCGTGTGGTTGGGATGCGGTTTGCAGATCGGAAAGGCCCTCAGATGTGGCCAAATGAGTGGTTGTTTTTGCCTTGTGTTGTAACGACTTAAAAAGAGACGGCCTAAAGAGACCCATAAAGGCCGGTATATCTGGTAGTAGATCCTCATCATCAGAAAATTCCATGTCTCTGTGGACGTCCTCATCCTCTAATGTGGAGTCATCAGTGTGCCCATATTCCTGAAGAGAGGAAGCATGGTCAGCCAGGCCGTCATAATGATAGACCTGAGGCTGAGTGGGTGGTGGTGGTGGTGGTGGTGGTGGAGGAGGAGGAGGAGGAGGAGGAGGAGGAGGAGGAGGAGGAGGAGTTGCCGCTGGTATCTCCATGTACTGCACCAGTTGGTGACCACTGGCCGCTAAGGTCTTAGAAATAGTCTGAGAAATGAGTGTCTCAATGTCACAAGATAACATAGGTTATGACGGTCCACAACTCGGAGCCCCGCCGCTGTGGGGGTATAGATCGCCTCCAGAGGGGGATGTATAGCCGGTGGTCGGGGGTGAGACAAAGCCACAGGACCCGACAGGCAGCGCAAGTGGTTGGTGGGGGTTGACACCACTGCCGCCATTGGAGAAAAAACAGCCACAGGAGCGGCCCCTGGGAGCTGGAGGTGGAGAATGCAACATGGTGAGCCACAAGGTGTCTGTGTGTGAAGCCGACTTATGTGCCTTCCACTGTGCCAAATTAAATTGGTGCTCTAACGCCTTATGGCGTCTGCCGGCATCCTTCCTGTTGTAGGAAAGACAGGACTAGGTCAAGCTCTTCATTGTAGGAAAGTTTATTTGCGCAGCAAATAAACAGCAAAGCAAGCAAAAATGTCTGAACCCCGAAGAGTTTACATAAGCAGATATTTATACTATTGAAGACGTAGGCGTATTCAGGGGTGTTATACATGACATATATGGTAAGATAGGGAACTAAACCGTTCCTTCCAGACATTGGGGGTGAGATGGTACAAAAAGGGAGTAACATATGTTATCTTCATGTGACATCTGAGACAGCATATATAAGAATAACAGGATGCATTTGTCTGGGTCGGTAAGATAAAAATACATTCTAGCTAATACAGCAGTTTTTCTAACTGACAATGAGGAATATTATTTCTTGAGGAATATTATTTCTTGAGCTAAGAATTCAGGCCTACTGTATTCTGACAATGGTTCAGACAAAGGTTTTACCTATCTCATGGTCGCAGCTGATGAACGGTCACTGTAGCCTGCTGACGATGGTTTGGAGGTGGCCGGAGTATGCTTAGGCCACTTCTTGGTTTTTTTCTTTGCAGGTCCTGGAGACCCTAGAGCCTCCAGAGATCCATGGCTATGGTCCAGATCTGAAGATAGGTCGCAGTCGGCCATGCTGAGCAGCAGATAGGAAGATGATAAAGGTAGGCTGTGTTTTTTTTCTATGGTGGAATGGGGTGGCGCTCGGGTTAGCGACCCACACAGTTAGCTCGACTTTAGGGTGACCCTATGAGGATGCTGAGGCAAGGTCTATGAGCATTGTCACTCATTCAAGCCCCTAAGCGGGAGGATGCTGCCAGATAATGGGGCGGGATTGCAGAGAAGATGATGATTGACAATCAGGTGTCACCAGCTTGCTCATCGCCCCCCCCCAGCTCCTGTAGGGAGTGCTGGACAGGGCCGGTCAATTCGAGCAGCGACAGTGAGTAAAATAGTCCAATTTCGGTCAGAGCCACTAGTGCACAAGAGCAGCGTCTGTGCTATGCAGGGAGACGTCGGAAGCTCTACCGCACCATTGCCAGATTGTTGTTGGGCAGACAGGCATCGGGAGTGGACTGCACAGGCGCCGAGAGTGGACTGCGCAGGCACCGAGTTGTTGCCAGGCAGAGAACTGGCCGTTGCTCAAAAACGCACTCCTGCTGGTAATGGCGGCCCGGCAGTGGAGAAAATGGCACAAAAGGCAAATCACCTCACTTGCGCTGATACGGTGACTCCAGGCAGCAGACAGGCGCGCAAGCACTCAAAAGTGGTCCCAGCGCCTCAGAAACCTCAGCAGGTAAAGAGTGTGCCACTGAGAGCAGGACAGGGACTCTGAAAAGTGTCCAAGGTTCCAGATCAAAGAGTGTGCCGCTGAGAGCAAGGCAGGGACTCTGGAAGCGGCAGGAGGCTTAAGATGAGGGAGTGTGCCACTGAGAGCAGGGCAGGGACTCTGTAGCCACACTCGAAGGAGGAATCCAACTCCACTGTGCCCCAGTAGCTGTCAGAGGGGCCAAACGAATAGATGTCCTAGACAGGGCAGAGCTGTGAAGGCAACAGCTCGATAAGGGCAGTCAGCCTGGAGCCCCAGAACGACTCACCCTCCAGGTAGCGGTGAGGAAAGACGGTAGGGAAAATCCTTATTCCAATGCAGAGATATAGTCCCGAAGAAAGAGAATCCAAAACGAAGTAAACAATAGTCTATTCACCAGAATGAGAAAGTAAGTCTCTATGGCTGATTGAGTGAATAAAAACTGAGGCTCAGACAAGCAAAGGGGACGTGCCTGAAGAATTTTTTTTTTTAATAAATACTTTATTGGTTTTTAAAAAGTTTTTTACAAAATAAAAAGAGAAAATATCAAATCTCAGGTAACATCTGAGGTGTCGTGTAATTACATATATACAGTGCATATACAGTAAGTATCTTCAAAGCTATCACTATTAAGAAATAAGTATATCCTTATAGTCATGTTCTATTATTCCACCATATATACCACCTTTCCCATACTGCCTTAAATTTTGAGTTCTCCTCATCTTTAAGCATACTAGTTAATTTCACCATCTCTGCACATTCCAAGATTTTACTTATTATTGTCGTCTCTGGAGGTACTTGTTTATCCTTCCAATATTTTGCAAAAGTTAATCTAGCCGCTGTTATGATGTGAATCGTTAATTGTATTTTGTCTTTATGGGGCCCTTCTCCCGTCATTCCCAGTAAGAAGATTTCTGGGGATAGTTTTATATCCTCTTCCACTATTTCCTGTAGCCAAGTTTGTATTTTCGTCCAAAACTTCTTTGTCTCTGAGCAGGACCACCACATATGAAAGAAGGTGCCAATCTCCTTTCCACACTTCCAACAAATTCGTGAGACATTAGGAAATATTTTTGCTAATCTAGCTGGGGCTAGATACCATCTGTGGAATATTTTGTAATGATTCTCCCTATAAGTTGCTGATTTAGTAAAATTATAATTTCTATTCCAGGCCTCCTCCCAATCATTGAAGTTTACTCTGTGGCCGATATTTTTTTCCCAAATGCTAAATTGGTTCCTAGCTATCCCTTCTGCTCTGTCTTCTCCTAATAGAAAGTTATAGAATCTGGCTAGCATTTTCTTTTCCATCCCCCACATGATTTTATCCAAATTGTTATACTTCGTCTCTATCCCAAATTGGTCCCTATCTTTTTGATATCTAGAGCTTAACTGCATGTAACTCCACCAGTCCAAGTTAAAGCCTTGATTATTTTAGTAGTTCTCGGGATCTAAGAGTACCATTTCCGTCCAATATGTCTTTGTATGTGCCAAATTTTCCAATATCTCTTTTGTTAGTAGCGATCAACGCCTCCATAATTGAAAGCCAAATCGGAATTTTGGTATAAAACCTTTGTCTGATTTCTTCCCATGTTTGAATCAGAGTCTCCCTTAATTTGTGTCTGTGGAAATATGGTTTCTTTTTATTCTTTGGGCTCCATAAATAAGCGTGCCAGCCTGCCTGTAGATCGTGGCCTTCTAATGTCAGAATTCTCTTATTTTGTAGTGTGACCCAGTCTTTGATCCATACTAATTTGGCCGCTTTCTGGTATAATTGCCAATCCGGTAATCCGAAGCCGCCCATATTTCTTTTCCCTTGCAGCGTTTTATAAGCAATTCTTGCCTTCTTCCCTTCCCACAAAAAATCTCGCACCTTCCTTTCCATCTCTAGAAAATATTTTTTATCCAGATTCACCGGGATAGTCTGAAACAGAAATATGATTTTGGGGAGAATATTCATTTTAATTGCTGAAATCTTACCTGTAAGGGATAGTCTTAGTTTCTTCCATCTATCTATGTCCTGTTTTATTTTTTGTAGTAATGGACTATAATTATCCTCCTTTAAAGAGGAGTATCTTACAGTAATCCAAATTCCCAAATACTTTACCTTCTTTGCTATTTGGAGTTCCAAGGACTTCTCTAATTGTTTCTTGTTCGTCTCCGCCATATTTCTTACTAAGATTTTAGTTTTAGTTTTGTTAATTTTAAAGCCAGCGACTTCACCATACTGTTGTATTTCCTGGAGCACCTTGGGACCAGATTTTAAGGGATCTTCCATTATTAAGGCCACGTCATCCGCAAAGGCTTGTGTTTTAAAAATTTCCTTCTTAATTTGTAATCCTTTAATTTCTTTGTTGTCTCTAATCTTTCTCAGTAGAATTTCCAGCGCCATTATAAAGAGTAAGGGGGACAGGGGGCATCCCTGTCTAACTCCCTTTTGTATCCAGAATATCCGTGTCTTATCCCCATTTATTAATATACTTGCTCTCTGTTTGTTGTATATATTTTCGATCATCTTTCTAAAATTTGTGCCAAATCCCATCAAATCAATTTGATTAATCATAAATTTCCAATTTAAATTATCAAACGCCTTTTGGGCGTCCAGGAACGCCAGCGCCAGCTGTTTTTCCGGGTGTTGTTCATAATATTCTATGACGTCTATTATTGTCCTCACATTGTCCCTCATTTGCCTCCCAGGGAGGAATCCTTTCTGATCACTATGAATCCAGTCATTTAAAATTTTTTTTAGTCTCTCCGCAATAATACTAGTGAATAATTTATAATCTGAATTTAACAGAGAAATCGGCCTGTAGTTTACTATCTGCTTTGGGTCAGCACCTTCTTTCAAAATGAGGGTAATATAAGTTTCCTTCCAGGAATCTGGGATTCTTGTACCCACTAGCACCTCATTATATATGTCCAACAATTCTAATAATAGTTCTTCCTCAAATTTCACATAAATTTCCCCCGGGAGGCCATCTGGGCCTGGTGTTTTATTTTTCTTTATTTTGGCAAGCGCAGATTTGAGTTCTTCCATTGTGATTTTATTGTTTAACATTTCTCTCTCTTCTTCTGCTATCTGTGGCAATTTGGCTTCCATCAAATATTGTACAGTTTTGTCTGGATCAATCACTTCCTCTTTATATAAGGCTTTGTAGAACTTTCTCGCTCTTTCTAGCTTATCTGTTTCTTTTGTCAGAATGTCCCCTTTGATACCCTCTAATATAAGAATCTGATTTTTTTCCTGTTCTTTTTTTAATCTATAAGCTAGCCATCTCCCTGACTTGTTGGCGTTTTCAAAGTGATAGTGTTTTATCCTCTTAATTTTTTGTGCCAGCTCTTTTTGGTCCAGGACGTTAAGATTATGTCTTGCCATCATCCATTTTTGTTTGGCCATTTCATCTCCCGGGTTTTGTTGGAGTTTACTATCTGCTTCCTCTAAGTTCTTCATATAGTCGTCTCTGACTTTCCTTTCTTCCTTATTTTTATATGCCATGTACGAAATCGCTACTCCTCTCAAATATGCCTTCATGGTGTCCCAAACAATTTCCTTCGCCGTATCTTGTCTGCCGTTCTCGATAAAAAAACGTTTAATTTCTTCATTTAATTTTGTTATAAATTCTTTATCATACAAGAGATTGGATCTTAGACTCCATCTTTGTTGTCGCCTCTTGTTGGTGTAGTGCCAATGTATTTCCAGAAGTTTATGGTCAGTCCACGTGTTTGTACTTATGTCTGCTTTCTTAATTTCTAAACCTAGTTTTCTAGTAGTCCAAATCATGTCAATTCTGGACCAAGAATTCTGTGGATTTGAGAAAAAGGTGTATTGAGAGTCGTGGGGATGTAGAGTACGCCATATATCTATTAAATTAATTTCATCAACAAGATCAAAGAAACTTTTTGGCAGGGGTAACCTTTTATTTCTTTTTTTCTCTCCACTTTTGTAATCTTTCAGGGGATTAACAATTCCATTGAAATCGCCTAGCATACATATTTCCACCTGGGCCCAATTCCCTAGTTGTTCGTGTAGTTTTTTATAAAATTGCCCCTGTTTCTCATTTGGAGCGTATACTCCCATCAACAACATTTTTGCATCGGCCCTCCTAATTTCTACCATTAAGATTCTCCCTTTAGAATCTTTATGCTTTAATTCTGCCTCGATTCCCTTTTTCACATAAATCGCCACACCCCTTTTCTTTTTCTCCGCTAATGACACAAATAGCTTGCCAAATTTAGTGAATTCTAAGAAGTTTGCCTCATTTTCTTTTATATGGACCTCCTGTAAACACATTATATCTGGATTCTGTTTTGCCAGTTTTGATAGGATTATTTTTCTCTTTTTATGGTCATTCAAGCCATTGACATTTAATGATAGGATTTTTAGGCCGTCCATTTCTTATTTCGTGTCCGGGTTCTAGTTCTTGTTTGTCTTTAGGGTAACTGCTCTTACTGGTCTGGTCTTTTTTCCTTGTCCTTCCGCTTCTTCTTTTTTCTTCTCCTCCTCTATATCTTCTTTTGTGGTTTGCTCTTGCGAAGTCTCTTCTTCCGTGTTAACTGTATCAAGCTCTCCTTTGCTGGTCTGTTCTTCTTCTCCTCCTCTTATTTGGTCTAGAAAGTCTTGTGCTTCAGACAGACTATCGATTTTAACTTTTCTTCCTTGCCATGATACAATCATCCCCTCTGGTAGAATCCATCGGAATACGAGATTTCTTCTGTTTAAGTAGCTCGCCAGGAACCTATGGTTTTTCCTCACCTCCCTCACTCTCCTAGGAATCTGTTTTAGGATATTCACCTCCTTTCCTTGGAATTCAATCTTTTCTTCTCTCGCTATATTGAGGAGAATATCCCTCACTTTCTTCCTGGCGAACTTCACATGGACCTCCCTGGGTAGTCTGTTTCTTCTAACATAATTCGTTTGGACCCTATAGACCTCATCAAGTTCTTTAATAATATCTTGTTTGTCCTGCTGGAGGACATCAGCTATCAGCCCGGCTATTTTATCACTTAAGTCCTCCTCCTTCTCCTCAGAAATATTTTGGAGACAGATATAGTATGAGGCCTTATTCATTTCCAACTGTAGCAGGGACTCTTCAATTTCTTTATGTTGTAGCGCGTAAGTCCGGTCTACCATGTCTAGTTTTTTCTCACTTTGATCCATCCTCTGTTCTACATCTTGTATTCTCCTTTCATTATTTGCGATAGAGGCCTGGATCTCAGTCATTTTTGCGTCCAAGACATGAATATCTGTTTTTAGCTCGGAGTGACTATTTAATAATTTCTCCTGCATTGCAAGCATGGTCTCTTGAATCAGGAATAGAGAGGATTGTACTGTTTGGAGGGTTGGGGTTTGCGGTGGCTTATCTGTCTTTTGTAAGCCTTCCAAGGGTTTCTGAATTACCGGGGATAGTGTTGTTAATACAGGGTTAGATGGAACTTTTTAAACTGATTTTAGGACTGTCGATGTCATTGTTGCCATTTCTTTCAGCGTTAACTTTTGTTCTTTTATAATTTTCTCAATGTTTTTCCAAATGACCATTCAATGGTATTACCTTACTTGCTTTAGCAATTCCTCTTCTTAAGTCTATTGAGAGGTTTGCTATCTTATTTAATTGGAATCAATTCCTCACTTCGGTAAACTATCTTCCTTAAATCCAACCTTATAGATATAGATATTGTAATTTATATAGCTAGATTCAAATCTTAATATAACAATTAATATGAGTCTTAAATATCAATGTTCGAAGCTAATATATGCCGTTAATATAAATAGATTAATAGATAAATAAATTAATTAATATTGTCTATAGAGATAAATGTTATATAATAAATAAATGTAAATAAATATATCTAGATAGCTTTAACTAACTATATATGGAAATATAAATATAATAATTATAGTTATGTAATTAATTTGCTAATTTTAAATCTAAACCCTTATATATACATATATAGACATGGAAATATATTCAATCGCAATGAGATAAGATCAGTGTTTAAATTCTATACTCTATGTTCCTTAACCATTTATCATTAATTCCCATTAATACTATTATTCAGAACACAATCACAGTTCCAATATTGGAAATGAATAATCAATTAATCACAAAACGTAGGCAGTGAAAGTCAAAATGTCACCAATTGTATGTATCTTAGTTTTAGAGGAGTGATGGAAGGCAATTCAATCTTCTTCTCTCCGCTCACCCCCTGTTTCCAATGTGTTCCGGCAATTCTCTATGGTGTATCTTCTGCTAGATCGTCCTCTTGTCAATCTTCTGCCAACTCCCTCCTTCCACTCAATAATGGTCGCGCTTCCTGTTTCTTTACGGTGCTCACAGGAATAAAAAAAGATTTAGAAGAATCGAGACACAAGCTCTTATTTGCTTTCCACTCCGCTTCCAATCACAGCGCCAGCCGCATTAGCTCTCGCCCTCCTCTCCCTCTCGGCACGATCTCCAGAGCTCTTTATAACGGTAAAACTGCTCTTTGCGTATTCCTGGTCGGCTTGTCGGGTCTCCGCCAATGCAATCTGCTCCCAATCTCGTCGCCGCCTCACACGATCGATCTCTCCTCACCCGACTCCGCCGGCCCCTCTCTCCACGCCAAACGCTTCCAAGTATGGAACGGTGGAAACCGATCTGATATGTCACCTCAGATCTTCCTCTTAGCTCCCGTCTTTTTGCTGGCTATTGCGGCTTCAGGCCCGCCATTAAAAGGCCGGCTCGCCGCGTTGGTTTGACAGAGCTGCCGGGTCCAGCGGGGGGGGGGGTTGCGTCCCACACTCTCGCTCGCCCAACTCTCTCTCTTGTCCGCAGGTCTCTCCGGGACCTGCGCCCCTAAGGGGTCCCCAAAACGCGGTGATAAAGGGTGTAAGGGAGCAGCGATCACTCACCCGACACCCTGTCGCCTCAAGTCACCAACCGGAAGTCCGTGCCTGAAGAAATTTAAAGACACAAACACTCAGTGCTGACTGCTAGACTGTTGAATAACCCTTGCTTTGGATTCTCCAAGCAGCGCGCTGGAGAATAAATATTGACTCAAATCTTTGGGCAGACCACAATCTAATTATAATAACATGGAAAGGACAAGAGAAAAGGTATAGATGGACTTTGAATCAAACAATTCTAAATGAAAAAGAATTTCAACAATTTATGGAAAAAGAATTGAAGTTTTTCTTCAAAATAAACAAAAAGGAAGATACATCATTTCAGAAAGTATGGGATACAATGAAAACATACATTAGAGGCCTGGCAATAACATATTTGGGAAAAAAGAATAAAAAGAAAAGACAAACACAAAAGAAATTGGAAGAGGAATATAAGAGATTAAAGAAGGAATTACAAAAAAATCCACAAAACGATAAAACTAAAAAACAAATGGAATTGAAAAAACGTGAATTAAATTCAATTGAACAAGAATTTTTGGCATGTAAATTAAGGTCAGCCAAACAGAATTTTTTTTGAAAATGCAAATAAGCCAGGTAGACAGGTTGGCATACAAAAAGAAAAAGAGAAGCAATTAATTAATCAATTACAAGATGAAGAAGGAAGTGTATGTTATAGAAATGAAGAAAAGAAAAAAATAATTCAAAATTATTATGAGAGACTATAACCTACTTCCCCATCCTTTCTCCTTCTCCTCCTCTCTTCCTCCCTCTCTTACCCTCACTCCTACTCTAATTTCCCTTCCCTTCCTTCCTCCCTTCTCTTCCTTCCCTCTCTCTCTTTCCTTATCTCTTCCATCTCTCTTCTCCTTCCTTCATCTCTCTCTGTTGCTGTATTCATTTTCAATTTTATATTTTCCACTATGGAGTCCAGGCAACCCTGATCTTTCTTTCATTTATCAAGTATATTTCTCAAAATTTCCCCTCATCTTTTTAATTATCAGCAGTATATTTCATCTTATTCCATTTTTTCTTTTAAATCTTTACTCAAACAATCTTCTATCCCTTAGACTTTTAACTTTTAACAATATATTTTTTCTACTTTACTTCTTACAAGTATATTATTTAAATAATTTTTTGCATTTCAATTTCATTCAATTTTACATTTAATTTCCATTTTCCATCTTAATTTCAATTAATTCTTATGTTATAATTTATTCTTTCCTTTTAGTGCTTCTTCCAATATCATTCTTTCTTTTACATTACATTGTTCTATTTTTCATTTAACAGCATTTTCACATACAATTTCTACAACTAGCATCCTTCTCTTTATTGACAAATTAACATTTTCACTGACTCTTAACCATTTTCTCTTGGTCTCTCCACAGTTCTCTTTCTTGATGTTTCCCTCCCTTTCTCCCATTTCTTTACCTTCTTCTTTTTCCTTATCTTATCTCTCCCCTTCAGCTTTTTTCTTTTAATTTTAACTCTATTGCTTTTCATTCTCAATCTTTTCCCATTTATTTCTCTTCTCTTCATATTTGAGATGTATTTTCCCTTATCCATTTTTATTCTATCACTGTTGAGCCCAGTGTAATCATCTTTATCTTTTTTCAATTATTTCCTTTTCAATATTATCTCGTTTCTATTGCTTCTCATTCATCTTTTCTCTTTCTTTCTTTTTTTTTTTTTGCCATCTAACCAATCCTCTTTCTTATTTCCCTTAAATGCTTCCCTTATTTTTTTGAAATATCTCCCTTAGTGTCCCATATTCATCCTCCCACTTCTCCATATTTTCAATTTTAAAAGGCTAGGATTTTTAAGCTTGTTCTTATACTTCAGGTTGCAAAGTCCATATAATGTCTCTTTTAAAAAAATGTCCACTTCAAATATTTACTTGAGCCAGCACAGTCTAGTCTTTGTCTCTAACCTTGCTTCAGCTGCACAAATATGCACTCCAACGCCTCTCTCTCACGCTCTTTCCACCAACAAATGTCTTTCTCCAATTCACTAGTCTTCTGACAACAAAATCTCCATTTTATTTTTTTCCCCAAATTTTTTTTTATTTTTTTTAGCATAAAACATAAAACACATCTTTTTAGAGCAGGGGTTTGGTCCGACTTAAAATAAGTACAATTATTCACATTCCCTCAATCAATTTTGTTCCAAATTTTAAAATCTTTAAGAAGAAAAAAAAAATAATAATAAAAAGACAAAATTCTTATTCTAAACATTTTTCATTCTGCTATAACACCCAAAATTCTAAACAATAAACATCGTTCTAAATCTTTATCATTTTAACAATTAATATTTCATATACAGTATATTCCTCAATCCTAAAAACCATTGCCTCAAAACTATATTTTATCTCTCTTAAATGACAACAGATATTCAATTCTTGACAAAAATTATTTTCCTCCTCTCTTAAAATCATTTTGAAATAAATCAACGTTTCTTTCTATATTTTATTACTTCCAAAATATTTTACCTTAATACTTCAAATTTATCCTCAAATTCTATTAGACCAGCTGTTTAACTGATTCATGATTTAAATATCTATTTCCTAGTTATAATTTCCAATATTCCTTTCTCCATTTATTTAACTGGTTCACAGTTCAATTACTATTCTCCAATAATGTCTCTTCCACTTCCCCCTAGGTTTATTTTTGAGCTGGTTCACATCTTAATCAGCTGCTTTCCAGCAATACTTCCTCCACTCCTTACCTTAATTATTTTAGCTGGTTCACAGTATAATTTTAACTGCATACCAACCTTCTCCTTTACTCCTCCTAAATGTAATGTAAAACTGGTTCACAACTCAGATGGTTGCCTTCCAGCAATGCTTTCCTGCACTCCTACCCCTATTTTTAACTGGTTCACAACTTTATTTCAATTGATCCCCAGGTATAGTCTCCTCCACGCCTACCTTTTTATTTTTTGCTAGTTTACAGTTTTGCTTTAACTGTTAGCCAGCGTATGCTTTCCTCCACTCCTAACTGTATTTTGGCCAGTTCACAGCTTTGCTTTAACTGGTTTCCAGCGCATATTTCCTCCGCTCCTAACTCCTATTTTTATTTTTAACTGGTTCCCAGTTTGCATTAACTGTTCTCCAGTACGATGCTTTCCTCCACTCCTACCCTATTTGTAAGACTGTGTCTCAGCTTTTCTTTCACTGATCACCAGAATCTTGCTTTATATTTTCCTCCACTCCAAGGTCTCTTATTCAATTATTTAGCTTCAAATTACTTCAAAGTGTATCACCAATGGTATTTTCAATCTATTCTCCTCCGTATCTTTTGCTAATTAAAAAGAGAGAGAGGGAGAGAGAGAGAGAAATACATTTCAACAAATATCTTATCTTATTTTCTCCAAAATTTTCTCCCGTTACTTGCTTATTTCATATTTCAATACAAACATCATTTTAAACCATTTTAAATTCATTTTTCTATGCTTATTAAATCTATGAATAATTCTTTTAACATCCAAAACCTTAAAGGAAAAAACATTTTCTTCCAGATTATTAAATCGATAAATATTACTTGTTAAAGATTTAAAATTCAAAAAGGCATTAGAACATCCAAAACTCATGCTTCTTCCTTCAAACATTTCTTAATCAAGTTATTTATATGTTTATATAAAAGTAATAATAATTATAGAAAATGGGAAATAGTGACAATAATAATGTAATTACCTTAAAATAGTGACAATAATCATAATACAGCAATAATAATAGTAAAAAAGAAAAAGAAAAGGGAAGAGAATAGAAATATATCAAAACAAAGGAAAAAAGAAAGAAAAGAAAATCAAGTAGGTTAAAAAAAAGTTTAAAGAGGAAAAACCAAAACAAATAAAAAGACAGAAAAGGGAAATAGAGAGATATGGTATAATAAGAAGAAAAAAAAAGAAATGTCTCCTAACTCTGTTCATTTACCCAAAAACTATTATATCTATTTAAATCAAAATATAATAATTTGTTGTCTTGTTACATAGTATGTTCCAATATTCCTTTCTCCAATCTGTCCAAATATATTTCTTTTCCATTTTAATACCATCAAAGTTCCAACTGTTTTTTTTATTAAAAAAATAGTTCTGGGCTATTCCATATATGGTATCATCATTTCCTTCTTGTGCTGCCACACCCTTCTCTTATTGCCATGTCTGTTAGTTCAGTTTCCATTGTTCCATTTAATTTCTTCCTTCTGATCTTCAATAAATCCTCCAATAAACAAATTTGTCTACCCAGAATCAGGCTCTCTTAATCTGAGTCTTTCTCTCCCCCCCAAAAAAAATTAGTCAAGTTTAAAGAAACAAGTAACAAAGTTTCTCCCTTTATGTAACAAGTAGGCAGTCTGTAAATCAGTAACAAGCAGTCAGTCACTTTCACTTGCCAATTAGCAGCCATTTTCTCTGCCTCTGTTTGTCTTTTTTTTCTTTATTTTTAAAAGCATAGTTATTTCCTCTTCTCCTTCTTCTCTCTCTAACATAGTCCAATCTCATTTTTCCATACAAAAATAAAAACAAAAACATATCCAACACTGTAATGCAGCCATTTCTTAAAAAATTATTATTTCACATTGTTCTCCAACAGGTCTTTTGCCTTTATGCCCCAATAGTTCACAGCCGCTGTTAAGGCTCATCTTAATCCAGAGTCCATGGGCAGTTCCCGCCTGGGCTGATGGTCACTCAACCGGCAAACAAACTCCCGGCTCTGTTCTCCATTCTCCTCCTCTCCTCCTGCGCATTCTTGTGTCCTGGTTGCTGCGGTTTCAGGGAAGCCACCATGGCTGCCACTTTGCCGCCACCAGCGCAGAGGGCAAGCCTCCGGCCCCGAGGAACCTGCCCATTCCTTTCGGCAGACCGAGGGGTCCCTCTCCATGCCCCCTGTCCCTACAGGACAGGGGAGGTCTGAAGATCTGCTGGCGGGGGCTTGGCAGGTGGGGTTTTCGCGGGGCTCTGAAGAGCCCGCTATTTCCCTGTCTGGATCCCCGCAGCGCCAACCAGAAGTCCAAAATCTCCATTTTATAATCCACAAGAACAAATGCTTATTTTCTCTTTTCCAAATTAAATCCTTTATTGTTTAAAAAATTTTTTTTCTGTCTCCTTTTTCCTTGTCTTATTCTTATTTTTTCCAAATCCAATTATAAATCCAGGTGGAAGATTCCTTTTAGGGCTTTAGGTTTGATTTTAAAGTTCCTTTTTTCTCTCTCTTTGCTTAAATTCCCCCTCCAGCACTGTTTCTCCAATTCACAATTTCCATAACAAAATAGCCATCTTGAAATACACAAAAGCATTCAATCTTTAAATTAAATTCTTCTGCTGTTTAAAACGTTTTTCTGTCTCCTTTTTCCTTGTCTTATTCTTATTTTTTCCAAATCCAATTATAAATCCAGGTGGAAGAGTCCTTTTAGGGCTTTAGGTTTGATTTTAAAGTTCTTTTTTTCTCTTTCTCCGCTTAAATTCCCCAGTGCTAATTAGCCACCAATTTCCGTGGGATTTCTTTCAAGCTGTTAAAAGTTTTTTTTCTTTACCTGTGAGTTGGCTAATTACTCACCCGGCAATAATACTCCATTCAATTACCGCTCCGACATTCCCTCTTTCTGATTGTGGCCATTCTGGCTTGTGACAGCTCCTTAATGGCTGCCTTCTTTCGCCGACAGGTCGAAGATTAATGCTGGCACTTCAGGGAACTTGCTCATTCCCTATCCATGCCAGCCAGCGTCTTCTTTCTTCGCTGTCTCCACAAGACAGCTATGATCCCTAGGAATCCCCAAAATTGGCTAGGATATTGGTGCTTTCCTGGAACTCCAGAATCCACACCGTATCGCCTGATGCGGCCACGCCCACCTTTGGCCCATTTTTCCGAATACCTCTTTGGCGGCCTGACGGCCTGTTCCGCAAATCCATTACTGTCCGGATGGAAAGGGAAATTAGGCAATGTCTAATTCCCAACCTGGCTAGGAATACTTCAAATGTGGTAGCTGTTAATTCGGGCCCATTGTCTGACAGTAACAGGTCGGGCAATCCATGCATGGCAAATACTTTCCGGAGGGCTTTGATTACCATTTCAGAAGTGGTAGAGTGCATTAATACGATCTTTACTCACTTTGAGTAGGCATCCGCTATCACTAGGAATACCTGCCCACAGAATAGCCCCGCAAAATCAATATGTATGCGAGATTAAGAAGCCCTCGGTTCCTCCCATTCCCAGGCTTGTGCTTTAGGCAGCATAGGTCTAGACTCCTGGCACTTCTGGCAGGTGGATACCCATTCTGTGATGTCCCTATCTCAGTTAGGCCACCACAGATAACTCCTACCCAGAACCTTCATCCTTACTATGCCTGGGTGGCCCGTATGCAATGTGGCCAGGATGGAGTTCCTGAGAGGGAGTGGAACCACCACCCAGTGCCCCCACAGTAGATGCCCCCCTTGAGCCGACAGCTCCAGTTTCTTCATGGTGTAAGGCTGCAGCTCAGGCCTAAAGGGTCCCTGGGGCCAACCCCTCATCACCCAGTCCAAGACTCTGGAGATTGCTGGGTCTCGCACCGAAGATCGAGCAATGTCAGCAGCCATCACCGGAAATGGTGAGCTGTCAATCAGAAAAACAGCCGACGCTGGTGCAGGGTCACATAATAAGGTGTCCAGAGGGCAACAGCTGAGCGCATCCACGTGGGCCAGATTCTTCCGCGGAAGGTGGATCAGGGTGTAGCTATAGGCAGATAGGACAACTGACCAACGGGTCATCCTGGGAGACAGGATTGGTGGGGTTTGTTGGTCGCCAGCCAATAGTCCTAGCAGAGGTTTATGGTTGGTGATGAGGACAAAAGGTCGGCCATAGAGGTAGTCATGGAACCTTCTAACACCGGCCACTAGTGCCAATGCCTCTTTGTCCAATTGGGAGTAGTTCCCCTTGGCTTGCACCAAGGTTCTGGAAAAAAACACCACAGGGGCTTCTAACTCATTTGGAAACCTGTGGCTGAGGACAGCACCCACCCCATACGGGGACGCATCACATGCTAGTACTAGCGGCAAATTCTCACAATACTGTGTGAGAATTGAGTTGGAGACCAGGAGACGTTTGACAGCCACAAAAAGCAGCAGCCACTTTGGCACTCCACACCCAGGGCATCCCTCGGTCCAGTAGGCAGTGCAGGGGCTCGGCCACAGAAGCCTTGTGAGAGAGAAAAATTGCATAGAAGTTCAAGAGTCCCAGGAATGACTGGAGTTCAGACTTACTGCGAGGTGGGGGTGCATCTAGGATCGCCTTCGCCTTCGCCGCCATAGGATGTATTCCTGTACCATCAATCAGGAATCCCAAGAATTCCACTTGGGGCACTGCAATATGGCATTTCGTTTTCTTTACTTTGAGACCAGAGTGTTGGAATTGCCTGAAGACTGGAATTGCCTGATGCCAGCACATCATCAAAATAAGGCATGATCCTGGGGATTCTGTGGAGCAGCCGTTCCATCAGGCTCGGTAGTTCTCGTTCCATTTGCCCGGTAGTCCGCGTAAATGCGGATAGACCCATCCACCTTGATAACTGTCACGATCGGCGTTTCCCAGCAGGCATGGTTGCCTGGCTCAAGAATGCCTTTATTTTTATTGAAAAGTTTAAAAATGTTTTACAAATTTCGCCCCCTCCTCCCCCCACCCATTCTCTTCTCCCTCCCCCCACCCAACTTCCCAGAGCAAAATACAGGGTATTGCATTTAACAAACATAATCTAACATAAACAAATTAACTATAGACTTTTAACTCCCCCTTACTCTTTAACTCCCCCATAGGTATCAAAATATCAAAGTAAAAAGAAAAATCATCTAAATATTTCATTCATAAACTATTTGCAACTTTTTAGTCCCATATTTGTTTTGTATATAGTCAATCCATCTTCTCCATTCCAGTACATATCTTTCATTCGAACGATCCTTCAAATATGCAGAGATTTTAGCCATCTCCGCCAAATTAGCTACTTTTAATGTCCATTCTTCAATAGGAGGTAGTTCTTCCTTCTTCCAATATTGCGCCACCAAAAGTCTGGCTGCAGTTGTTAAATTCAAAATCAGATTAGTCTCTATAGCTGTACAGTCTACAGTTATACCCAATAAAAACAACTGTGGAGTACATTTTATCTTCCTTTTAAGAATATTTTGTATAATCCACCATATCTTAATCCAAAATGCCTTAATTTTCTTACATGTCCACCATATATGAAAATACGTTGCATCATTACATTTACATCTCCAACACGTAGATTGTAAACTTGGGTACATACAAGCTAACTTTTTGGGATCTAGATGTCATCTATAAAACATTTTATAAAAATTTTCTCTCAGGTTTTGGGCTTGAGTAAATTTTACATTTCTAACCCATATTTTCTCCCATACATCCATGGTTATTGATTCCCCA
Organism: Arizona elegans; assembly: GCA_022577455.1. Lineage (NCBI taxonomy): Eukaryota > Metazoa > Chordata > Lepidosauria > Squamata > Colubridae > Arizona > Arizona elegans. The sequence goes on along the minus strand of JAKOOJ010000006.1, from coordinate 50,357,599 downwards.
AAGTTTTGTGCCCATTTTATCATACAATCCTTCACTAACTCGGTTTCTGAATCTATTTCTATCAATGCATTATACAGCTTTTTAATATGCATTGGACTTTGATCCCTGATTTGTTTTATTAAATTTTCTTCATTTTGCAAAATACCAATTTTCTGATCTTCTTTCCATCTAGTATACAACTGTTCATACTGAAACCAAGTTTGAATTTTCCTTTCTTCCTTTAATACCCCTAAAGACTTTAATTGCAATGTGCCTCTTTCCAAGATAAGAAGCTCTTTATTAGTAATCACATCTTGTTTCTGTTCCACACTTATATTCTCTATCATATGTCTAGGATTTGTCCATATAGGTAATTTATTATTTAATTTGTATTGATACTTTTTCCATACTTGTAATAATGCATTTCTTAATATATGACTTTCAAAATTCTTATCCACCTTTTTATCATATAGTAAATATGCATGCCATCCATATAACAAATCATACCGTTCAATATTCAATATTCTCTCTTCTGTTGAATTAATCCAATCACTAATTACTGAGAGCACGGCTGTCTCGTAATACAATCTTAAATTAGGCATTTTGAGACTTCCTCTTTCATATATATCTTGCATTATTTTTCGTTTTATTCTTGGCCTCTTTCCTGCCCACACAAAATTATTAATACCCTTCTGCCATTCATTCAAATTTCCATCTTTTTTCAGTATTGGTATCATTTGGAAAAAAAATAAGAACTTTGGCAAAATATTCATTTTCACTGCAGCTATCCTTCCCAAGCAATGATAATTGCATTTTTTTCCCAATTTTCCATCTCTTTCTGTATTTTTTGCCACAACAATTCATAGTTATATTTATATAGTTTCGCATTTGATGTCATAATATAAACCTCTAAATAACCTTAACCTTCTTTACTGATTCAAATCCTGTTATTCTTTCTATTTCTTCTTTTTGACTTGTACCATATTTTTAATTATTATCTTTGTTTTCCCTGCATTTATTTTAAATCCAGATACTTGTCCATATTGATTAATTATATCCATTAAACCTATAACCGATTTTATTGGTTGGGTCAAGGTCACAACCAGGTCATCTGCGAATGCTCGTACCCTATAATCCTCATGCCTGATTTTAATTCCCCTTATTTTATCTGAGCCACGTATTTTATTCAACAAAAATTCCAGAGTCAAAATAAACAGTAATGGAGATAAAGGACATCCTTGTCTTGTTCCCTTTTCTATATTGAAAGTTTCCGTTAAACTACCATTAACTATTACTTGTGCCGTTTGTTGCTGATATATTGCCTTAATAGATTGTATAAAGTACTCTCCAAATTGCATCTTTTCAATTATTTTCAATAAAAAATTCCAGTTCAATCGATCAAACGCTTTCTCCGCATCTAAGAATATTAGCACTGCAGGGACCTGGGTGTTTTTTCCCAAATACTCCAATATATTATCTATTTGTCTTACATTACTCTTCATATATCGCCTATTAATAAAACTGGTTTGGTCATTGTGAATCATTTGTTGCATAACTGGCATCAACCTATTTGCCAATATTTTAGTAAAAATCTTATAATCTGTATTTAAGTGATATAGGCCTATAGTTTTTTGGCTGAGTATGATCTTGATCCTCCTTTGGGATCAGGGAAATAAATGCTGTTCTCCAGGAAGGAGGCACTTGTCCTCCAGTTTGTTTATTAAATAATTCTTTAAGTGGTTCCATCATTTCTGCCTGCAAATTTTTATAATAAACCGCTGTCAGTCCATCTGTCCCAGGGGCTTTTCCCACCTTCAGTTGCTTAATTGCTAGAACAATTTCTTCAACAGTTATCAATTGATTCAAACCTTCCCTTTGCTCTTCTGAAACTATAGAAATATTCTCCCTCTGTAAATATTTGTCTATATCTGTACCTTGAATCTTATCACTAGTATACAACTTCGTATAGAATTCTGAAAATGCTTTTTTAATCATATTTTGCTGATAGACCTCTTTACCCTTATATTCTATTTTCTCTATAGTACGTAACTTTTGTTTTTTCCTAAGCAAATACACCAACCATCTGCCTGGTTTGTTCACATTACAGAAAGAGTGATGTTTGGCATATTGCAAATTAGAATGCCTTGAGAGATGAGTCTGTCAAGTTCAGCATCAACCTGAGGCTTTAGCACAAATGGCACTTGGTGCGGCTTCAATCTTTGTGGATGTATTTGTGGATCCAGGCTGAAAGATATTGGAGTTCCATTATATTTGCCCAACTTCTCATCAAAAACAGAGGGGAATTCCTTAACCAGTATCTCCAGTTCCGATGATCTGATTGCATTAGCTCCTTGGATGGTCAATCCTAGGGCTTCGAACCAATTAAGCCCTAAGAGGCTTGGCAAGGGTCCATCAACAATCACTAATGACAGGCGACCTGAGAACTTCCATGAGGCACGGTTTTCCCTCGTTGTGGATTGTGAGGCGAATCTTTTGTTTGATCTGTTGTTTCTGTGGTTGGCCCACCATGTGAACATCAGATGACCCTCGAAACTGGGAAAACAATAATTCTGTGGCCTGGGTGGTCTCCTTTTTTCTGTATTGTGCTGAAACTGAGGCATACTCTAAGGGTGCACCGACCAGCACACTCTAGTGATGTGACCCCTGCGGCCGCAACGGCGGCAAACAGCATTCTTGAATTTGCAGGAGGCTCTTGGGTGATTCCCTCCACAATTCAGACAGTCAGTTTTAGTGGGCTTTGTGTACATGGGCCAAGTTGTCTTCTTTATCTCGTTAGAACGATTGATGTCTGAATCCTCGTCCGAATCGGAAAAATCAATCTCATTGAAGTTGATGGCCGACCCCTTCAGTTTGGGTGGGCTATATCCCCAAGGTAGCTCAGTTAATGACAGCATGGCTAGTTCTGCAGCACATGCCTTATCTAATGCCATTTGGAACATTAGTTCATGGTTAGCGATTAACCTCCGTTTGAGGTGTTCATCTCTCACGCCGCTCACCAGTCTGTCAAGGAGATAGTCGTCTAGATTAATGAACTCGCAGTATCGTGTCACTCTCCTCAGAGCTGCCACATATTGATAGACTCTCTCGGGGCTTGATCATGGTGGTAGAAATGTTGGCAGCAAGCTATTCTAGAGGGTGTCGGGGCATAGTGCTTCCTTAGTTTATTCATGAATTCCTCCCACGTCCCCGAATGGATCAATTGAGGGGCCACTAGCGTCTCAAACAACTCCGTACTGCAGAAACTCAGAAAATATGCTTGCTTATGATCACTTGACAGATTTATGTAGTCGTTGGCAATGAGGAAACATTCAAATCTAGCCACGTAAGCTTCCCACGATTCAGTAGTTGGGTTGAATGGAGAGAAGTTCTGTGAGGAAGCCATTCCCACCAATTGTAAGGGTACTCACTCGCCCTGTGTGACTGTTGCTGGGCAACTTCTCGTTGTGTCTGATGGAATGCTCACCAGTGACAGCTCTTAGTGACTCAGCTCCCTTTGTCTGTTACCTCAGATCGCACATCCCACCTTCATCGCCAGTAGTGTATACTAGCCTGATCAGGAGGTTTGCAAAGACTGAGGCGAGATGCGAGCGAGATGCGAGATTTCTTCTAACAACTGGTTCTCCAAATTGCTTAACTACTTAACAACCGGTTGTACTGAACCGGTGCAAACCGGTAGAATCCCACCACTGGATAAGGGGGAATTGAAAGGGAAATAAGAAATAGAAGAACAAGGGATTGAGATGGACTGGTATACCCATATGCAAATTCAAACAAGGTATGAAAAAGATGCTAAATTATATGGTTTCTATTTAGAAATGACAGAATTGGATAAGATACTCACAGGAACAAATAATTTAAAAAATATATAACCATTTACTTAGTACTGAATTAGAAGAAGAACGGGTAAAAGAAACAATTATAGCCTGGGCAAAAATTTTTGGATACTCAATTGTTAGATAAATAGCAGCAGCTATGGGAAAGGAATTATAAATTAACAATGTCCACAGAATATAAGGAGAATCAATATAAAATGTTTTACAGATGGCACATGCCACCCGAAAAATTGGCAAAAATGTTTAAAGATAAATCAGCTAAATGTTGGAAATGCCATCAGACACCAGGATCGTATTACCATATGTGGTGGACTTGTCCAGAAGCTAGAAATTATTGGATTAAAATTAAAACATGGTTAGAAGAAATGATACAACAACATATAGATTTAAAACCTGTACTGTTCCTATTGTGTATCTTACCAGAGAAATTTAGTAAAGAAAATATATATTTGATTATACATGTTATAACTGCAGCGAGGATAGTATTTGCGCAAAGATGGAAAGCAGAGAAAATCCCTACAGAAGGAGAAGTAATTAAGAAAATATTGGATTGTGCAGAAATGAATAGATTGACTTTGACAATTAAAGAAAGAGAGGAATCAGAATACTTTACGATATGGGGGCAATTTTACCATTGATTAGAGAATATGTGTGTGTGTGTGTGTGTGTGTGTGTGTGTGTAGGTCTTGGGTTATTTGGGTTTTCTCCCGCATAAAATTAGAGGTGTCTTGGCAATGTTTCGATGAAGTCTCATTCGTCATCTTCAGGCTGGTGTTTTCAGCTTCGTGCTTCTAGGAGCAATGTGTGTGATCGCAGCTGTTTCTTCCTTTTAACTGCCAGTGGGGGTGTGAACTGATTGGGTGGCAGCTTGGCTGTGTTCTGATTGGGTGGAGGTGTGTTCTGATTGGTTGGGGGTTTGGCTGTGCTCTGATTGGATGGGGGGTTGGCTGTGCTCTGATTGGCTGGGTGTGTGTTCTGTTTAGGTGGGGGCTTGGTTGTGCTTGGGTTAGTCTGAGTAGCAGGGGGATTTGAGCTGATGAGCTGTGTTGCTGTTGTTTGGCTTCGTGTTCGTGGCCGTGCCACCTCTTCATGGTGGGTGTCAGTCTGCTTCGTGTATGGATTGGAGGGGTTTAAAGTGGCTAATGATGCAGCTGTGGTCTGGCTTCTGGTCCGTTGTCGTGCCTCATCGTTGTCGTGTGGGTTTGAGTCTGCTTTCTGTGTGGATGTGTGGTGGTTATATCCTGTGTGGCTGTCGTGAGTGTGGATCTGGTGTCATTCTTTGTGTTAGGGACTCGTTTGTCAATAAGGGCGGGTTTCCAAATGGCTGGTAGGCAGGAGGGTTAGGGTTAGGGTTAGGGTTAGGGTTGGCAGGGAGGATACATGAGATGTGGGTGTGGCTTACTGATGATGGCTAACGAGCCAGAAATAGATCTATATAAGTCTCTCACCTGGCACCAAAAAAGGCCCAGAAGCTTGTGAATGAGATTTCACAGAACCAGGGCTGCAGAACAACTTAGTTTACGTAGGTAAAACCTGGCTAGAAAGAATATGCACATAAAAGCCTACGAAAAAGAAAAAGACACATTGTACCTTTACAGGGAGGATATCTGAGAAGTGGGTGTGGCTCACTGACGACACCTTAAAAGGCAGAAATAGCTATCTGAGTCTCCCAGAGAGCAACACAGAGTTGCAGTTTGTCAACAGAAAAAAAAGCCCAGAAGCTTGTGAATGAGATTTCACAGAACCAGGGCTGCAGAACAACTTAGTTTACATAGGTAAAACCTGGCTAGAAAGAATATGCATATATATGCATAAATGTATTAAATGGGGGAGAAATGTTACAATAAATGAAATGATAATATCAAGATATGATAAGGATTGGAGGAGTAAAAAGAAGACACAAAAGATGTACTCAGATGATACACTGAATGATTATGTAATGTATGTTTGTTTGTCTATAAAATAAAAAAACTTTTTTTAAAAAAAAAGGAATTCTGGTCCCAATTTATTACAAGCCAATGCTGTAATCATATTAATTTAAGAAACCCTTCACATTCATTCATTCATTCATTCGTTCATTCATTCATTCATTCATTTTATGCCTCCTATAGAGACTCTAAAAAGATAAATGCAAAGGTAATTAAAATATTGAAACTATGCAGATTAACATTTTAAACTATACAAAAAAACCCTAAGAGACAGATAGCAGAGGGTCTCATTACCCCGTTAACCACCTCCAGCAATAAGAGTTCCCCTCATGCTATGCTCACTGCTATAGCTTCCAAATAGTCTTCAAGTATAGGCTCACACAGACTATGTTGCAGTAATCCAACCAAGAGATGATTTAGGGCTTCACAATCCAGGTATGGGCACAACACAAAGTTGCACCAAAGCCTTATATACATATTTGGCAACAAGCTAAATCTCTTAAATCCAATTATTGTGTTTGTCACAATTTATTATTAAGATGTACATTAACTCAGGGGTGAGATCCAGCAGGTTCTGACAGAACCGGAGCGGAAATTTTGAGCAGTTTGGAGAACCGGTAGCGGAAATTTTGAGTAGTTCAGAGAACCAGCAAATACTACCTATGGCTGGCCCCAGAGGTGAGTGGGAATGGAGATTTTGCAATATCCCTCCCCCAGGAGTGGAGAGGGAGTGGGGATTTTGCAGTATCCTTCCCCTGCCATGCCCCCAAGCCACGCCCCCAAGCCACACACGGCCCCCAAGCCATGCCCACAGAACCAGTAGTAAAAAAAAATGGATTTCACAAATGCATTAACCCTTCAATGCATGTTACTCTGTAGCCTATTACATTTGATAGACAGGACAGAAGCAAAATAATGATTTAGTCCTTATCTACAATTCTATTCAGGATGAAATTCCACTTTTCATTTCAGCACTCCATTCCTCGGCAGTAACTTCAGCAAGTTCAGTAACTGTGGCCTGGTTCATTCACAATTTTAGGCATCATGTAGTTTGCTTAGCATTGTGTGTGAACCAGGCAATAGTCTGGGTGGATCGTCAAACAAATCAACCCAGAATTCTCACTCAAGGCACAAATGACCAGGCTCAAATGATCCTACTCTGACACATTATGACACATTAGCTTTTTGGACAAGGCTCTAATGCCGGGAAAGATAGAATGAATGAGAAGATGATGATGACTAGCAGCTAAATGGATGGATTTAGTTATACTGGTGATAGTTGCACCATTAAAACACCTGAAAAGCCAGATTAGAATCAGGTCATCATGGAGAAATCTATATGGTCGCTAAGAGTTGGCACTAATTTTATGGCACATAATCAAAGTATATTTCAATATATAGTTGGACACCTAGTTCACACCTAGGTAGGGTAAAAACAGGGGTGAAATGCTCTCGGTTCGGACCAGCTCGGGCGAGTAGGTAGCGATGATGGCTGGTGGTTCGGAGAACCGGTAGCAATGGCAGCTGGATGCTCCGCCCACTCTCCCACCCGCCCCATTCCCCGGAGTCGGGGAATACACCATTCCCCAACTCTGGCCTTGCCGCGGAGCCGCTGCCTGCTTGCCCTTCGCCACACAGTGTATCCTACTGCTCACCTTTCTCCCGCTGCTGGCTATCAGGGAAGGCAAGCGCCCGAAAGTTACCGGAGTCGCTCACTCTCCTTCTTGAATGAGCTGCTCTGGTCCACACGCCGGCTGTGCAAGCGCACACCATTTATTTAATTCACTCATCAGCAACAGGTTGGGTGTGCGCTTGCGCAGCCGGTGCATGGACCAGAGCGGCTCATTCAAGAAGGAGAGTAAGCAACTCCGGTAACTTTTGGGCACTTGCCTTCCCTGACAGCCAGCCGCGGGAGAAAGGTGAGCAGTAGGAGTCAGGGAATGCACCATTCCCCGACTCCAGGGAATGGGGCGGGTGGGTGGAGCCGCGTGGCCAAGGGTGAGCAAGCAGTGGCTCCGCGGCAAGGCCAGAGTCGGGGAATGGTGCATTCCACGACTCCGGGGAATGGGGTGGGTGGGCGGAGCTGCGCGAGAAAGATAAGGACACGCCGGCAGAATAGAAATTTAAAAAGTTTTCCTACCGGGTTCTGTGGGCATGGCTTTGTGGGAGGGGGTCTTGTGACTGAGTGGGCATGGCTGTGAGTGATATCGAGTTGGCCACACCCACTCAGTCACAGGACACCCCCCCACCAAGCCACGCCCACAGAACCGGTAGGGAAAATTTTAGATTTCACCCCTGGGTAAAATATTTGTGATACCTGTCCATTCTCCCTAATCTCCGAGTATAGCTTCATATGAAATATTTTTTTTAAATGGTAAATAATGTATGTATGTATGGCAACAGAAGAATTACTCAGAAAAATATTTTAGAGTAGGCAGTTTATTGTTTCTCAGGAAAGTAGTTCTGAAGATATTAAAAATGTTGACATGAAAGACAAAAAATTAATTTAACTGCGACATTCCTCAGTGATCACGTCATTTTATTTTTTTACACTGCAAATTATAGCAGGTTAACACTTGTTGTTGTCCTTTTATTTTCCTAATAAGGACATAAAGGTATATAAAATCTGCTTCCAGATACTTTTTGAAGACATCAGCTTGTTATTCAATAATCTTAAACTCTATAAAGATAAAAACAATAATCAGCAAAAAGTTACTTTATAGAGTTGCTTGACTAAAATGCAGAGTTGAATTTTACTTGCTTAATGAAATAAGGAAAATGTGACTTCATTACATGTCATATATGTATATAAAGAGCAATCAAAGTTTTAATTTTAATATGGATATGGTAGTTGTAAACCTTTCAATAAATTAGCTTGCATCCAAGATAAAAATAATTGCTTCCAAAGGTGTTTTTCTGGACTCTATTGTTACAGAAAAGAGACCACACCAGCTCTTTATCGAAAGGAAAAGTTTATTGCGAAAGGTTCAGCAGCGATAGCTCAGCAAAGTCTGAACCCCAAAGGGTTGTTACATACTGTCACTGCGTTTTTGTATTTACCAGATGAGCTCTTATTTTTGAACTTTCAGACTTACCATAGCTTGCCAAGTTCTTATCAGTAAGCTAACTGTGCATGTCTACATTCTTTCACTTTCTTCTAATCTTTCTTTGTTCTCCGGCCAGGAGAAGTGGCAGGGAAAGCTTTGCCAAGATGTAATTAGCTAGTAAGATGTTTTATTTTCTTTATAACAAATAAATGAGTTTTTCTTAGAAAACATATCTTCGAGTTTATTTTCTCAAGTATACTCCAAGGGAAAAGCCTCGATCCATTCTCTAATCAAGGTGCAATTACCCAAAAGCAGAATGGGATTAATTGCCACCCTGACACATACAAGTTTATATATTCTTTTCAGTCAGTATATTCATTTCCAGATGTACACATGATTACCATATATGGTATGACATGCCCACTTCCTTGGTCCTGCTGGAGTAGCTCAGCACAGGTGAGATGTCACATATACCATGAGTGGAAGATTAATCCCATCAATCCTCTTATTCCACAATGTCACATAGACACATAGGCATTGCGAGCAAGGACTTAATCCCATCAGTCTATTTTATTTCCCCCTCTGGAACTCTTCTGACTTCTTAAGAGACGTTTCATAATTGTCAGAGTCAATGATTCTCTGATATTCCCACATAGCCATGACCTGGGTGACTGCTTCCCTTTTTGCCAATAAAGACAAACTATCTGACATATTTTTAACAAAAACAGGCATAACACATGGTAAGATGATACATCCAGCTGCAATTAAACCTGTTAATGCCACAATCGCTTGTAATCCTGGAAGTTTAGGGAACCAGCCACTAAAGATGTCTTTGAAATTGAATCTATTCCATTCCTGGTCAGCTTTGTGGGTGAGCTATCATCATTTCAGTGGTTAATTGCTTAATAACTTTCCCTGTTTCATCAATTTGTAAGCAACAATTAGAGAGGTTAAATTTTCCACACACTCCTCCTTCCTTAGCCAAGATGTAATCCAGAGCCAACCTATTTTGATATACAGCTGTCCTTAGTTTATCTGTGGTTTCAGACAATATGTTCAAGGCCTTGTCTATCCTTTGACCGGCCAGGTCTAGAACTGCCTGTAACCTGATAATCCTGCTCAGCATATAAATAGGGGTTCTGTATCCATATGAGCCATCCTCCGCCCAAGTGGCCTGTCCATATGTGCATACTATTCGCTCAGAGTTCCAAGTGATGGTTTTTTCATATTCTGCCAACTCTTTACATGGAAAATTAGAGAAGGCTGTATTCACATCCCTTCTGTGTCTCTGTAGGCCCACTATGTCATACACAGAAACACCCAACACTTGTCTCGATTGAATAGGCAAAAGGAAGAAGGATGGCTTAATCCATCCTAATACACAAGACCCTGACCAGTTCCAAGGTAGTTTTTCATATGCCAAGTTGCTACATATCGAGTACATGTTGTCTGGGGCAACCCATTCCTCCAAGGTACTATTAAGACAGTAAAGTAAGGTAATATTAAATTTACTGGGCTCTGCCTTATTATAGGAGAGATCCAGCTTTTATAGTCCTGATCCCAGTATCCTAGACAGATGAGGTCTCCCACGGGCTCAGCTTGATTCCTCACAAAACAATTTCGGCCCACCAGGTTAGTTGATAATGTCCATACAATACCAGAAAGGCGAGTTTTGGCTGAAATATTCCCTGCCTGAGACATATTATTGAAAACTTCAGGTCTTGCTTCCAAGGCTTCCCATGACCATTGTACGTCCATATTCGTACCACCGCACACAAAACAGTTCCTTACTGTCAGTGTTTTAGCCATTTCTTCCACCATTTCTACAAACATATTGTTAACCTTTGTACTTATAGAGAGTGGATCATTATCCAATTTCCTTAGATTATCATATACAGACCAGCCCAAAGTTCTAGTTTGCCCTTGATGAATCTTCTCCATTATTATGGTTAGGTAAGTCAAAGGGTCCTGACCTGTTCCATCAATTCCAAACCCATAGGCTTTTAAAAGTGAATGGGTTCTGAGTACCTCTAACCTAACCCGGTTACTGTTTTTGACTCTTGTGAATTTGCCCAGTCCCGCATACCCCTGGTATCCACCTCCTGTATAGTCACACACACATTCCCATCCTGCACATTTCACTGAACCTGCGCAGGGTAGCCACTCATGTCCTGCTGTAATCCAGGAGGTATTGGTGCTACAGAGATATTTATGGTCGTGTTTGTATGCATCTTTCCAAGAGTCAGATCCACAACCCACTTTACCTGGTCGGCCTGGTTTATCTATAGCCATACACGCATCAAATTCCAATATTATTTTCTCACTTCCCTGTCTAAGGACAGTGGTATGATTCACATATGCATACCAGCCTTCTATTTTCTCACCATAAAGTTGTCCAAACCCTGCATACAAGGTGACATTCAACTTTTCTGGAGTTTCAGGTTTGTAACAGATCTCCTTACTTCCTAAAATACACAACGTATACATACGTATACATTCCTACAAACTTCTGAATTTCCTGGCTCTTTCTCTAGGCACATTATTGAGACATGTATATCAAAAGTTGTCAGATCATCACATGGTTGGGGCCACTTATCCTCCCAGTATGCTAGGTCTAGCTGAATTATGTTGGTCTCACACTCTGTACTTCCTATCGGCTCGCTAAAAATAATGCTTCGCCTAGGGCTCCCCTCACCTAAATTTTCAATACACACTACAGTACTTTCCCCTAGTGAAACCCTAACCCTAACCCTAACCCTAATGCTATGATTAGGAGTACTAGTCCCAGTTCCATTCTTCTGCTGTGCGTAGAGGGTCAGCTTCCAGTGTGACCCAGCAAAGCTCTTCAACACTCTGTGCAGGGAACCTATTGCCAGTAAGCTTCAACAGAGTGTCCTTTTCAGGATGCAGACAAATAAAACCACTACCAATGTCACTACTGCAATTAAAAGTTTATATAGTTCCAATTCATTTACGTTTAAGCTTTAGGACCAATGGTTTCTCGGTGGGTTGTGCCTCCCACTGGACCAAGTCGCTATTAGCAGTGCCTTTCAGTCTGGTCCAATGGATCCACGATTTGGATTCCACGGTTTTTACTGCAAGGGGAGAACACATCACTACAGTATATGACCCTTTCCATTGTGGTTTAAGAGGTTCATTTTTCCAGTGCTTTACCCACACTCTATCCCCTGATTTAAAGGGATGGCATTTTGTACTTAATAAAGGTTGTGTTTATTCTTCTACATATGTCCTTATAGCCTCTATGCATATTTTCAATCCTTGCAATTGCTCAATTAATTAATTTCTGATTCCCTATTCCCCCCTTATGGGACAAGTCTGGCCAGCCCATCACATCTCTTCGTAGAATCGTGGGGGGTCTTCCATGACGACTGTATGGGGCATAGTCTTTAAATACTTATGATAAGTTTCTGAATGGTTTCAGTGGCTTCTGGGGTATAGTATCTCTGTTTAACTCGTACAGGGCAGACGCCTGGCTTTACGTCTACCACCACAAGAGGCTGGAATCTTACATATCCCGGAGGACTGTCTTCCGCCTATACCCCAGGGACATCAAATTCTTGCCATTTCCCAGATTTTGGAGTCTCTCTAATAACCATTAGGTGCCAGGTGTGATCTGGGTGATGGTTCAAGGTTAATTCACTACCTTTGGGTGTAAATGTGACTGTCGCCCTTAATTTAGTAAGTAAGTCTCTCCCTAAAAGCGGAATTGGACATTCTGGCATATATAAAATTGATGGCTGAGAGTCGTATTACCTCATTGACATAAAATAGGTTGTAGTATAGGCCTTCCAAGCACTTTTCCTGACACTCCCTGAATTTTTTACTTGAGACCCCGAAGGGTTTATTAATTACTGACCAACTTGCCCCAGTATCCAACAAGAAATTCGTATCCTTCATTATTTATTTATTTATTTATTACATGTATTTATATGCCGCCATTCTCCCGAAGGACCCAGGGCAGAGAACACAAGTTAAGAAACAAGTACAATAAAATCATAACTTAATCCAAATAATTAATTAGTAGTAAATAATAAAGCCCGGAATCAGTCTCAGCCTATTGTTTGAAAAGCCAAGTCTTCAAGTCCCGACGGAAGGAGCGGAGATCAGGAGCCGTCCAGAGCTCAGTAGGTAATTCATTCATTCCCACCTTTACTGAAACCAGGGGCTCTGGGGGTGGGTCCTCTAAACCTGGTCCCTGTCATTCAGTCCAGTTCATCTCCGCTAATCCAATCAACTCCCCCCTCTCGGGGGGGGCGCCTCCCTTGTCCTCTTATCCCATAACCTCCTCTTCCTCTCATTTCATTTCCTCTCATGGCGGGAGGAGGCAACGCCCTGCCTCCTCCTTTACCCTGGGATCCCAATCGCCGTGGGCATTCCCACTGCCAGTGTCCCTCTTCTTTACACATGGCACACTGGTTGGGTCCAAGAGGCACTTCTCCTAATGCGGCAGCAAGTAATTCGGCCTTCCTTTGCATTCGTCCCTCTCTCTCCTTCTTCTCTACCTTGTCTCTATTTAGAGACACTTTCCTTGCTATTTCCACTAACTGACTGGTATTCATTCCCAATGCTCCTTCCTGTTTTTGTAGTTTCCTCCTAATATCCTCAGCACTTTGGGCAATGAAATTTTCATTCAACATAACCAAATTTTGTGGTTGTCTTATGTCAATTTAGGCATACTGCTCGTATGCCTCAATTAGCTGCTCTAAGAAACTTTCCGGGCTTTCATCAGGCTTTTGCAACACTGTGGCAGGTTTTGAAAAATTGACAGGTGGTTTTCCTGCCCTGATCAGCGCTTTTATGGTGAGGGCACGGAAGTCCATCAGGCGAGTCCTATGAGTTGCATCATTAGGATCCCAATGTGGATTGACTTCAGTAGCCCTATGTCTTCTTTCGGCTTGATGGGCTTGATTATTCTCATTAGGGAATCTTTCCTTCAGGATTTTATCCCTGACCGCCTTCCATTTTTCTCGGTCCTCAGATATGAGAAGGGTTCCCAGGTGGGAGGGAAATTTGTCCAGTATTTTTTTTTTATTGAAAAAGTTTTCAAATACAAGTTTTTCCCCCTTTCCCACCCCCTCTTCCCTAACCCCCCCTCACCACCCATCCCCCCCCTGTGACTTCTTCACAACAATAGGCTATTTCATAACTAATTACATACATAATATCTTTCCTTTCCCTTACTCCCTCCTCAGAATACTGACCCTTAGCATATTATTCTTATAACTCCCACTTTTACGATAATCTGCCCTTTTTCTCCTCCCCTAAACTTATAGTGTATTATTACAATTTAACATTTAATCTTTTATATATATTAATATAACATTTTAAAGCGGCCTTCTCCCTACATCCAAATTTAACATTTATTCAGTTCTATCCAATTCCTCCACTCCCCTAAATATATGACTTAAAGATCCTTTTTCTTAGACTAATCAATCAGTAAACTAACCTATTTCAACCCTTCAATTCCTACAAAATCATGCAATACAATTCTAAATATAATCCACTGCCCACTTTACTAAGATATACACATATCTATATATGCATTCCATTTTGTAAAAAGAAAAAAGACAATAACTTTAAATTTATAATCCATATAATATCTTCTTTGGTGTCTTTCCACTGGATTGTTAAATCCATCACCCATAATAGGGTAAAATAACATGCTGGTGCAACAGTTTGTTCAAAATCTTCAATCATCTTCTGCCCCCATCAGTAGTAGATATCCTCGTATATATATAAAAGTAAAAACAACCACCCGAGTGACATTATAATTATATCCATATAGTTATAGTTGTGGTGTTCATCAGGATTGTTGATTCCCATCCTCCTAATGGGTAACATCCAGATCTTCTGCATGCCCCAGCGTAACTCTCTTGCCTTGTAACTCAAAATAATTATAATATATTTACCAGTAAAAGAAATCCAGAGTAGATAATTCAAATCCAACAAGGTAAGGCTCTTTTCACATCCCAAAATCACGGCATTACAGAGATCTGCCACAATCCTCAGGATAGTATTAAACAATTGTTCGCCTCCACTATCTTTTCAGATATTCATTCATTTTTTAAAGTCCCTGGCTTCACTGTTGCTTGGTTTAGAAACTGCTGTTTCTATGAGATCTATTTCTTTTCTTTTTCTTTTGCGGGTTGAATTTCCATCCTCGTTTCGTGCCTACCAATTGTGTGTCGGCTGATCGATTTTCATTCTGCTTTATGAGTTGATCTTGTTGGGTTAGTTTTGTCATCTCATCTTTCTTCTCCATCATTTGTATATCAACTGGTTGATTTGCGCACTTGTCTGTGACTTGGTGGTTCATCACATTGGAGTCGGATGACACTGCTCTCTTATTTATAGACAGTCCAGCTGGGGTATCCAGGGAGTCCAAAGACAATTTATCCACCACAGCCTCTGTAATTTGATATTTTCCTTTTGTTTCCAACTCCTTTTGCTTATCCTGTATTGTGCCTAAAGATGTTAAGTTCATTTTTAAAAAAATTTGATAAAATTCTTCCGCTTTTTCAACAGTGTTCAGTTGATATCTTACTCCTTGGTGTCTCAATATTAAACCAACTGGGGCATCCCACCTAAATAGGATATTTCTTTTTTTTAACTCAGTCACTAGAAAGCCAAATTTCTTCCTCTCCATTAGCATCTTAGTCGGGAGCTCCTTAAAAATCCAAATCTTTCTTCCATAAAATTGCAAAGTAGAATTAAAAGAGTTCTGCACAATATTATTCCTAATTTCTTTATCTGTAAAATAGATCACCACATCTCTAGGCAATTGCCTTTGCTTTGCCAACCAGGAGTTTATTCTATAAATTCTATCAATCCTGCAAAACACTTCATCAGGTTGAACCTTTAAAATCCCAGCCAGAATTTCAGAAGATATTTTCCTTAAGTCATCTCTATTATTTTCCTGCAGACCTCTCAGTCTAATTGCATATTCTGTAAAATTATATTGAATCATTAAAACTTCTCTTTCAATCCTCTGTTGCACATTTTCTTCATTACCAGTCTTTTGGTCAACCTCCATTTTAGGTTTGTCTTCTGAGCTATTATCCTGAATGTTTACCAAATCCTTTTTAATTTTTTGAATCTTGTCATTCAAATTCTCCTCAATTTCCTTCATTTTAGACTCTAATAATTTAGTCTTTGCATCCAACCGAATCAGAAAGTCTGATAAACCATTAGCTGTATTTAAAATCTTTCGATTCAAAAAGTCAAACTTTGATTTCACCAATTCACCAATTTCTTTAATTTCCTGCTTAAATTTTTCGAGTTGCTGGTTCACAATCTCATCCCTTCTTACAATCTCTTCAAGAAGAAATTCTATTATATTAAAATCAGGTTTCTGACACTGGAGAGTTACAACTTGTTGATGTAATTTATTAATGGGGGAAATCCCCCCCCCCCCGTTTGTCTAGCTGTGTAAGTCCCGATGCCATTTCCCACACAGACAAGATTTAGTGGAAAAGAGAGAAAAAAAAGAGGCTTATTTCCAACCAAGATCCTCAAGAAGCCTTCCCTGGACCCGGCTGAATTAGCCAACTATCGTCCAGTCTCCAACCTTCATTTTGTGGCGAAGGTTGTTGAGAGCGTGGTGGCACGACAACTTCCCCGGCACCTGGATGAAGCTATCTATCTAGACCCGTACCAGTCGGGCTTCAGGCAGGGGTACAGCACAGAAACGGCATTGGTCGCGTTGGTGGATGATCTCTGGAGGGCTCGGGACAGGGGTTGTTCCTCTGTCCTAGTCCTATTAGACCTCTCAGCGGCTTTTGATACCATCGACCATGGTATCATGCTGCAGCGGTTGAGGGGGTTAGGAATAGGGGGCACCGTTCTGCGGTGGTTCTCTTCCTTCCTCTCCGACCGCTCGCAGTTTGTGTTGGCAGGGGGGCAGAGGTCGACCTCGAGGCATCTCGCATGGGGAGTGCCGCAAGGGTCGGTCCTCTCGCCTCTCCTGTTCAACATTTATGTGAAGCCGCTGGGTGAGATCATCCGTGGTTTTGGGGTGAAGTGCCATCTGTACGCTGATGATACTCAGCTGTACATCTCCACCCCAGACCACCCCAACGATGCCCTTGATGTGATGTCCCGCTGCCTGGAGGCCGTGCGGGCCTGGATGGGGAGGAACAGGCTCAGACTCAACCCCTCCAAGACCGAGTGGCTGTGGCTTCCGGCGCCCCGATATAGTCAGCAGGTGCCATCGCTGACTATTGGGGGTGAATCCTTGCCCCCCACAGAGAGGGCTCGCAATCTGGGTGTCCTCCTGGACACACGGCTGTCTTTAGAAGAGCACATGACGGCCGTGGCCAGGGGGGCCTTTTATCAGGTCCGCCTGATTCGCCAGTTGCAGCCCTTTCTGGATCGGGACGCCTTGCGCACGGTCACTCACGCCCTTGTCACCTCCCGGTTGGACTATTGCAATGCTCTCTACATGGGGCTCCCCTTGAAGAGCACTCGGAGGCTCCAACTGGTCCAGAATGCGGCCGCGCGGGTGGTTATGGGCGCGTCCCGCTGTGCCCATGTGACACCCCTCCTGCGCGAGCTGCACTGGCTCCCAGTGGTCTTCCGGGTGCGATTCAAGGTGTTGGTTACCACCTTTAAAGCGCTCCATGGCATAGGACCCGGGTACCTCCGAGACCATCTTCTGCCACCAATAGCCTCCCACCGACCAGTCCGTTCCCACAGAGAGGGTCTCCTCAGGGTGCCATCAGCCAAGTTATGTCGGCTGGCGACACCCAGGGGGAGGGCCTTCTCTGTGGGAGCCCCAGCCCTATGGAATGAACTGCCCCCGGAAATTCGTAAGATCTCCGACCTCCGGGCGTTTCGCTGCGCATTGAAGACCCTGTTGTTCTGCCAAGCCGGACTATCAACACAATAGTTTTAAATTGGGTATTTAAATTTATTGGGGTTTTAAATTTGAGCCACCTATTTAATTATTTTAAATTTTATACTGTTGTTTTGTCTGTGTTTTTAAATAGGCTGTACACCGCCCTGAGTCCTTCGGGAGAAGGGCGGTATAGAAATAAAATTATTATTATTATTATTATTATTATTAAGATCAATATCAGATCCCCAGGAAAAAGAAAAAAAAAAAAAAAAAGCAAGAGTGAGAGTGAGGTTTTGCCTCAATTACGGCCAGAAGTATTCATTCCGCTACTTTGTAATAGAAAGCGGAAGGACTTTCCCTTTTCAGCCTCTCTTCAAGCCTCAGCAATCGCCATTTTAAAAAATCTTTTTTCCTTTCACTTCTTAAACAACTTCAGTAACTTTTCTAAAATAAGAAAAAAAAAATACTTGCGCCTCAGGGTCAGCGGTCCAGCTCACGTCTTCTTTAATTAGTTTAACAAGTTTACAGGCTTGCTTTTGCCACCTAGCTCTGCATGTAGCAGAGATCTCCCAGAGCCCGGAGCATCGGCTGGGGATACGGGGAGTCTCTTCCGCTCCGTCCCAAAAGTAAAAAAAAAACTTTTGGGATTAGGCAGAGGACTCAACCCACCCCAGCCTGCTCTATCTCCGTTTCCTCATGGAAACGGAGTTTTTTCGAGCCGCCATTCCGCTATAAAGGCGGCTCTTTACAGGCAGTGGGTGCGACGATCCCAAAGGAGCGTCCAGCGGGGACAAACAGCAAACCGGAAGTCCAGAAATTTGTCCAGTATTTTTGTATTGTCTGTCTTGTAGAGGTAGCTGCATACACACACACACACACACACACACACACACTTCAGAATTAGACTGAGGCTAACCCCTTCACCCACCTCCACACAAAGCTTCTCCTAGGCTGGTTTTTGCTCTACGGCACTAAGGCCCAAGCAATCATATCTCCCTGCCAATTCTATGGGGGAGGGGGCACGCCTCTCAGGCAATTCCCTCACTGAAGAGATAGTAGAATAGAGATCTCCAAACCCTAAGCCATTTGTGACTCACAAATGCTGTCCAGTTGTCCAGTTGCCCAATAAAGCAGGATATGTTGCACTGGTGCTCTCATTAGTAGGAGTCTCAGAGCTCATTGTGCATAATTTCACAATATTAATAGCCTGGATTAACTGGCTAACCTCAATTAGGCCTCACAAACCCTGGATGCACTAAACTAAGAACGAAGGCAGGTTCAGGAATCAACCTTTGGAATGGACAGTCTGTAGGTATTTAAAGGAAAACCATGACTGTGAAGAATTTTGGGGATTCTGCTTGCTTCAAATCTGACTGGAAGCTCACGGAAAGTGACATCAAACATCTGAAAATAATTGGCATAGAAAATTGGATACTGTAAATTTCTTTCCAGAACTTTTGTCCTGGCTGCTAGACCTTCATAGTTTGAAAGCTCTCCTTTTGGGAGCCACTGAAGGGATACGTTTCTGCTGCCTCTATCAATGCCTTCCCCTTTGCATCATAAAAAATTAAAAGCACCCATCAAGTCTCCCTGATCTGATCAATTTTAATCTTTTGCCAGAAAAATGTGTGTGTCACCCACAAAAAGGGGAGATTGTAGGAAGTTAGCACCCACCGCTCTCCTAGAAGAATGAAGTATTTTGAGAAATATTTTAAAAGGCAGGATAAAATATTTCCCCTAAAAGAGGAATAAAAATCTTAAGGGAGATAGAAACTCAGAGCCCCAGCTCACTGTCCCCAGCAGATATTCTGTGCCCATTGAGAAAAATTGGGACAGCCTATCTACAAAACAAAAGATCTTCAGCTCCAGGATGATGGGATTAAGACATGACCCTTCAGGCATAATTGGATTAACCCACTACAATCTAGCAGCAGAGCTCACTACATTGCACAATCTCCTAGGACATTTTATCTTCCTCCAAACCTCAACCAAACTTAGCTCAGACAACCTATAGAGCCAATATGACCCCTACAATAGCCAATAGAATACATGCTCTTGCGCAGGAACAGGAAGCTGGAATGCAAGGCCCAAGAGAAGATATAAAAACCACCCACTCTCAGACTTCCGGGACAGTCAGGGAATTAGCGGGCTCTGATGAGCTCTGTGAAAACCCCGGCTGCCGAACCACTGCCGAAGGGTCTTCGGACCACAATCGTCCTGTAGGGACAGGGAAGAAAGAGAGGCACCTCGGACGACCAAGAGGAACAGGCAAGTTCCTCGGAGGTCAGAGGACGGCAGCCATGGCAGCTGTCACGAACTTGGGCAACCGGACTAAGTATAGAGCTGGAGAGAGGAGAGGAATGGAACAGAGTCTTTTTGAAGCTGGGTGAATGACAGCCAATCCAGGCTTGAAATAACAACAAGAGAAACATCTTACAATTATAAGACCCCTAATGAGGCAATAGCGGCTAAGGAGCATGGGGGCAAAGAAGATTTTGAAATGCAACTTTAAAGAGATAAAAACCCAATAGAAAATTCATTTCTGAATAAGCTACTTGGGAATTTTAAACAATTAGATATGGTCAAAGGATTGGAAATAAATAAAGAGTCCCCTTTTTTCTCTTTCTTTTTTAAATTGCAAGGAAAACAAAAAGAATGGATAACAAGCTTTAAAAAGAAAAGTGACGTATAAGTAAAAGGTGGGAAAAGGGAAAAAGAAGTAAGAAGAGCTACTTAAATTTGAACTGGACTTTAAATATGACTTGATATTTTTAAACTGAAAAAGGAAAAAAGAAACTAAGTAAGATCGTGATGTGATTGAAACCAAATGGATACTTGTTAAGCAACTGGAACTGTGGATTGCAGAGAGACACCATCTGGAATAAAAAGGAACATTGTAACTTGGCTTTTTGTTTTGGAAAATTGTGAACTTCACAGATAACAACTGTGAGAATTTGTGGAGTTTTTTCTTGTCTACAAGCGGTTTGACTTTTGGAGGAATTAAAAAAATAAAAAGAAGGGAACACAACGGAACTCTTATAATTGGAATAATATCAATCTTAAAAAAAGGGCGTAGGAATCAGAGAAGGAACAAATTGATTTATTTGACTTGGAGAATGGAAATAAGAGGAATAACTATAAGGTTGCATAGAGGACAAAAATTTGAGGACATAAAAGTTGAAATGGAGTATACACGAGTGAACAAGAAAATGGAGATGGAGAAATAAGACACAGAAGTGGAAAATAAAGAAGATAAAGATATTATGATTAAACATGAATAAATAACTGAATATGTGAATAGTAATAAAAAGATCTCTAGAGATTATATTGAAATTAACAATAACATAATGATGATTATATTGAAATTAACAATAATATAATGATGATTATATTGGGATTAACAGTGAATGATAAAAGAATAAAAGGTTGGAAAATATTAAGGGAAATTAAAAAAAGTCCAGGATTTGGATTTATAAAATGACTATATTGAGATCAACAAATGTGAGAAGAAATATGTTACAGATATTTAGAAATGAAATATGGAATGAAGCTAAAATATATGGAAAATAGACTACGTTAAAAAAAAAAGAAAATATAGCAATAGATATAATGAATTATTTTTTTTATTAAGATGTTAGAAGGTATCATTTGAGAAAATTGAAGGCTATAATAATTGGGATATTATTTAAATACCTATAACAATTGTAATAATTTAAATATGTTTGAATAATATATTTACAAAAGTAAAAGATGATTATGCTGGGATTAACAATAGAATGATAAAAGAAGGTTCCTAGAGATTACACTGGGATTATCGGTGAAAAAAATGAAGATGATTACACTGGGATTAACAGTGGAACAAAGATGATTACACTGGGATTAACAGTGGAAGGATAAAAGAAAAGGTAAAATTAGATTATGTAAAAAGAAAATATATAAATGGAAATAATGAATCAATTTTTATTAAGATATTGGAAGGTATTGTTTGAGAAAATTGATAGCTATAATTGGGATATTGTTTAAATATGTCTAACAATTGTAATAATTTGAACATTTTTTACTTAAAGAAAAAAGAAAAGAAAATTGAAATAGCATTATTTGAATTAAGAACTATGTCTAAATGTCAAATGTTAAATTGCTATATTTTTAAGATTAGAGATAAGATTTAAATTTGATAAATGTACTATGAGTTATTAACTGATGTAAGATTTTAGGTGGGTTAATAGAAGGGTAATTCTTTTGATTAAGTAAATAAGAGTAAACTCTTTTTAAGATGGTATTAGTTGAATAAGTGATTTAAGATTGAGAAATAAGTGTTATGGCAAAATAGAATATACAAAATTTTGTTAAAGATGACAAAAAAATTGATGACCGCATCAAAGCTCTGTTCCAAAAAGATGTAATTGGTATGTTTGGTTAAAAAAAAAAAAACTTTTTTGCAAAAAACAAAAACAAAAACCACCCACTCTCAACTCTATGTAGTCAGGTGCCCAGGACCATCCATGTGGTTCTGCTTCATCATTAAATCATTTTTCCAATCAGCCTCCAGCCTCCATTGAAACTGTCTTGGAACTGGAACTGGATATTTCTTCCAACATGAGATAACGAAGCTTGCAATGTGTTCTAATCAGATCTCTCTGAATTACTGAAAGATGAATATGTATCTTTTGAAACTTCATATTTTGGTGATACAAACGCAGACCTATTGTGATATAAATGTAGAGTATTTAGAACAAATACTTTTGATTTTGTTTTGCCAAGTGATGGAAATTAATTACCATGAGCAAGTGTTGCACAAAATGGCAACTGGAAGGACTGCTCATCTATACCTTCCTTAAACATGTGCACACACACACACAAATACATGCCATATGAAAGAAAATTTATTCTCAAGAAGCAAATTTTAGAAATATGCTTTCATTGTACCAGCTTTAAATTTGTCCAGGAAAAATATTTTCTTAATCAAATGCTTGAATCATTTTCTAAAATGCAATTCTCCAACCTTGAATTGAAAAAATAGAACCGCTTCAGTGAGGAATAAAATCTCCTGGTATATTAATAATAGATACTGAGTACAATATACTGTAAATATTATACATTGTAGTTGAATGACAATGAAGGGGCATACCTACCATGTTATTCCATTCTGGGGTAAGTAGCTTCATTCTGGGCTTTGATGTTTAGCGATTGTGGTCTCTAGACAACAGGTTTTCTGATGTTTTGCCAGCAACTATCATTGGCATCTTCTAAGGCAAGGTGATCTGCATAGCCAGCCATTTAATTAGGATATCACTAATTCAGTTACAGGACTGAATACTGCTACAAGTTTATTTGCTTGTCAATACCTTTCACCATTGTTGTTCCATGCCTATCATTTAGAATAAAGAAACCATGCTGGAAGCCACTTAAAATGGAGAAATGATTATAGGTGGTACAATCATTATCTTCTAAAAGAATTAAAATAATCAATGACACTCCCTTTAAACTGGATCATCCTATTATACACTAATTACAAGTTAGTCTTTATTACTCTCCAAGTAGAGAGAATACTTGTCAGTATTTGGTAAGGAGATCAGAAAGACAACAGATTGGTTTTAAGCCCATTCAGAGGAGTTGACACCAGCCATTGATGCAAGCTCTAATTGCATATAAAGCCTGTTCCAGCCTGTTCCAGTGAGCGCAACCTACAGGTTCTGCGAGCTGCTCATAGCAAAGTCCAACAGACCACCAGGAGATGTGTTAATGATTGTTGGCTGCAGCTTTGCTCTCAGATCCAGATAGCAGCTGACACAGGCAACATCAAGGGGAAGTATGATGGCATCAAACAGGCCTTAGGTCCAACACAGAAGAAATCTGCCCCTCTGAAGTCTGCTACAGGTGAGGTTATCCAGGACCGAGCACAGCAGATGGCACGCTGGGTGCAGCACTACTCTGAGTTATATTCCAGAGAAAATGTGGTAACTGAAGAAGCATTAAATAACATTAAGTGCCTGCCTGTCTTGGAGGAGCTTGACAGTGAACCAACTTTAGAAGAACTAAATGCGGCCCTGGACTCCCTTGCCTCTGGCAAGACACCCGGGAAAGATAACATTCCTGCTGAAATTCTGAAGTGCTATAAAGAGAACATCTCCACTGAACTGCATGAAATCTTCTGTCCTTGTTGGAGGGAAGGTGGAGTACCATAGGACATGAAGGACGCAAATACTGTCACACTGTATAAGAACAAAGGTGACAGGGGTGACTGTAACAACTACCGTGGCATCTCTCTTCTTAGTGTTGTAGGGAAGCTGCTTGCCCGTGTCGTACTGAAGAGGCTCCAGGTGCTTGTAGAGAGAGTCCCTTAGACAGTTGCAGGAGAAATGCAGGAAACAAAGACAGCCACTTTTTGTAGCCTTCATAGATCTTACGAAGGCTTTTGACTTGGTTATCATGGACGGCTTTTATAAAATTCTCCCCAAGATTGGATGTCCACCTCAGCTCCTCAACATCATCAGGTCCTTTCATGAGGAAATGAAGGGCACTGTAGGTTTTGATGGCTTAACTTCAGATTCCTTTGATATTCGAAGTGGAGTGAAGCAGGGCTGTGTCCTCGCACCAACTTTATTCAGGATCTTTTTTGCTGTCATGCTGAAACATGCTTTTGGAACTGCAACAGAGGGTATTTACCTCCGGACCAGATCCGACGGGAAACTCTTTAATCTCTCTAGATTGAGAACAAAGTCTAAAGTCCAGCTGAAATGCTTATGGGATTTCCTCTTCGCTGATGATGCTGCCATCACTGCTCACTCTGCTGAAGATCTTCAACAACTTATGGACAGTTTTAGCAAGGCCTGGCAAGACTTTGGACTGAGAATCAGCCTGAAAAAAACACAAGTCATGGATCAGGACGTGGATTCACCTCCCTGTATTACAATCTCTGCACAAGAACTGGAGGTCGTCCATGACTTTGTGTACCTCGGCTCAACTATCTCTAACACTCTCTCTTTAGATACTGAGCTGAATAAATGTATTGGTAAAGCGGCCACATTTTCCAGACTTACAAAGAGAGTATGGCTTAATAAGAAGCTGAAGGAACATACGAAGATCCAGGTCTATAGAGCCTGCGTCCTGAGCACACTCTTGTACTGCAGTGAGTCTTGGACTCTTTACGTACAGCAGGAGAGAAAGTTGAACACCTTTCATATGCACTGTCTCCGACGAATTCTTGGCATCACCTGCCAGGACAAAGTTCCAAATAGCGCAGTCTTGGAACATGCTGGAATTTCTAGCATGTATACACTATTGAAACAATGACATTTATGCTGGCTGCGATATGTTGTGAGAATGGCTGATGGTCAGATTCTGAAAGATCTCTGTATGGAGAATTAGTGCAGGGAAAGCGCCTCAGAGGGAGACCACAGCTGCGATATAAGGATATCTGCAAGAGGGACCTAAAGGAATGGGAATGGACATTAACAACTGGAAAACCTTGACTTCTGATTATTCAGCTTGGAGGCTAAAGACGCAGCATGGCCTTCTCCAATCCGAAGAGACACTTGTTCAGCAGGCTGAAGCAAAGAGGCAGTCCCAGAACCAGTGAAATCTGGGGGCTGGGCAGGGGACAGAATGTATCTGCCCTCAGTGTGGAAGGAATTGCCACTCTCGAATTGGCCTTTTTAGTCACACTAGATGCTGTTTTAGGACTCTTTCCATAGCACGATACCATAGTCTCTTGAGTCTGAAGTATGCCAATGAACAATTTAGTCTTTGTTATTCTCCAAGTAGAGAGAACACTTCTCCTTCAGGAGAAAATGGGTAACATGAACATGGATAGGTACCTCCCATTCCTAATTCAGCAACTTTATAACATCTCCTTTAAAATTAGATGCTGCTGCAAAAATGTTATATTCCTCTTTCCCTCCCATTTTTCCAAGACAGTTTGCTTTAACAATTGGTAAATAGCAATCTGTATAGTGTCACATTTTTATTCTGTAAACAGTATTCAGCCATTGCTATAAACCTTTCCCTGCTAGTGAATTATGCTACCTCCTATCCTTTAGCTGGAAACTACTGACAATTCCTAACCTGTCTCAAATTCCTTTGTTTCCAGTCACTGAAATCCCGAAAGCCTGCCGTAACAGTGTTGCTTAACCTTGGCAACTTTCAACTGTATGGACTTCAATTGTCAGAATTCCCCAGCCAGTATGAGAATATAAAGGAAATTACTATGTAACTTCTTAACAGATTTCAGTCCTGGCAATAGCAATAAGACTTATATACCACTTCATAGTGCTTTACAGGCCTCTCTAAGTGGTTTACAGTCAGCATATTGTCCCCAATAATCTGAGTCCTCATTTTAGTGACTTTGGAAGGATGGAATGCTGGTCAGGATTGAACTGCAGAGTTTGCCTTCAATACTGCTGTCAACTTCAAAATGGATTGGGCCCATCAGAGCCAATTTTCTCTATTTCTCAGCTTGACACACTTTGGGGAGAGGAGGGAGCTTTGGAATGTCAGACCAGACATCAACAACTTCCTATCTCATGGGAACCAAGGTCATCCCAACAGATGCTGGAAGAGGTTACCAAGTAGACGCCAGATCACCTAATTGGACAATGTGACCTATGACAAGGAGGGAGGGAGCTATCTAATCTTTAATTGTACTGAAAGTGCAGGAAATAGCCAGAGCTGGTTTTAAGTTCGTCCGTGCTGAAATGATGTACTCAATAAAGCAGTTCTTTGAAGAAACTAAAAGCCTCAAAGTGCTGACTCATTTGGGTTCATCACTTGGAACCTTGACAGTAAACCAGCTCTCACTTCTTAAGCTTTAACTAGCAAACAAAACTTCAGGGGTCCTAAGCCCCAGCTGCCCACCTGATCACCTTCAGGAGGACAGAGAAGACTCAGGGAAGGTGACAGAGATGGAGGCCGAGCCAGAGAGAAGCCAAGAATGGCACCTGATGGGATGAAGGTTCACATCTGCTCTGGTGGCCATTCCCCGGTCACCCCAGCCTGCAAAGCCATCCTATACTTCTGGTGTGGCCAGCAGGGCCATGGGGCAGTCGAATGCTTGACACCAGCTCCCCCACCAAGAGGGGGGGCACTTCCATCAAGCCAAAAAGTCACAACAAAAGGGAAGAGAGAGGTCAAACACAACACACGAGGCCATAGAGTTCTCCTTCCCTCATAGCAAAGGAGAGAGAATTCTGGATGAGGAAGACCAGCAGCTAGCCTCTTATGAGAGCAAAGACGAGGGAGAGGGTGACCTAATGGTAAGTGGAACCGTCCGCCTCTTCTCTATCCTGGCGAGGATCGTAGTGCCCAAGTCGGGACCCCAGGGAGAATTGAAAGCACTCATAAACATGGGCTGCATCTGATCCTTAATGAACCTATCCACAGTGCTGAAACTAGGTATACAAGTGAAGAAGCTGTCCTAGTCCATGAAGTTTGAGCAGGTGGATGGGTCCCTAATAGGAAGCTCCCCCACAATGCACCTGACCGAGCCTGTGCAATTAGAGATAGGCGAGCATCAGGAGATCATCCGGTTCATAATAGCACCAAAAATGACGGAGGCAGTGATCTTGGGGATGTCCGGGCTATCAAAGTGGGGCCCAATCATATGGTGGCAGAAAAGAGAGAAGATGATGAGCATAAGGAGGGGACTCCCCTCCTTTCCCCATTGGGGACTCAGGGGAGAGGCTGAATGGCAGAGTGAGGAGGCCAGAGGAGGCGAGCAGTTGAAAGAGGCCTCAGAGCAACAGCCAGAGGCCCAGCTCATCCCCCAGCCATACTCCATCAAATTGTTTAATTACTCAAGTTACCATTACTTCATATTTATCATGTATTTTGAATTATTTATTCATTAGATTTTTATCCCACCTTTATTACTTTATAAGTAACTCAAAGTGGCCAAGGAGTACACAATATTCCTTCCTATTTTCCCCACAACAACCCTGTGATGTGGATTGGCCTAAGAGAGAGTGACTGGCCCAAAGTCACCCAGCCATGCCTAAAGGAGCACTAAAGCTCACAGTTTCCTGGTTTCTAGCCTGATGCCATAACCACTAGACTTTTAAATTATAATACTAATATAATCAGGGAGAATTGCCATCTTTGGACTTGGATGGGGTGGCACTACCCGAAACAGACCCTATGCATAATCTAGGGGTTTTCCTGGTCTTACAACTCCTACTCAAAGAGCAGGTGGCGGTTGTTAAGTAACTCGCAGAGCAACCCTTGAGTAGAAAGGGTGTGCACATGAAAGTGATTGAGAGTAGTTATGAAATAATACAGCCAACACAGAGATACACTGAGTTGTGTTTACTTTCAGGAAATAGTAATAAGGCACAGTCCAAAAAACAGTCCAGGTCATACACAGATAAAGCAGTAGATAGTAAAACAATAGTCCAGGGATAATCCAATAACAAAGTCTTCTTACCAGTTGTTGTAGTCATACACAATAATCAGTTCTTCTGCATTTGCAAACAGTAGCAAAACACAGCAAAGAGCAAAGATCAGCAAAGAGAAGCAAACCATGTTTCTAGCTCCCTCTTAAGGACATTGGCTACAGAGCTAACCAATCAGGACACAGTATGATGCAATATAGCAATAAAGCAGTCTTAAAGCTATGATGATGGTTTATATATTGCCAACCCAACAAGTTAGGTAAAACCATTTCCTAACATTCTCCCCTTTGGGTAGGACGATATATAATGCTTTACATTCTTAAACCATAGTTTTCACAACTCTCTTTGTCCTTAACTGCACCCTGAGC
This sequence comes from Arizona elegans, assembly GCA_022577455.1. Lineage (NCBI taxonomy): Eukaryota > Metazoa > Chordata > Lepidosauria > Squamata > Colubridae > Arizona > Arizona elegans. The sequence continues at coordinate 50,329,181 of JAKOOJ010000006.1, read as the reverse complement.
CTTGGTGAAATGATCTACAATATTGTGTTCAGTCATGCAGTACTCTAACTGAATCAATTTACTTTTTACACACTGTCTAACGTTTAAATATCGCAAATCAGTATGCTTAGACCATGTTTTTACAGTTAAATTAGTAGCCATATTGATTGCAGATTGATTATCTTCGTACACTATAAATAGATCATTCACATTCAATCCTATATCTATTAACAATTATTTATAATATATACACAATATGGAAGAACCTTTGTGGCACAGCAGACTAAAGTGCTGTTAAGTAACACCAGCTGCCTGCAATTACTGCAAGTTCAAATCTCACCAGGCTCAAGGTTGACTCAGCCTTCCATCCTTTCGAGGTAGGTAAAATGAGGACCCGGATTGTGGGGGCAATAAGCTGACTTTGTATACATAAAAAAAAGAACACCACTTGGGGGGGCCGAAAGCCCTACTAAGCAGGTATATACAAAAGTATGAAGGCTATTGCTTAACGCATTGTAAGCCGCCCTGAGTCTCTGGAGAAGGGTGGTATATAAATCAAACCAATAAATAAATAAATAAATTCGGTGCAGATCAAGGATAAACATAAAAATTCAGCTTCCATAGTAGATAAACTAATATGCTTTTGCCTAATAGATTTCCATCCTATCAAAGCATTACCCAACATTACCACGATACCTGATGTTGATTTACGAGTAGGTAGATCATTTGCAAAACTTGCATCAGCATATGCCATTAGAACTAGGTCACTACTAGGCTCCAAATATAATGAATAAAAAATTGTTTGCTTCAGATACCTAAGTATTCGCTTAGCAGCTTGCTAGTGCCTTTCAGTAGGTTCAGCATTATATCTAGCCAATTGGTTCACACTATAAGACATATCTGGCCTAGACCAATTACTCAAATATGATAGACTGCCTATTAAAAGATTGATATATTTCCCTATTGAATACAGGACTTTGAATATTACTATGTTTAAAATCCTGACTCATTGGTGTTTTAGCAGACTTACAGAGTTCCATATTGTAACACTTCAGTAATTGGCTTACTTTCTTGGCTTGTGAAATTTTGTAACCTTTACTAGTTTTAACTATATCAAGACCAAGATAATGCTTAATTTCTCCCAAATTCCTAATTCTGAACTTCTTTTGTAACATAGAAACAATTTTGGTTGCTTCGTTTTCAGACTTTATAATAAGTGCTATATCATCAGTAAATAGCAATAATAAAGAAACTAAACCATCTTTCTCTTTCTTAAATAAACATGGATCAGCTATACTAGCTACAAAACCCATTGCAACTAACTCATTAACAACCTGATAACATAACCTGACTGCTTTAAGCCATAAAGACTTTTCTTCAGTCTCCAGCAATCAGTCTTCCCATCAGTATTTAAACCTAATGGCTTCTTCATATAGATGGTATGTTGTAATGGTGCATGCAGATATGCATTTTCAACATCTATATGGTTTATCCTGTATCTATTCTTAGCTGCCCAAACTATTGCTGCTTGCAACGTAGTTCCCCTCAAACTCAGTGCAAACACTTCATCGTAGTCTTTATCTGACTGAGCAAATCCTTGAGCAACTAACCTTGCCTTATGGGTAACAGTCCCATCCACACCAGTTTTTAGTTTATAAACCCACTTGCAACCAATTGCATGCTCACCTGGTGGTAGCCTAACGTTCTCATAAACATCTAATTCCTTCAATGATGTCAGCTCTTTGTCCATCACTTTCTTCCAAGCTACCTGATCCTTTTCAGGATACAGTTTAATTTCATTAAAGTTAGATGGCTCTATGTTCACCTGGCACGCAACACTTGCTTGATACCTATCAGGTGGATGTTTCTCTCGAGTTGAACGTCTAGGTACCTCAGGACTCAGTATAGGTATTTCCTCTTCTACCTCCCCTATAACCTCTTCTTCCTTTACAGTAATAGGTTCTTCCTCAATTATCTCATTATCAGGGTTATCAGCAAATACTTGAGTATCCACAATAACACTATCATTTACCTTGTCGGATTCCTGCTCAAGCTTACTCCAACCAACATGCTCCAGGAACTTGGCATGCTAATGGTACCTGGCGCCCATGACCTGTGGTTGGATTCATAACCAACAAAAAACAGCTTCTTTGCTCTATGTTGCCCCTTTCACCTCAATTGCGAGGGAATATAAACCCATGCTGGGGCTCCAAATGTGTGCAAATAACTTAATTCTGGTCTTCTACCATGCCAACGTGTGAATAGTAATTTACCAGTTGTTGAATTGACTATGTTATTCAAGACATGGTTAGCACACATTATTGCCTCACCCCAAAGTGTCTCAGGCAAACCAGAATCAGATAACATGGTTCGAGCTATAGCCTGCAACATTTGCCCTCTGCGTTCAATATATGCATTAAGTTGCGGTCTATAAGGGGCAGAATGCTTGTGTTCAATGCCAGCTTTCTGTAACATAGTTACAAAACTGTTATTGGTAAACTCAGTACCATTGTCAGTTACCAGGCAAAGAACCTTGTGTTTCTTTTTCCTCTCAGCAAACTTCAGCCCGTTTGAAAAATGCTGGAATGTTTCTGCTTTGGTTTTCATAATGTTGTGGCTCCGTTGCCTGAGCCTGGGCTATCGACAGATGCAGACTCTGAGAGTGAGGGAGAGGAGTTGGCAAGGCCTCCCTCTCCAGGACCCTCCTCTCTGGCAATTCCTCCGGAGGACACCGAAGGCCAAACAATAGGCTCAGAGCCAAGCCCATCCCCGCAGCCACAAGTGGACAGCGATGAAGAAGATAAGTGCTGGCTGGACCCACAACAGAGGCGCAGGGAGAAGCGTGCACAGCAGAAGGGAAGGCATGCCAGAGATTAGCTGAGTCACTGGACCACACCCTACAGGGTATAAATGTGGGTGTGGTGGCCGGTTCAGTTTGCGATGAGCAAAAACTGGAAATACTCCATGATATCTGTGTTACTGGACTTTGCCTGCTTTATCGGACTGCATTTGGATTAATCCTTGTATTGTTGACACTCTGCCTGTTTTATCAGAATGCTGGCAGTCTAATCTTTGTTTTGTGTGAGTAAAGTCTGAATTGGCAGCTAGCCACTGGGTTGCTGCCAGCTTTATCTTCAAAGAGTTTTGTCGTGTGACTTATTAACTCCGGGCCGTCTGTGGGGGTGCGTGTGGGGTATGGGGACAGAACACATAAGGTAAGAGAAACCATAATGGGAAAAATGGTCTATTATGTTCAATATATAACAGGCTCCTCCTAAACTAGGTTTTTTAGGACCAATGATATCTGCAAACACTACTTCTAAAGGTTCCTTGGTTGTAAACCCATTAACTCTGTTTGCAGGAGTTACCTTACTCTTTTCTTGACTACAAGCATTGCAGTTTAGATATTTTTTACAAGGTTTTAGTTTTATCCCATCAGATAATTCCAGAGTTTTCTTTAACATCTTAAAGTTTACATATCCCAAACGCCTATGAAGCAAGTGAATGCATTCATCATGTGGCTTTGTATTATTGTAAACTGAGTTAGCATTAGCCATGATTAATGGATCATCATTCAGAACAAACAAATCATTCTCTAACTTTGCAGTAACACTTGTACCATCTTTTTCTATCAGACATTTATCTCCCCTAAATGTTACGACAAACCCAGCTTTTAACAATGCTTTCACAGATAGCAGGTTAAATTTTAGCTTAGGTACATACAACATAGGTAAATACTCATTTATACATGAACAATATGCAGTACCTTCTCCAGATACTTTCCATCCATTGGCTAATGATACATGTTGTTTACTCTTAGTCATGCTAACAAACCTCTCTCTACTATTAATTATTGACTGCGATGCTCCACTGTCAACTACCCACAAATCATGGTTTACAGTTGTAGTTGAGCTAGATATAGCTAAACTAACATTCTTTTTAGCTCTCTGTTGACTACCACTATTCAGTTTCTTGCCCTTTTTACAGAATCTAGCTATATGACCTTTAGCCCCACAAGAAAAACATTTTCTAACAGTATAAGCAGTTGAAGACAGGTTTTCTTCCTGTGGTTGTCTCTTTCTCAGTTGGTCTTTATCTTGCCTTCTTCTGGATTCTTCTAACAATCTTCCGGTTATGCCAGTCAATGTCAGATCATCTCTGGTCAAGACTTCCAATGAAGATACATAGTCATCATAACTTTCATCCAAAGAGGAAAGAATGATATAAACGTGATGAAACTCTGAGAAAATCAGCTCCTTTTCATGTAGCTCTTGTAAAGTTCTTTTCATAAACTCCAGATGAGCTAACATATCTCCACCTTTCAGAAGACGAGCTCTAAACAGTTTACGTGTAAGGTGTATGTGTGCACCCACATTATCACGAACATAAATCCTCTTCAAAGTGTCCCAATACTTGGCAGCAGACTCCTCATCACGAATATGGACTAGCTGCTGGTCACTCAGTGTCAGTTCGATTATACAAAGAGCCCTTTCATTATCCCGGTTAAATTTGGCTATTTTCTTTGCATCTTCATCATCTGCTGGATTCTAAGCAGTTGCATCTGGTGGATTATGAACTACAGTCCATAGTCCTTCTTTACACAGAAGTAGGCTGCACTTCTAGGTTACCAGATATGCTGGTTGACTGTTATTGTGCCATCTTCACTTGGACAATAAACTACAAAAACAGCTGTCTGAATATGGTACTGTGTATTCACACTAACTCTCAGTATGCTGGGCCCATAACCAATGTTAAGTAAGTCACAGAGCAATCCTTGAGTAGAAAGCGATTGAGAGTAGTTATGAAATAATACAGCCAACACAGAGATACACTGAGTTGTGTTTACTTTCAGGAAATAGTAATAAGGCACAGTCCAATAAACAGTACAGGTCATACACAGATAAAGCAGTAGATAGTAAAACAATAGTCCAGTGATAATCCAATAACAAAGTCTTCTTACCAGTCGTCATAGTCATACACAAAAATCAGTTCTTCTGTATTTGCAAACAGTAGCAAAACACAGCAAAAAGCAAAGATCAGCAAAGAGAAACAAACCATGTTTCTAGCTCCCTCTTAAGGACATTGGCTACAGAGCTAACTAATCAGGACACAGTATGATGCAATATAGCAATACAGCAGTCTTAAAGCTATAATGGTAAAGAGCCTTGGTGGCGCAGTGGACTAAAACTGCTGTTAAAGTAGCACTTAGCTGCCAGCTGCTTGCAATTACTGCGAGTTCAATTCTCACCAGGCTCAAGGTTGACTCAGCCTTCCATCCTTTTGAGGTAGGTAAAATGAGGACCCAGTTTGTGGGGGCAATAAGATGACTTTGTATAAAATAGAACACCGCTTAGGGGGGGCCAAAAAAGCCCTACTAAGCAGGTATATACAAAAGTATGAATGCTATTGCTTAAAGCATTGTAAACCGCCCTGAGTCTCCGGAGAAGGGCGGCATATAAATCGAACTAATAAATAAATAAAATAAAATAAATAAATAATGATCTTTTATATATTGCCAACCCAACAAGTTAGGTAAAATCATTTCCTAACAGAGGTCCTGGCTAGGAGGGCCTTTGCACAACTGCAGGTTGTGCGCCAGTTATGTCCTTTCCTGGACCAACAATCCCTACTCACAGTCACTCATGCCCTAGTCACTTCCCGTTTTGACTATTGCAACTTGCTCTACATGGGGCTGCCCTTGAAGAGCATCCAGAAGCTCCAGTTGGTGCAAAATGCAGCAGCCTGCATGGTTTTGTGCAGACCCCGGTGTGCACACGTATCACTTCTCCTGTGGGAGCTGCATTGGCTGCTGATTTGCTTCCAGGTGCAATTCAAGGTGCTGGTCATCACCTTTAAAGCCCTTCATGGCTTGGGACCAGGTTCTCTGAGGGACCCTCTCTTGCCAGTTACATCTACCCAACCCATTAGAACGGGGAGGCAGGGAATGCTGCGGGTCCCGTCCCTGAGGGAGATACACCTGGCAGGACCCAGAAGAAGGGCCTTCTCTGTGGTGGCTCCCTGTCTCTGGAGCATTATTCCCCCAGAGATTAGAACGGCCCCCACTCTAATACTCTTCTGGAAGGCCTGGTTCTGCCAGTGGGCCTGGGGAACCCAGAGTGGGATGGAGTCCATTAAATGGCTCTTGTGATCTGCTGTCACCAGGGCGGGGGGTGATTTTATTACATTATACTATATTATTTATTTGATTTTTATTAGTTTTATTGTTCTAAATGTGGTTTTATATTCTGTAAGCCGCCTTGAGTCGCCAGGGTGAATGGGCAGAAATATAAATTCAATAAATAAAAAAATAAAAATAATCCTTTTCCTTCATCTGCATAAAACAAATGCTACAAGGTCTGCATAAAACAGTCTACTAGATAAGTAGTATTTTATCTAGATAAACAGACAAAATTTAACATTGTTTCTCAGAAGATTTTGTAAAACATCCAGACTGGATTGAAATCTAAAAATGCACAAACACACATGAATGCAAATTATGGTTGAATAAGATATTATCCACTATAGGCTTCTGGTTTGGCTTCTGTCGCCGCCAGACGGTCTTTCGGGACCGCCAGCCTCGTCGCCCGTAAAGAGCCGTCTCTACAGCTGAGAGACGGCTCGAAAAACTCCGTCTCCTTGAGGAGACGGGAGAGAGAGCCGGCGAAACAGGTAGAGCCCTCTGTGAACTCCCCAGAGTTTTTTTTACTCTGGGAGAGGAAGCAGAAAGTGGCTCCCTAACAAGCTCGCCGCTGCTCCGGGCTTCAGGGGAACTCTGCGTTCCGCAGAGCCAGGCGATGGGACCAACCCAATCAACGAAAATTAACAGATTGTCAGAATAAATAGGATGAAATCCGGATCTGGGACTCCAAACTGCAAGTATTTCTAACAATTCTATGAGTGATTTTACAAGCGAAGAAAGAAAGTTTAAAATGGCGACTGGCTGAGGCTTGAGAAGAAAGCTGAAAAAGCTGAAAAAAGCCGAAAGTGAAAGTCCTTCCGTTTGAATAGTTTAAAATGTTACAAAGTATCTGAAACAATAGCACTGGCTAGAAGTGAAGAGAAAAATTCCTATTTCATGTTTCTTCCTTCTTAGAGACTTGATATTGATATTGTTTGGAGAGAAGTCTTTTTCTTTAAAAAGAGTTTGTCTGTGTGGCAGGATGGTGTTAAAACTGACAAAGCCAGACAACCAAGCTGTGGGGGGTGTTCCCCCATTCACAAATCACATGAACAAGCTTTGAGCTTGCAGATGCAGAAGAATGGCTTTAAAGACCTAAGGGAATTTGTTTTGGAGGAGATGGCAAGACATGATGAGATTGTGAACCAGAATCTTGAAAAATTCAGACAAGAAATTAAAGAGTTGGTACAACAAAAGTATAACCTGAAACGATATATTGTAACAGTTTTGAAAAGCTTTTCAGAAATAATTATAAAGATGGATAAAGATATCAACTTGGAAATAGAGTCTAAAATGAAGGAAGCTGATTATAAGAATCATAATCTGGACAATAAAATACAAAGAATTGAAAATGATTTGATAAATATTCAAGAAAATAGCTCAGAAGTAGTCTAAAAAAATAAAGGAAGCTGATCACAAAACTTACAATGTAGATAATATAAAACAAAGGATTGAAAATGAAGTCACAATGATGCAATACAGATCCATGGAATTTGTGGTCAGAGTAAGGGGAATACAGGAAAATAATAGAGATGACTTGAGAAAGATGTCTGCTGAAGTTCTGGCTGTGATTTTAAAGGTTAGTCCTGAAGAGGTATCCTGTAAGATTGATAAGGCTTATAGGGTAAATTCTTGGGTGGCAAAGCAAAGGCAGTTGCCTAGAGATGTGGTGATTTACTTTACTGATAAAGGAATAAGAAATGAGATTGTGCAAAAGTCTTTTAACTCCACTCTAGAAATGAATGGAAGGAAGTTTTGGATATATAAAGAGCTGCCGTCCAAGATGTTAAGAGATAGAAAGGACTTTGGATTTTTGGTGACTGAGCTAAAGAAACAAAACATCCCATTTAGGTGGGATGTTCCAGTTGGTATAATATTGAGATATCAAGGAGAAAGATATCAATTAAATACCGTTGAAAAAGCGGAAGAATTTTACTACAAGGTTTTTAAAATGGATTCAACATCTCCACGTATGCCATCAGTGTTAGGAACACAGGAGGGGGATAAAGAAAAGCAAAATGAACAAGAGATTGAAACTCAGGCTAAGCAGATGGAGATGGAGGTAATGGAAAAACAACAAGTTACAGAGGCCTTTCTGGATCAGCCGCTTTTGGATTCTCCTTCAGAGGCTATAGCTGGATCACCTATAAATATAAGAGAAGCGGCTTTGGATTTCGATTCGATGTCTTATCAAGTTACAGACCAGCATGGAATTCAATCAGCTGATATACAAGTCCTAGAAAGGCAACCAGGATGGAGATCTAAACCACAACAAGTTAAGAAAAGAAGAAGCAGGTTCTACAAAACTAAAAATTTTTAAACTAAACAAAAAAAAATTCTTTTTCTTTTTTATTAGCCAACAGACTAATGCCAGTTACTTAAGAGATGATTAAATATAATAAGTGGGATTTATAGAAGGCTGATACATGAAAATATAGCTGAGGCAAATTACAGACTTATACTATTTTGAGAAGAATAACAGATCTCTGCAGTGCTGGTGCTTTTGGGATGTGGAAGATGGCCTCTGATTGAGCGGATTGGAACTTTCAACTTTGGACTCTTTGAAAAATGGATTACGTATATGTTGAGTTATAAGGCAAGAGAACTATGGGATTGGGGCATGCAGAAGATCTGGTTGTTACCCTAACATGGTGGTTGGAATTAATAATCTAGATGAAAGACACTACAGAAGATACTATATGGAATATAAATATAAAGTCACTTGGGTGGTTTTTTATATACGAAAACACTTATTATTGATGGGGGCAGATGGTAACCGAAGATACTGAATATACTGTTGGAACTAGAACTTGATGTTACCCTAACATGGGCGATGGAATTAATAATCCAGTTGAAAGACATTACAGAAGATATCATATGGATTACAAACTTAAAAGTCATTAGAGGATTTTATTTATATATGGAAATATCTTTTAGTGGTGTGGTGTGGGCAGATGAACAAAGATATTAAAATATTATGTAAATGGGTGGAGATAGGTTAGGCTACTGATTGTTTAGTTTAGGAAAAGGGATGTTAGGTTCAGATATTAATATACATAAAAGATTTGAATTAAGAGATATATGTATGGGGGTGGAGGAAATGGGATTATGAGTTGAATAAATGCCAAATTAGGATTTATTATATAATTTCATAGTTGAATGTTGCTTTGAAATGTATAGTATGGGGGGATATAATAATAATGTTAGAAAGAAATGGTTAGCATATGGGGGGTGGTGTAAAAGGATGGTAAAGTATTACACAATCTGATATCAATATGGATTTTATTTTGGAGAAGCCATGGGGGGGAGGGGAGGGGAGGGGGGGGTTAGGGAGGAGAGCGGAAAAAGGGGGGGAAATTTGTATTTGAAAAACTTTTTCAATAATAATTTTAAAAAAAGATATTATCCACTATAAAAAGTATTTGGTTTTATGTAACTTTTGAACCCATTTAGTATAATGGTTAAAGGACCAAACTAGAAACCGGGAGGCCATGAGTTGTAGTTCTAGCCCAGTTGGGTGACAAAGCCAATTGGGTTACCTTGGAGCAGTGTCTCTTAGCCCTAAGCAAGAAAGTAATGGCAAACTGCTGTCAAAAATCAAAAAATTGAAATTAAAAATGCTGACCTGAGGGCTAGCAATTCAACATCTCCTTTACGGCCCCTGACACTCCATATTAGTGGGCTAACATTTCTTTTTCAAAATTTGCTGCATTAATTAAAATTCTGGAAAGGGTTTTATAGAGCCAAAGGATATTTTAAGTCTTCCAGAAATTTAAAGTACCCGTTTTACCCCTTATAACCTGTCTTCCAACATAAAACATGACTTTCCGATTTTTGGACTCTAGCCCTTGACAGGGCACGCACAGTCCACTGTTTCAAATTCCTACCTTACATGAAAATTTGCTTAGGTGATTCATATATGTACACATAAATTAATACTATTTGTTGGCTGCCTTCTGAGCATCCTTTCATGGGATTAGACAGTACAGAAAACACTGAGTCTTTTTTTTAATAAATGCCTATAAAATTGGACTGTTAATATTTTATTTGAATTTCCCTGTTTATTCAGTAACATCTGCACTGATACTTTGCAGAAGGCTAAGGAGACTCCATTCTAAAGACTTGGGAATTTCAAAGGCAGTTTATGCAATGAGTGGTGATCCATTGAGTAATACATATGCAAAGGGGAAATTTCTTTTGGCATGTCAATTAATTCTGTCATACTCCAGTTTCTATACTACAGCTCCTTTGATCTCACTCTTCATATCTCAAAGGCACTTCAGTTTTCAAACCAAAAAGAAACAAACCAAAAAGCCTAGCAAGGGTACACCATTTTTATTTTAGTGCTCAGTAGATTTTCTTTCAGTGTTGAGCTTTCAGATTTTATCATTGAAAAAGACTCATCTGCACAGTTTACTTTCCAAATTCAGTATGCAGGTGAAAGTGTCAATGAGAGACTGGGGGTGGGGGAGATAAGTAGCATTGTCAAAAGGAGTGTAATTAATCATATATTAAACCCTTTTGAAGAGCCAACCTACAATTCCTGCTCCACTGTCTGAACAAAACAGATACTGAATTCAGCAGGATCAGTTTTGGGAAGAAATGGGTATCTTTGCAAATGAATAAAACGTTGATAAAGTCATATTATCTTGACAGATTGAAACAAGAATTATAACTGGGTGATGAATTCGCGCCGAGCCGCCCTATTCAGGGTGACTCGCTCCCTCCTTAATGTAGGGGGAGTGGAGGAGCCGTTGCAGGGTAGAGTTGAGGAGTTTGTGCAGTTTCTGTCGGATAAAGTCGCTCAGTTTCAGATGGACCTGGACTCTGATTGGGCAATTTCGACCGAGATGACGGGGACAGGTCTTAGTCCTATTGTGCGGGATGAGTTTGAGCCTGTGACTCCTGAGGAAGTGGACAAGACTGTAGAAGCGATTAGTTCCTCCACTTGTTTGTTGGACCTGTGCCCCTCCTGGCTGGTTTTGGCCAGCAGGGAGGTGACACAAGGCTGGCTCCAGGCTTTAGTTAACATGTCCTTGAGGGAAGGGGCCTTCCCGCAACCATTAAAGGAGGCGGTTGTAAGGCCCCTCCTCAAGAGGCCTTACAACCGAAATTAAAGAACTTTTGTCCAGTCTCCAACCTACCCTTTGTGGGAAAGGTTGTAGAAAAAGTGGTGGCACTTCAGCTCCTGTGGTCATTGGAGGAAACGGATTATCTAGACCCTTTTCAGTCTGGCTTCAGGCCTGGCTACAGCACAGAAACTGCTTTGGTCACGCTGATGGATTATCTCTGGCGAGCCTGAGATGGGGGTCATTCCTCCATCTTGGTGCTACTTGACCTCTCAGCGGCTTTCAATACCATTGACCATGGTATCCTTCTGGGACGACTAAGGGAGCTGGGAGTGGGAGGCACTGTGTTACGGTGGTTCTCCTCCTCTCTCTCTGGTCGATCACAGTCGGTGTTGGTAGGAGGACAGAAGTCAACCCCTAGGCCCCTCGTTTGTGGGGTGCCTCAGGGCTCGGTCCTCTCTCCCCTCCTATTTAACATCTACATGAAGCCGCTGGGTGAGATCATCCGATGATATGGGGTGAGGTATCAGCAATACGCTGATGATACCCAGCTGTATATCTCTACCCCACATCAATTCAGTGATGCAGTGGATATGATGGACAGGTGCCTGGAGGCTGTGAGGGTTTGGATGGGAGTCAACAGGCTCAAACTTAACCCAGACAAGACCGAGTGGCTGTGGGTATTGTCTCCTAAAGACTATGTTTATTGTCCATCCTAGGTTCGGGGGGGGGGGAGAAATTGTCCCCCTCAGAACAGGTTCGCAATTTGGGTGTCCTCCTAGACTCACAGCTAAGATTAGAGCAACATCTGACAGCTGTGGCTAGCAGGACCTTTGCACAGGTTCGTCTGGTGCACCAATTGCGACCCTACTTGGATTGGGAGGCTCATGCCCTTGTCATCTCACGGTTAGATTATTGCAACTCGGTCTACATGGGGCTACCCTTGAAAAGTGTTCGGAGACTACAGTTGGTCCAGAACGCAGCCGCGCAAGCACCTAGTTACACCCACATTACACCAATTCTCCGTAAGCTGCACTGGCTTCCTATTGGTCTCCGGTCACAATTCAAGGTGTTGGTTATTACCTTTAAAGCCCTACATGCCTCAGGGCCAGGGTATTTTCGAGACCGCCTTCTACCGCATAATTCCCAACGACCGGTAAGATCCCACAGAGTTGGTCTCCTCCGGGTCCCGTCAGCTAAACAATGCCGGCTGGCGGGCCCGCAGGGGAGGGCCTTCTCTGTGGCTGCCCCAGCTCTCTGGAACCAGTTATCTCCTGAGGACTGGACCATCCCCACCCTATTGGCCTTCCAAAAGCGGTGAAGACCTTGCTTTTCCGGCAGGCCTGGGGCCATTGATCTCGCTCTTGCAATCCGGTGAGATCTGGCCATGAATGGTGTGAATGAGTTTTAATGTTTTTAATGTTTTTAATTTTAAAATGTTTTTATAATGATTTTAAATGTGTTGTGAGCCGCCCTGAGTCTTTGGAGAGGGGCAGCATACAAATTGAAATAATAATAATAATAATAATAATAATAATAATAATAATAATAATAATAATAATAATAATAATAATAATAATAATAATAATAATAACAACAGCATTCCATCCTTATTTCCAAAGTAATCCTAATCACAAGTAACAATATTTAATAGGTATCTACCTCTCCTTTTCTATCTCAAATCAGAACTGCCCGAAGCAAACTTGGTTTGCAAAGATGAGGAGGGGAAAAGTAAACTACTTGTTTTCAGTTGTTCTCAATAGAAAGCAAGCATCTTCACCTTCCCGCACAGGATCACTCCAAGTCGCCGCCTCCCCCTTGCAGAGCACACTTTCCCTTTGCTACGTGGAAGAAAAGAAAAACACAAGTATAAATGGAAGCGTCAACATCGACCGTCCTGCGTTTCGAGAGGCCAACTGTAAAATTCTTAAAGAAAAGGTGGAAACAGCCTGGAGATTATGAAAGGTGCTCACAGGTTTCTTGCTTGTTCCAAATCAGCTACCTCACGTTTGCCCTGGACTGGCGAGGCACCGTCAATTTGCACGGTCCGGGCTTGTGAGGGACAAGCGGACGACATTCATAGTCCTCCAATGGTGGGAAACCGGCCGGAGGAGAGCCAAGTTAACCCACCGTGAAGTCAGTCCTCGCTTACCTTTCCCACGGCGGTGGCGGTGGCTGCTGCTGCTGTTGTTGCTCCTGCCGTCACGGTGCTGGTTTACCTTTCTGCACCTCTGCGTGCTCGCAAAAGAAGCCTTGCTGGCCATCCCCCATTGAACGTCGGAAGAGTCTTTCAGCTCTAACTCGAGAAAGGAAAAAACAAAACCGAGTTGCCACTGAAAAGGATGGATGCCTGTAAAACAACCTACGGAAAATCCGCCGACCCAGTCCTGATGCAGATCTTCTTGTCCTTCTGGAACAGGAACCCAGTAGAGCCTCCTGCTGGCTCAGCTCCGGAAGCGCAGTGAGATTCCAAGGAAGGCGACTCGCAAGGAAAGCCGGTTGCATGCACTCCCCATGGAAGTGGGAGAGACTTCAAAGATAATAAAAGACAATGACAGAAAAAGGGGACCGGACTCCAGACTGACAAGCAGCGTCAACAAATACGTTTGCCCCGTTTCTGCACATGCAGTATGTTTACGGAGCAAGGGGGTGCTGTTTTAATGGTAATAGAGGAGGTGACGAGAACTGAAAAAATAGGGAGTACAATCATGATCTGCCACTGTTGATATTAAATGGTTTCCAAGGCTGCTATTTAATTGCACTGATAAAATATTCTGAAATGTCACTTAAGATGTCTCATATGAATAGGAAAACAGATGCACAATGCTCTTGGAACAGGTTGCTTCTGTTTTGGGATTCATATATTTTGGATCATGTGGAGCTCCAGGCAGAAAGATCCATGTGAAATTGGAGCATTGCTGATGGTCTGATTTATATTTTGTACTATTTTATATTTTTGCTTAACATGCTCTAATAAACCATAATTGAATAGATTCACATTATTTGCTAAATCATATGCCACAGTATATGCAAACTCTAAATTAAACAAGTCAAGCTCACTGGTATTTGGAATACAAGTCAGTGGAGACTTGGCCCAATTATTTTAACGGATACAATTATATGGCTCTTTTTTGCTTAGCTGTAAAATGTATCCTGTTTAAAATAATCTCACCCCTGGTGATGCAGAGCTCATCAATTCAAATCAGTGTCTTCTCTACATTTTGTGTGTGTGATCACAAAACACATTGTATTAATGATAGACTGTATGGACAAGTATAATGAAATATGGGACTAATTTATACAAAATACAGGTTAAATAAAGCATGGTAGTTACTGTATATATATGTGTGTGTGTGGTTAAGTATTATTATCTAGTTTGGTAATAAAATGTCTGAAAGCTCAGCACCAAGGAACCCGCAGTGCAACCCTGAACTACAAATATTCTCTTCTATCAGTTATATAAGTGTATTAGAAATCTATATATGCTTGCATAATATTTGCATCAGATAAATAAATGCAGAACAGCAACTGTTTACTGTTATAACAATATATTTTAGGTTTTTTTTCTGTCGTATTTTTGTCACCTTTTTAAAAATCACATGTAATGCATTTTGATAAAATATGTATTTCATGATTGTTTTGTGTCTATGGAGATTCTCAATCATTCAGGTCATGGTTGTCCCATGCTTTTTTCAAGAGGCAACTGGACTTTCTGGTTTTTCTTTGAAGATGTTTCGCTTCTCATCCAAGAAGCTTCTTCAGCTCTGACTGCATGGTGGGGAATGGAAGGATTTATACTCCTTGCTGACAGCTGGTCATTTGCAATTGCCTTCTTTTAGCAGGTCGTTAAAGTCACCTGGAGGTTTATCTGTGTCATCAGGGCAACATGGGAAAGAAAAAGAACGTAAATACATCAAGGAAGTCCTCAGAACATGTGGCCTTCATCAAATCTCAAAAAAGACCCTACAGGAGCTCCTCTGTAACAAACAATGACGAGAACAGTAAACGAAGCAACATTGTCATTCTGTACATTGCAGACATATCAGAAAAGCTCAGGAAGATCTTCAGCCAACATAACATACGTACACACTTCAAACCCAAGAATACATTAAGGCAGAAGCTTATCCACCCAAGAATAAAACACCCAGACAGAAACTGAGCAACATGGCATATGTAGTACAATGCAGTGAGCCATGTGCAGATTGTGTACATTGGGGAAACGAAACAACCATTTCATAAATGCATGGCACAACATAGGAGAACAAACACATCAGGACTAGATTCAGCAGTCCATTTGTATTTAAAAGACACAGGCCACGCTTTTGAAGACAACAAAGCCCATATTTTGGACAGAGAGCATCACTGATTTGAAAGAAGGGTTAAAGAGGCCATTTATGTCAAAATTGAACAGCCCTCTCTCAACAGAGGGGGCGGGATACAACATCATCTATCTCCAATCTACAACACAGTCTTTTCAACAGTTCCAAGAAGGGTCCACACCAATTTGCACCACTCGGGTGACCCTGATGACACAGATAAACCTCCAGGTGATCTTAAAGACCTGCTAAAAGAATTCAAATGACAAGCTATCTGCAAGGAGTATAAATTGGGTGAAATCTAAAAATTTTCCCTACTGTTCTGTGGGTGTGGCTTGGTGGTCAGATGACCTGGTGGGCGTGGCTTGGTGGTCAGGTGACCAGGTGGGCATGGCCAATAGTAATAAATAATAAAAATAATAAACAAAGTACACAAAACAGTAAGAGGTACCAAAAACCAACTTTCACACTTTACACACACACAACACAACACAACACAACTGACACACACAATGTAAAAGCAGCTGCACTTCACCCAAAATGGCCCCTGCAACAAGCAGAAACCTCAGGCACAAAAAGCTCAAAAACCAACTTTCACATTTTTTCCACACAAAATGCCACATACAGCTTTGTTAGATTTTGTGTGTTTGTGTATATAGAGTGAAACACTACAGAAACACACCAAATCTCAGAAAGCTGCACAACTTAAATAAATAAATTTATTATTTTATTTTATTTATATTTTTAGATAAAAGCAGCTAAATTTAAAACTTCCTTAACTTTAAATTGCTATGTCTAAAAAGAAAATAAAACTCCTTAAAAAAACCCTAATTAACTATTTTTTTAAAGCTCCCAGTTAGTAACCAAACTGAAGGCACAAGGCAGGCAGGCAGACCGAGTTGCTCACCGATTGCATTGATTGCAGGCAGGCAGATTGAGTTGCTAGCAGATGCAATGGATTGCAGCATGAGCGAGCCTGAAAGAAGCAGCAAGCTGCCAAGTGGGCAAGTGGGGACCGGGCGATTGGGTGGGCATGGGCAGGGGGGAGGGGCAGGAATTTTTGCTACCAGTTCTCTGAACTATCTGCCACCATTGCTAATGGATTGCTCGATCCGGTCCGAACTGGGAGCATTTCACCCCTGGTATAAATCCTTCCATTCCCCACCATGCAGTCAGGGCTGAAGAAGCTTCTTGGATGAGAAACGAAATGTCTTCAAAGAAAAAACAGAAAGTCCAGTTGCCTCTTGAAAAAAGGATCTTTGGGACATGATTCTTTTGTGTTTTTCTTTTCTTTTTCTGCTTTATTTTAAAAGCAGTAAAATAAAATAAAAAATGAAACACATTAAGCCATAATATACACAGTTTGCTTTTGGCCTTCTATAGGATGTGAGCTGCACTGTGGTTTAAAGCTTAGTATATTAACTGCTGTTAATGCAATAAAATGCTTAAGGAAACTGGATTTTTATGAACATCATCATATATTGTAAATTAGGTTGTAATTTACTTAGGACCTGGGTACTTACGATATCGCCTTCTGCTACCGATAGCCTCCCACCGGCCAGTATGCTCCCACAGAGAAGGACTCCTCAGGGTGCCGTCGGTCAAACAATGTCGACTCGTGACCCCCAGAGGGAGAGCCTTCTCTGTGGGGGCACCTGCCCTCTGGAATGAATTGCCCCCGGAGATACAGATGATCCCTGACCTACGTGCCTTTCGCCGTGCCCTCAAGACATTATTGTTCCAACAAGCTGGGCTGGCCTAAACATGAATTTTAATGGTTGTTTTAGTTTTTAATAATACTGGGGCCAAATTATTTAATATATTTTTAAACTGCTTTTAAATTTTTTGTATATGTGTGTTTTAGTGTTGGCTGTGCACCGTCCCGAGTCCTTCAGGAGAACGGCGGTATAAAAATTTAAATAATAAATAAATAAATAAATTATTCCAATTTTCACTTTTATACTAGAACATTAAAATACCAACTCTGTAATTGAAGGATTGTTCCAGACATACGGGAAATGGCTGAAAACTGTGCATAAGAAGTGAACATAAAAAAAATATCGTCTTCCAACTTACGACTAGTTGCTTAATGACCATTCACATTTATGATAACTATGGAACGAGTGCTTTACAGCCCGTAAAGTACCACCTGACTTATAAATGGTTGCAGCATCCCCCACATGGTCATATGACCACACATGTTAGGTGCTTGGCAACCAGTCACCTTTACAACCAGTCACCTTAACAACTAGGCATGGTCACATGAACTGGAAACCAGTAAAAACCACCCATTCAGATGAATGGAATCACACTTACAACTGCCAGGTTCATTAGCAACCATGGCATTCACTTAATGTCAGTCACAAAAAAAGCTTGTAAAATCACTTCCAGTCATATAGATGCCTCAAATTATGACCATAATGGCTGATGACCATATTTCCAGTCTTAGTTGTGATAGTAAATTGAAGGCTACTTGTAATGCTTTTTAACATTTGTTCAGCCATGTGTGCATTTATAGTATTGCATCCGGAGGCCGCACATGTGATAAGGACGGAGCAGCCAATTGGCCCAATCGTCGGCTACCAGCCGGCTGGAAATGGGCGCATCCCGATTGGCCCAGCCGCCGACAGCTCTGCATATTTAAGAGCTGTCAGTGCCTCAAAAGCTGCCCTGCTCTCCAAGGTCTTCAGCACCGAGTGGGTCTAATGTTAGCTGTTGTTGTTAATAAAAGTTATTATTAATTCCCCTTTGCTCTGCTCTCATACATTAAACATATAGTTGAGAGCCAGTTTGTTGTAGTGGTTGAAGAACTGAGCTAGAAACCAGGAGACTGTAAATTCTAATCCCACAAGCCAGGTGGATGACCTTCGCCAGTCACACTCTCTCCGTTCTAGGAAAATAGTAATGGGAAACCACTTTCAAAATTTTGCAAATAAAACTGCAGGGATTAGTCCAGGCAGTCAACAAGAGTCAACAATGATTCAAAGGCACACACACACACACACACACACACACACACACAAGGATTTGTAAACTGATAAGTAAAGAAAATATATGAAAGAGCTACTTGTATATGCCTCTCACACATGATCCCTGACACACATATTCTGGCTTGACACATGATCTGGCTTGAGACACATATTCTAAGGACCTTTTCCCTTCACCATCCTTAAGTGGATAAAATTATATTGATATGAAATCTATTATTATTGCCAATTCTTATTCCAATATTACCTATCCATAGGCAAGCTTCAAAAACAGTTTTAAATAATGATCTAAAATATCTTCTTTTTGTTTCAGTTATGCACTCCATCCCCAAAACTTTAAGGAACCTTAGATATTAGAACATTTATGGGGCCTGTAATTTGCTCCTTTAGCAGTTATTAATGGGAGAATCAATATACTTATTTATATTGTTATAGAATGAAAGACTGAAAAACATTCCTGGGTCAGCCGGATGCAGATTTATTGCGCAAGGTTCAGAGGCAGTTTGGTTCTTGCAAGTCTGAACAAAAAAAGAGCTCTGATCTAATTGTTTTTATACATTTCTAAGACAAAGGATTTGGTGAGCTCATGCAGTTTTCCATATATGGTTAACATACATTTGATAATTTGTACTTCCTAATTACTAAACCATTACTTTCTAGTTTATAAGATTATCTTAGCTACACAACTTTTCCTTAAGTGCTGTAGTTGCTAATGGGAGATTTATTGCTGTCCTTGGGTAATAAGAGGTAATGAGTAACTCTTTGTTTCCTATGCATGTCTTTGTGTCTTGGACAGTGAGGCCCCTCAGAGATTTTCTATATGGCTGTCTTTCGCGATAGCTAGGCCTCATCAGAAGATATATTACCAATAATGGGACTTAGCTGATTTTTAATATAATCTCCAAGCACTTTTCTCCCTTATAATAATGTGAATAGAGAGTGTCTTTTAACTGACCCTTTCTCCCTTATAATAAAGTAAATAAAGAGTGTCCTTTAGGGTTCATGTAACTGACTCTGTATGATTCCTACTTTATTCACTTTATTCCCATTCACCTTGTTCACATTATTATTTTATTCACTTTAATATGAAGAAGGAAAATCATAGCAAAGTTTCAGAAAAGCTATGATTAAAAGAAACACACTGAATATAATGTAATTTTACAGTTCTGCAACACAAATCCTACCCTTTACATATGTACATATTGGCAGTCCTCAACTTAACAACCATTCATTCAGCATTCATTCAAAGTTACAATGGCACTGAAAAAAGCAATTATGACTGGGATCCTTGCACTTATGACTGTTGCAATAATCTTATGATCATGAGGTGAATATAGCAAATACAAAATAATGTGAATAAAAGAAATAATCATACCAAATCAGATATATATAAAATCAGATGCGTGAACTCTGAAGGACCCTCTCTATTCACATAAGAGAGAAACGTGCTTGTTAGAGGCAGCTGAACTCCATTATTGGCAATATATCTTCTGAGAGGACCTAGCTGTCATCCATCAGGAAAGCTAAGAATGGTGTTCTGGTGGATGACTGACTCTGATAAGGAGAAGAAGTTAAGCAGTTACATCATAGATTTCCTCATAATTACTTGTCCTATGGCACAGTGTCAAACACACTGATTCTATATATCTTCTTAATAGAATCAATACTACGGAAATACAGCTATATGGGAACATCTGAAAGGACATGCATAGGAAACAGAAAGTTACTTATTATTTAAAGTATAGCCATAAATTTCTGCATTTAAACATTACAGCACTTAAAGGAAAGTTGTAAACTATAAAGTGATGGGTTAGTAAAGTTGTAATGGTTTAATAATTAGTAAAATGATGGAGTAGTAAAAATGTGTAGCCAAAATAATTTTATTAACTAGCATGTAATGGTTTGATAATTAGTAAAGTGTAATGTAAGTATAATGTATTTATAATGTAACCATATATGGAAGCCGGAAGGGCTCATAGAACTCCTTGTCTTGAAAACATATAAAAATCGTGAAATCATAGCTCGTCTTTGTTCAGATTTGCAAGAACCAAACACTGCACTGAACCTTTGCGCAAATAAATGCATCTGTCTGACCCAGGAATGTTTTCCAGCCTTTCATTTCTATAACAATCATGTAATCAGAATTTGTGTGCTTAGCAACCAGACATGTATTTATGACAGTTGCAGCATCCCAAGGTCATGTGATCACCATTTGCAACCCTCTCAGATAATTTCTGACAAGTGAAGTCAATAGGGGAAACTGGATTTGCTTAATGACCACAGTGACTACAGTGATTTGCTATAACTGTGGCAAAAAGATAGTAAAATCAGGCATGACTCACTTAACAACTATCATGCTTAGCAATGGAAATATGATCCCAATTGTAGTCATAGGTCAAGGACTATCTGTACAATGTTGAGATGCAAATACAAAATGTGGGCGATTGCAATTGATATAATGGTATACTTTTCTTCATTTTAGCTTCATTTTCCTTCGCAATGGTTTTGATGCTATGTGCTATGCAAAATTCCCAACCACTGGATTGAGTAAATCAAGTTTAAGAATATTGTGAAAATAATGTGAATCAGCCAAGAATTTTA
Organism: Arizona elegans; assembly: GCA_022577455.1. Lineage (NCBI taxonomy): Eukaryota > Metazoa > Chordata > Lepidosauria > Squamata > Colubridae > Arizona > Arizona elegans. The sequence goes on along the minus strand of JAKOOJ010000006.1, from coordinate 50,308,051 downwards.
AACATGATTTTTTGAATAAGCCACTGCAGCCCTATTTGTACATAACATTAAAGCCAAAATGCTTGTTATGATGAAAGCAACTCAGCCGCTTGTTTTCATTGAATGATAAAGCCCTACGGTGGAAAATTTGAATATAGGTGTTATAAACAGTGCACGTTCGCATATGGAACTACCCAAGACAACAACTTGAAAGCAGCAAATAAGTTTATTCACATATTTGCAAACACAGGTTTGCACATATTTGCAAACACAGAACGTGGACACGGAACAAAGCATTGATCAGCTTTTATCCCCCTACACAAGTTCATTTCCTCCTCCCCTTTTTGACACAGCATCCTTCTCAATTCTTCTAAAAGCCCACTTCACCTTTGTTCAAAGAATTTTAACAAGTTCACCATAACCTTTTTCCTTGCTAGCATAAGCTCTATTGTTATTTTTGTACTTCCTCTGCTTGCTGGGATTCAGGCTGGCTAGGCTTGTGGTTTCACACAGCTGATTCTTAGCTGTTAGCTGCTACATACAGGTAATTTTGAAACTGTTTATAATTGTTCCATTTGACATATCAAGCATTTTCCTTTTTAGAAACAATAGAACTCCATTTTCCTATAAATGCTAATTATTCTTTTAAGTGATCATTTTCCTTATATATAACACACACAGGCATTCCCCAAGATGGGAATTGTCCTTTTTGTTTCTAAATATTTACGGCCTCTTTCTTAGTATTGCAAACAAATAAATCTGGGGATGAGCCGGACAATACACAAACGAGCTTCGGAGACGTGGAGCCTTTCAGCCAGCAGAGGGAGTTGCAGAAAGAGCCCGTGCTCCGGGCTCAGAGGAGGAGGAAGTAGAATTGCTGAGCTAATGCAAGGGCGAGGCTGGGAGTTGGGAGGCTTCTGCTGCTACCATCGCTGCACCTATGGAGGAATTTCATCCCCGTAACGATGAGGTTATGCTGGGACAGGTAACAAATAAAATAAAATAAAATAAAAACATGGGTCCAGTTAGATAGTCACTGAAGGGCCCTCTATGTTCTTAATATTGTAAGAGAGAAATTGCTTGTAATTATATTCAGAACACAGGAAAAGACATCCCCTTGCAAGGATGCTTATTTCAAGGCCGCTCAGTTGTCACAGATAAGAACAGTCTACGTGATTTACACCTTGAGGTTAAAGCGACAGGGATGTCCACTTTGATATTTCAACAAAGAATAACAGATATGCTTCAATAAATCTACAAAAAGAATTATGACTGTTTTGCAAAGAAACTCTGTAATGTCAATTAAAATTGATAAATGTATAGGACCATATGAACTGCTAACTTCAAAGGGTCCTTTGTTTGAAACTGTATAAAACTGGAGTCTCAGGACCATAACTTTGTTCAGATCTTGAGGTATCAATACCTATCTGATCCTTTTATTGCAATAAAATAATTAAGCTGACTCTGTCTGCCCTAATTGGGATGTTTTCTTAATTCCTCATCTCCACAAAACATCTCTACAACAAAATTGGCACCCGGCAGAGGGGACTTTGAGAAGCAGAGATTTTTTCCTTCCTAGGCGACCTGCCCCAGCGGGACCGGCCTTTTCGCATCGAAGAAATCAACAGCCGGCACAAGACTCCTTTGAAAGTCTCTAGAATTCTTCGTTGGGAGACGGCCGTATGCTCGCTGGCGAAGCAGCTTCAGCCAAGGACCCACAAGAGGGCAGACAAGACTCAGTAACTCCGCGGACGGCCGAAAGAAGACAGCATCTGCCAGGCAAGTAAATCATTTAAAGGGGAAAGATAGGTCTGTCTATTTTTGAGACAGAAAAGGGGATCTGATCAATCTCCTGAGAGGGGGATACGGTGTTTTCCAACCCTCTAGATTAAGTTGTGTGGGTGGTTAATCCGGTGCATTTCCTGCAGGTGGCTGTGACATTCCAGGGCCTCAGGTCATCGGAAGTGTTTATTAGGATGGGGGTGGGAAACAGTGTCCAAAGGACACCGTTACAAGGCATGCTAGCCCACTTTGAAACTTTTTTTCTGAAACTTACGGAGGAACTCCATGCAAACTCACCGACCCACGTGGGGAGATATCCAATTGCTGTTAAATACATTGCTTTCTATGGAAGATAGAGAGAAATTCAAACTTGCTAAAGGAAAAGTATTAAACCGCATGTTTCCTGATGCAAATCAAGCGGCCGCGAGGACAGCCGCTGCAGCAGAAATAGACCCCAACTGGGATAATAACCATCCCCCACATCAAACGCTGCTAAATAACTACCGCCTCTTATGTGTAGAAAGTTTGAGAGAGGCTGCAAAAGGTCCTGTTAATTATGCAAAGACCGCCACTGTTTTGCAGGACAAAGATGAATCCCCTGAAGCATTTTTAACTCGTTTGATTGAATCTTATAAAACTCATACAGGCATAAATGTTGAGGATCCTGCAAATAGATTTATGTTAAATGAAAGGTTCATCAGCCAGAGCGCTCCTGATATCAGACGCAAACTTCAAAAACTAGAAGGCGCTCTTGGCAAGAATACTTCTGAATTGCTAGAGGTTGCTAAAAAGGTGTATTTGAACAGAGAAAAAGAGGAAGAGAAACGGCAAGTTGCTAAGGACAGAAAGCAGACGGAGATGTTAGCTTTGGCGCTGGGCAGGGTCGTTTTAGGACCAACTCAGTGTGCATTTTGTGGAGAAAATGGTCATTGGAAGAAAGAATGTCCCCGTAGAAGAATGGAACCCAGAGAAGTATCCTACGGGCGTGGATTTCAGATGGTGAGAGGAAGTTATAGAGGAGGATTTAACGGAAGGTCTGTGAGAGGGAATATGAGAGGAGTTTTTAGAGGAAGAAGAGGAAATGAGAGGCAATTTATTTCAACCAACCAGTCAACCCAGAATCCAGAAGTTATCGGCTTAGCTGATATGGACTGGGACGATTGAAGCTGCCTCAGCTCCGTGGCTTCACCCCACCCCCCGGAGCCCTTGATGGATTTATGGGTGGGAAAACATCACGTACGCATGCTGGTTGATACCGGAGCCAGTCGATCAGTAATTAACACACAAGTGGCTCCTTTGTCAGCTAAGAAGATTAGAGTCCAAGGCGTTTCTGGCGATGCAGTTACACACAGTCTCCTGAAACCAGTTAAATGCAAAGTTGGAAACGGCTTAGTAGAGCATCAATTTTTGTACATGCCTAATTGCCCAGTTCCACTGATAGGCAGAGATTTGCTTTCTAAACTACAAGCCACTATCTCTTTCAATGATAATGGACAGTACTTAACAGTAACACACCCAGTGGAAGAAACGTGGCGATTAATGCTAATGCAAGACACACTTATTGAAAGCAACTGGGAAAAATTCAATGTTCCTACCTTATGGGCAGAAGACAATCCCCCTGGGCTTGCTATATTTGCATCTCCAGTCGAAGTCAAGCTGAAACCAGGATGCCAGCCCATTAGAATACCCCAGTATTACATTCCACAGGATGCGGCTACAGCCATCCAAGTCTTAATTGACAAATTCTTAGCTGCAGGCATATTAAGGGAAACTAAATCCCCATGGAACACTGCAATATTACCCATAAAAAAACCAGATGGAGGGTTTAGACCTGCACAAGATTTAAGACCCATCAATAATCGGACTGTAACGCTTCATACAATTATGTCTAATCCATATATTTTGCTTGGAACTATCCCTCCTTCAGCAACATGGTTTTCAGTCATAGACTTGAAAGATGCTTTTTTCACAATTCCCTTACATCCTGATAGCCAGGATCTATTTGCCTTTGAGTGGAAAGACCCTAACTCACGTCGCCATTCTCAATATACATGGACTAGGTTGCCTCAAGGTTTTAAAAATTCTCCAACTCTTTTTGGTCAAGCCCTTGCTTTGGACTTACAACACTTTCAGCCAATTCAGGAAGGTGATTGTCTCCTTCAATATGTAGATGATGTCTTAGTGACAGGAACCACACAGGAGAATTGTTTCAAAAATACCCAAATGCTTCTGGAATTACTGAGAGACTGTGGTTACAGGGCGTCCAGAAAGAAAGCACAATTAGTTAAAAAGGAAGTTACATATTTGGGATATAATTTGTCTCAAGGCCAAAGAAACTTGGGCTTACCTAGAAAACAGGCGATTTTACAGCTGCCCCCACCTAAAAACCGAAAGGAATTGAGAGGCATTTTGGGAGTCATGGGCTTTTGCCGTTTATGGGTCCCTAATTTTGCTCTCCTGGCCAAGCCTTTGTATTCATCGACTCGAGGCGCTGAAAACGATCCTTTTGAATGGGGCAAAGAGCAAATAAATTCCTTTGAGCAATTAAAGACACTTCTCACCTCCTGCCCTGCTCTTGGCTTGCCAGATCTCACTAAGCCCTTTCGTCTCTATGTAGACGTCCGTCATAATGTGGCTTTAGGGGTGTTGACACAACAGCACGGGTCATGGCAACGGCCTGTAGCTTACTTATCTAAACAACTTGACGCCCCGGCCCAGGGATGGCCGCACTGTCTTAAAATGCTAGCTGCTGTCTCAGAACTTGTGAAAGATACAAACAAACTGACTTTTACTTCAGACGTAGCAGTTTATACATCACATGCTCTGCAAACTATTTTAGAACATAAAGGACATTTGTGGTTGAGTAACCAACGGCTGCATACATATCAAGCACTCTTGCTAGACAATCCTCAAATTACTCTTCATCAATGTGCGACCATTAACCCGGCTACCCTCATGCCAATACCAGACGCATCTCTCCCGCTGCATGACTGTTTATATGTTTTGGATCATCAATATTCCTGCAGACCAGATTTAACTGACACCCCTCTTTTACATGCTCAGCTCACTTGGTTTACGGATGGATCCAGTTTTGTAGAACACGGGACTAGATATGCGGGCTATGCAATTGTTAGTATACAAGGGGTCATTGAAAGTTCGTCCCTTCCTGTGGGCACCAGTGCACAAGCAGCAGAATTATGGGCTCTTATCCGTGCATTGGAATTAGCCTCAGGCAAAACTCTTAACGTCTACACTGACAGTAAATATGCCTTTTTGACTATTCAAGCACATGCTGCTATTTATAAAGAAAGGGGCTTCACTGATTCTTCAGGCAAATTAATACAACATGCCTCTTTAATCGAAAGATTGATCAAAGCTGCAAAGTTTCCAAAGTCTTTAGCTGTTATCCATTGCCCAGGTCATCAGAAAACAGACACCCTCATTGCCCAAGGCAATCGATTTGCTGATAAGGAAGCTAAACTCGCAGCACATCAGCCTATAGATAAAACAAATTCTCATCTCTATTTGGCACATGAAATTGAATCATACATTGAGAAATCCCATCCAACCTATACACCTGTGGAAAGGGAAAAAGCTATTGGGGATCTCAAAGCCACTCTTGTGAGGGGATGGTACACACTTCCCGACAATCGCCCAGTGATACCAGTTTCCCTTGCGTGGCCCCTAGTAATGGAAGCACATCAAATATCACACATCGGCAAAACAGCTTTGGCCCAGCAATTACAGGCTGCTTTTTACATTCCTAATTTGCAGAGCCTGGTGGCCAAGGTCACTTCTCAGTGTTCCACTTGTGCTCAAGTAAATGCCAGGCAAGGACCACGTTTACCTGAAGGACAACAGCCCATCTCTTACTTGCCAATGGACTATTTAGTAGTGGATTTCACTGATATGCCCAGATGCAATGGTTATAAAGCTTTGCTTACTTTTATTGACACGTATTCTGGTTGGCTGGAAGCCTTCCCTACTCGAAACAAGCTAGCTATACAAGTTGCACGCTTTCTTTTAAAGGAAATAATTCCAAGATTTGGCTGCCCATCCCACATCAGTTCTGATAATGGTCCTGAATTTGTACAACGTATAAATCGCCACTTAGCTGAAGCAGCAGGTGTTAAGTGGAGATATCATTGTTCTTTTCGTCCTCAATCAGCTGCGAAAATTGAGAGAGCTCACCGCTCATTGAAAGCAATCATTACCAAGTTGTGTCTAGAAACACATTTGCCATGGCTTCAAGTCTTTCCTATGGCTTTATACATTTTTAGAACTACCTCACGAACCAAATACCAGTTGTCTCCTTTTGAACTTTTATATGGAAGACCCCCGGCTTTGTTCAAACACCATTTTCAAGGTTGGCCTGACTTAGCTCAGAAAGGGGGAGTGGAAGCCAAGAAATTACTTTTGCAGTTACAACAACATAACAATCATGTTAATCAATTAAGGCATTATATGCAGGAGTGCAGACCACCCCCTATTACAACAGCAGGTCATAATTACAAGCCAGGTGATAGAGTGTGGGTGAAACATTGGAAAGATGAACCTTTAAAGCCTAGATGGAAAGGACCGTATACTGTTGTGATGTGTTCACCTCTTGCAGTTAAAACGATAGAAGGCAAATCCTGGATCCATTGGACGAGGCTGAAACCGGCAAACCAGGCTGATCCAGTGACATACGAGGTGATACAGACGGAAAAACCCCTAGTGCTGAGATTTAAGAAGAAGAACACGCCCTGCTGAACCCTACTGGCAACAAGCTCTCTACGCTCGGTGGTGACCGCCAGCCCTGCTGAATCACTCCGGAAGCTGATTCTCTACGCACGGCGGAAGATTCATCAGGAGGACAACGACCTTCACAGTGCACATATACGTTTTCTTAGCTTTCATATAACTCTTTCATACATGTGCTAATGTCATTAGAAGTTTGGGAATACGTTTTGTGGGTATTTGTTTTTCTAATCTTACTAGTAATTTTGTTTTACATATATAAGGAACGTTTTTGTGGTAGACCTAGGATTTTTCTTGCTACTGCTATATCCCAAACCACACGCACCATCAACTCTCTCCCTGACCCTGACGTTGTGAGCTACACACCACAGTGATTATGTTTTGCTTATGGCTTTGTACATTATTTGCTCTTGCATTCTCAAGTGACCATGTAGGGAACATTGATTCCCTTAAAGACTACACTTTAGGTCAAGTTCACTCACGCCAAAAACGCATTGTATATGCACGAGGTCGTTACTATAGGCCTAAGACAACTCCACCACCTAAGGTTCCTATCTTGACATACCCAGCTGAGGGGGGAGTAGATAAGGAAAATGGGCCTTTGCAACAATTACATAGAGGAGATTATATATCACGGATTCTGGAATTAAGTCAAGATCTTGTTAATCAATATAACCCTACCCTAGGTCAGAAATGCTGGTTATGTCTATCTGCTGACCCTACATCTTATCATGCTATTCCTGTAAAATCACACCTTTGGGTCAAAACAAAGGCTACAATTCTCCTTGAAAGAGATAGTGAAGATAAAGTACCTGACTCACCAATACAAGGAGATTTTTATGAAGCATTCAAACGATTGGGAAAAAGTCGTCTTCCTATCACAGGCCCAATTGCTACAGGTGTAGACCTCATAGGAACACCTTCTTTGTGTGTAAAGAGACATCAGAAACGTGGAAGGCCTGTAGGATCCCTAACAGACGAACAATGTCAGTCAATGATATATTTTGGCCCTAAAATAAACTTGGTGGACATAAAATTAACAAAGGGAATTTTTCCCTCTGCTTACCGCAAATTTCAACAAAGGGTAACTTTCACAGCTCCACCTGAACTGAACTTTAGAAAGGATAGGTGGGGTGGAGGGAATTTGTCCTTTGAAAGCTGTCCAAGACCATTTCGACCTCCAAGATTTCCCCTTTGGTTCAACTTACAATCCAAATCAGGTTTATGTATCCTTTTCCCACCTGGAAATACTACCTCTCGATATGTTTTTGAAGGTCCAATTCTCAGAGATAAGCAGAAGGACCCTTCACTAGAAATCCCATTACAACCTTTAGCAGGAATGTTTATAGCAGGTACTCTAGGTGTTTGGACTAATGAAAACAACCGAAGAATCCATGCCTTTTCCATGAACATCGGAATATGCGTGGAAGAAAAAGGAGTGTTTTTTTTGTGTGGAACTAATGCATATTTGTGCATACCAACAAACTGGACTGGAACTTGTACATTGGCCCACCTTTTTCCTAAAATAGGTGTGGTCAGTGCAGAGCATGCTATTCCTGTTCCCCTTTTGGGACATGTCCAGAAGAGGGTCCCTATACTTATCCCACTGTTAGTGCTTATAGGCATGGGTACAGCTGTTGGAACAGGTATAGCCGGAATCACACACTCAGTAATTCAATTTAGACAAATCTCAGAAGAGCTACAAGGAAGTTTAAATCGAATCGCTGGCACTTTGATAGAAGTCCAAAATCAAATAGACTCCTTGGCAGCAGTGGTGTTACAAAACCGACGTGCCTTAGACCTCCTGACAGCAGAAAAAGGAGGAACATGTATATTTTTAGGTGAAGATTGTTGTTTCTACATGAACAAATCAGGTGTGGTCAGAGAAGGTGCTCGGGAATTACAGGATAGGGCTTCCAAGATAAGTCAGAGGTTACAAGCTTCTGACATGTGGTTTTCTTGGGTGCCTGGGTCTGGTTGGATTAAGCAAATGATATTTTTGTTCATATGTGCCATTGCTGGCTTAGCATTCATTCCATGTGTAATACCACTCCTCAGACAATTGTCCATAAAAGCAGTAAAGGAACTTAAAGTTGAAAGGGAACTAGCTCTGACAGAGCAATTTCTTAATCAACTTGGTTCCTACCCTATGGAAGGACCTACAGATCTTGCTGTAGATCCATATGTGGAAATGGGACCAGTGGAAAGATGGAGAGAATCTTCCTAAGACTTAGAAGATTGGAAACAATCACATATAATCTTTTATATGCCTTTGATTCTTATATTTTGTTAGCATTTTTATATCATAGAATTGTTTATTGGAACTTTTTTTATACTCAATAGTTATACTTATAAGTTGTGAGAGTTTATGCTTAAGACAAACTCTCAGAGGGGGGAGTATGCTGGGACAGGTAACAAATAAAATAAAATAAAATAAAAACATGGGTCCAGTTAGATAGTCACTGAAGGGCCCTCTTTGTTCTTAATATTGTAAGAGAGAAATTGCTTGTAATTATATTCAGAACACAGGAAAAGACATCCCCTTGCAAGGATGCTTATTTCAAGGCCGCTCAGTTGTCACAGATAAGAACAGTCTACGTGATTTACACCTTGAGGTTAAAGCGACAGGGATGTCCACTTTGATATTTCAACAAAGAATAACAGATATGCTTCAATAAATCTACAAAAAGAATTATGACTGTTTTGCAAAGAAACTCTGTAATGTCAATTAAAATTGATAAATGTATAGGACCATATGAACTGCTAACTTCAAAGGGTCCTTTGTTTGAAACTGTATAAAACTGGAGTCTCAGGACCATAACTTTGTTCAGATCTTGAGGTATCAATACCTATCTGATCCTTTTATTGCAATAAAATAATTAAGCTGACTCTGTCTGCCCTAATTGGGATGTTTTCTTAATTCCTCATCTCCACAAAACATCTCTACAACAAGGTAATGCAGTTCTTTCCTGCGCTGGTCAGCAGGAACCAAGGAAATCCCTCTTCTCTCGGGGTCGATCTTGCTCGATTGTGGACTGAAAGGCCCTCGAGGAGCACAAGGCCGGCTCTCTCAGTCCCATCAGGCGTCGTCTCCGGGCGGGCTCGCGTCACTTTCTTTGGGGAGAGGTGATAAATCTCCTGGCATAACAAGACCGATCGAGCTTTTCAGGCCTGGTCGTTCTAATATAAGGCCAATCAAAGGTGATGCAGCCAAGTCGGAGCAGTGAGACTTCATACTTAAGCAGCCATGAAGTATCAAGAAGACACACCCTGCATATGTATGTGTATGCATGTGATGATTTTTTCTTTCGGGGATGGAGAGGATGCATCAGCATTTTAATTTTCCAGCTGTTTTTTTTACAATTGGTTTTTTATTTTAGTAGCCATTAAAAATAACGCTACAAAAATCAATAGAATTAATACTTTAAGGATTACTTCAAAGAATTTCGCTCCTTTCATCACTTGACTTTGGTCATGCTGGTAGAGAGGCATTGTGCCACTGGCGGTCACAGGCAGTGAAGTAATATCTAAGTTGACCTCTTTACTTGCTTCTACAACATGTCACACTGCCTTGAGATGACCTCATCACAAAATTGAAACTTGTACAGTAACCCATATTCATGGACTTCTCAAAGTTTCTTCTTTTATGATGTGCTAGATTATGCTAAATCTTTTTAAAAAACCAGAAGGCTTAAATCTATAGTTACAATATTCCTTTACAAATAGTAATTTTTTACACATATATTTATTATTTAAAAGACTTTAAGGCCACCCATATAAACTCTTAAGTATCCAACAATAAATTGACAGATAACAAACGACAAAAAAAATTATTTTTTTATTTTGGATAAATTGCTCAGATTCACAGTTAGGGTTCAGGCTGAGTGGCATTAGTCTACATTACTCTTGTAGGTGACCAATGGAATCTGGAGAGAAGCATGGTTCTCCTGATCTTTAGGAGATAAGGGACCATTGGCTCTATTGTTATTCTACTACTTTAATTGGTATTTATTTTTATTAAATTTATTTGCCACCCATCTTGCTTCGAAGTTTCTCTGCACTGCATACAGCATAAAATGTAGTTGTCAACTTACAACCATTTATTTAGCGAACTTTTGAAATGACAACAGTCAATGGTGAAGTTACAATGAAAAAAGTGATTTATGACCATTTTTCACACTTACGACCATTGCAACGTCCTGGGGTCATAACCAGGCAACGCCCTTTTGTAACTTCTGACAAAGTCAATAGGGAAGCCAGATTCACTTAACAATTGTATTACTGACTTAACTGCAATGATCTATTTAACAACTGTTGCTAGAAAGGTCGTAATATATGTGGCAAAACTCACTTAACAGTTGTCTCGCTGAGCAACAGAAATGTTGCTCATAAGTTGAGGACTACCTGTAAATTGGGACAGAATATTCAAACTCCTGACTACTCCACTACATAGTGCTAGAAGAATGACTGTTTTGTCCCATGTTATTTAGCACGTGTATGGAATTTCTACAAAAGATAATCTGTTCAGAGTGAGATACCATTCCATATACAGATGTTACCAGTTATAGCCTGGGCTTAATCACAGGACTAGGTACCACAAAGGCCAGAGCTTCAAAGAACAGTCCTACATCCATGTATTTCCAACACCATTGAAACTTTGAACAGTCATTGAACAAATGGATGTAATATGAGGATTGCTTGTACTTTGTTTTAAATGTTGATATATACTACACTGTTTTGTATTTTAAACTGCTCTTGAAGATTACTCAGAAACTTTCAGTTATGCAAAATATAGTCACTTATATGCTGGTGGATGAGAACCAGTGCGGCAATGATGCATCAACAATATAAGCAATGCATTAATTGTCAGTTTGTTTCTACATATAATTCAAGGACAAATCCTACAAGGCTGAGAAATATAATACTTATACTTAATACTCGCAATGGCTGGGTGTCAGTCAAACCCTCTGGAGTTGGATACGCCTCTGCTTCCTGCTCCTTCCTCAGTCTTTTCACTCAGCCATTTGCAAGAGCATTCAGGGTGTCTATTCTCTGTACTTTATTCAATTATATGCCTTACTTTTCTATTATTTTGTGATATTTTCTGTTTCTTTTCTTTCTGTGAGTGCTGCGCTTTGCCTGCCTTTAATTTGGACAAGCTTGCAGGCTCGTAACGGCGGCTCGGGGCTCCGGCCGCCATTAGCGGCTTGATTTTACTGGCGGTTTTTTTAGATTCCTTTTTTCCCGCCATTTGCCGCTCTTCAGTTGCCGAAGGTCTGCGGAGGTTGTTATCGCGCACAGGTCCTCTCGGCTAGAGTCCCTGCCGGCTGGCAAACTCTCTTACGATTTTACGTTATTCTCAGCTGATTTGAGGGCAGCTTCGGTCCAGCCGTAGGCGCTTTGTTTCGCCTGGCCTGCGACTCGCTTGTGGATGCCATCGCGGGCCACCATCTTGTGAGCTGTCGGACGCCCGCTGATTTGAGCTGCCGTTTTGCCACCGCGACCTGGGCTTTGGTTCCCAGGGTCGTTGGTTCGTTGGCAGGCGTGGACGCAGTCCAGACGTTTCCTGCATCTACCACCCGTCTGGAAAGAGGTGCCTGCAGCAGTTCAGGGAAGTACTTACCTTGATTTATTAAAAAAAAGGGGGGGAGCTGTAAATATTCCTGATTAATTACTCTGGTCTAATTACTTTTTGGAGGATTAAATTTTGCTGAATATTGATTGCGGGACTTTTATATATATATAAAAAAATTCCCTTTTGAAATTGATTCATTTTTGATAATTATTGGAATTGTGAACGGGTTGATATTATGGATAATATGGAGGAAGTTGCCCTTTCTTCTGACCTGGATAATAGTCCTTCTCCTACTCCAGCACCTTCCCCCAAACAGGTCAAGGGGAAGAAGTCTAAGCATTCTAAACCTGCAAAATCCACCAGGTCTTCTAAGGCTGATAAAGATGCCCAACGTAGGCACAATGCCCTAGAAAAACGTTTTGCCAGGGCTAAACAACAGATGGGGCCAGTGGAGGAAAATGTAGGTCATGAGGTGTCTTGTAACCCAGAAGTTCCCCTTGATGAGGGTCCAATCTCTGGTGACGGGTGTGTGGATGGCCCATCCACCTCTCAGGGGCTACCATTATGTCAGACTAACCAATCTAGTGTTAGGGCTAGGTCAAGGTCATCTAGTGTTGTTAGCCACTTGTCTCAGGCTTCTTGGCCTGCCCCTGAAGCTACATTCACTCCCACTGCAGCTGGTCTCCGTCCTGAAGCGGGCCCTGCTTTTGTTCAGCCTATGGATTTTCAATCATTTTTCACTCAGGCGATGTCCCATATGTTTCAAATGGGGTTTCAGCAGGCCACTGCTGCCTTTCCGACTCCAGTTTGTGTTCCTGCCGCTTCATGTCATAGTCAGCCTCCTTGTGCACAACAACATTCTGTTTCTTATGGCCTCGTGCTTGAACATGCCCGGGAGGATGAGGTCCTGGAGGACTTTGAGATGTCTGATGACGAGGAGGAGGTCCAGGACAAACCAGCCTTTCCTGGATTATTTAAGCCTTCCTTATTTCGTTCTCTCCTACGCAAAGCGAAAGCTGCCACTAATATGGATAACAACCCCAATTTGGCATCTGCTTCAGTTTCTCCGGGCCCTAACAGTAATTTGTTTAATCTGCCTCAACCTGATGATGACTTTGTGCCGTGTCCTGACCTTTTCTGCCAGGTCATTCAAAAGCCATGGGACCACTCCGCTTCACTTTCTGGCCCAAATTCGTTCGATAGGAAGCTCTATGCTTCGGCTCCTGTGCTGGATGCCCTCCTGCAGTTACCTACAATTGATGAACCGGTGGCTAGTCTCACATCCTCCTCCGTTCTGGTAGGTGAAGCAGGGGATGGCCTCAAATTTGAAGATAAGCGGGCAGAAATGGCCTTTCGTAAGACGCACCAGGCAACGGCTTGGGCCATCCGTGCCTCTACTTCGTCATCCTTCTTCAACCGAGCGTCGCTGGTGTGGTTGCGTCAATTGAAAGACAGACTTCCACCTGAAGATGCGCGTTTGCAACAAGACCTGGCTAAACTGATAGCAGCGGCTGAATATTCGGCTGACGCGTCTTTGGACGCCGTAAAATTTGCATCTCATGCCCTGGCTTCAACGGTCTCTTCAAGACGTCTTCTATGGCTCCGTAACTGGAGAGCTGACGCTAAGTCCAAGTGGCGCCTGACTGCGGCTCCATACAAAGGGCCGGCTTTGTTTGGCTCCTCCCTGGATCCCGTTTTGGTCGAGAACCAGGATAAAAAGAAGGTTCTGCCCACCTCCTTTCGACGCCAGGATAAGCGCTACGTACCTTATAACCGCCAGCCCTTTCGTCAGGAGCAAGGCGCCGGGAGCGCCTCTTACTACAGACCATCTCAGTTCCAGTACCAGCCAGCTTCTGATCGGGCATCCTTTCGAGACCGAGGTCGTCGACAAGCCAACACCAGACGTCCCTTCAGGTCTTCTTCTTCTGCC